>JARHVA010000398.1:5550000-5628827 GCA_037957365.1 Torreya grandis | reverse complement strand
CATGAATTTCTTTCCAAGAAGCACTAAAATGAAATTTCTATTTTTCTAGAACACCATTGGGAACATTTTCCAAGTGAAAATTTAGAACTTTTCTTCAATTCTTCCATTTACAAGAGATGTTAGAAGTAATGAATAATTGAAATGCAAATAATTATTATTAAAGGCTTCATTATTTTGCTTAGCCATCTGTAAAAGCTTGTTAATTGCTTATGTGAAAACTATGAATTGGAAACTTTGTTTACGCATCCCAACCAAAGTGTCATATTGAGGAATGGCACTATGCTTTGAGAAATAAATTGCTAAGGAATGAGGCAAGTATATTAAAATAATAATAATAAGAAATATTGTTGAGAATACATTGCATCCCAGCCAAGCTAAGACAATAGCAACCAAGAAAGATAGTTGCACCCAGCTTGGGAGAAGATACAGAATGAAAAAGACAATCTTTTTATGATCAATAACAATTTGTTAATTTTTGAATTGGATAAAAAAGTGAAGATCAACCAAAAATTATGCCCAGCATTGGAAGGAGAAATAAGAGTAAAAATAAGTCAATGAAATATTTGTTTTTGACATTTGAAAGGAGTGCACCTAGGTCATTCATTTAATATAAAAAAAGCAATAATCTTTTGATATTCTTTCCAGCCATATGGTGCACCCAGCTACCTCTATCTGTATGACCTGAAGATTTTGTCCAAGTTTAAAAATGGTTATTTTTAATATTACAAATTCATAAAAAAAAATTACAACTCTAAAATTAGATATTTCTAGTCTTTTTTTTATGAAACCATACGACCTAGAAAAGAAGGAAAGAGTAAAATACAAAAATAGGGTTAAAGTCTCGAGCAACTTTTCAAAAGTTTTCAAGATTTAATTTTTTTTTAAAGACAGTCATTTTGTTTGTGTTGAGATTCGCCAAATGAAGTTTGAGAAGAAAGATAAAATAGATAAAAATATATTATTTCTAAATCTTTTTCTAACCAAAGAGAAAATATATTATCAAAATTTTATTTTTGATAATTTGTTAAGAAGAGCCAAAATTATGTCATCATAGATTTGAAAAATTAAATTTTTGTGATTGGCTCGCTAAAATTACATTTAGGTCTCAGGGATTTTATAAAAGTTTAAGTTTGTGAAGGATTAGTTTGGCCATTCATTTCATTGTTTTCAAATCAGAATCAAATAGGAATGGGAAATTTTTAATTGAAAGAGTGGGATTTTTAATCAAAAGATAGGAAATTGCAAATTTTCATATGGATGCATTTTTGCTTGTCAATGTAACTCATATTGTGGATACAAGTTAATTTGATGACAGGAAAGTTTAAATCAAACAGATAATTGAGCAATAAGATATTATTGCCCTAGAAGCATTTTAAAAAATAGGAATGGTTTGCAGACCAAAATAGTAAGTAAAACTTTTTTCAAGCCATCCAATTAGCTTTTTTTTTTCACCAAATTATTCACTTTTTTAAAAATTTAGCAAGTAAAAGTCAATTTGTAAATTTTTTTTGCTTGCTCACTTCTTGGAAATTTTTAAATGTCTTCATCATCTACCTTGGAATAATCAATTTCAAGCAAAGACAAAGCTATCATGAAATATCAATATCAAGGAAAAACTATTCTCTCACCAGTAGACTCCAACATAGAAAATATCACTGATACTGATCTTGGTCATATCGACTTGGGTGAGTTTTGGGAAAGAATGAACATGATGCATAAGATGGATTTTGGTTAGAGCATCTATGATAATGGGTTAGCACAAGTAGAAATATTTCCAATATCACTACAGTCTCCTGAGTTGGTCTTGATCATTACAAATCACTACAATGTAGAGACATGTGAAGTAAGAGATTCTCTAAGAGAATTGGTAGTAAGCTTCACTCCTGAATGAATTGACAATGTTCTCCATCTTCCAAATCATGAAAATTTTGTGCATTTGACTCCTGAGTCCTCTCAAAGCTTTTGGGATGAGAATGTTGTAGCATGTTCTAAGCGGGTTAATAAAGCATGGTTAACCAAACAAAAACATTCTTCTACTTGACTTCCCAAGAATCTCCTGAGATCTGACTTCAAAGATTAAATAAGTGATATAATCACTTTTTTGCATAGGGTGGTGGGAATTAAAATGGCTAAAAAATTTTAGAATTGTATGTATAAGTTCATTTGGATCATCCTTCGAAGCAAGCGGTATATCAACTAGGGTAAATTGATCATCAATTCAATCTTAAGCAGATCTTAGAAGTGAAATAAACATTAAAATTCTACATGACTTCATATCTTGTTTAATCCATAGAAAGCCAAAGGTATTTTGAAGGGTTACACATAGTGGGTGATTTTGAGAAAATAATGGTGTATGATTTCTATCCCTAGTTGACACTAAAATAAAGCATTCATCACTTCAAAAGAGTTAATGATTACTTTATTTACTTCATTATACAACTATTTGAGAAGGATCTTTTTAACACTAGGATGTTAGTTACAGCTTCTATCGAGATAGCCAAGTGGGGTGCTTGGTTTATACAGTTGTTAACACTCAGTTATCTAAGAATTGGTGGTTCTGATATATCTCCTTATATGCTTTCGAGATATGTTAGTGATAATTGGGCATTTATGGAATTGACAAGACAACTTGTTAAAACACACAAATTACTAACAAGCAAATACAAAATAGGAAATTTCTGATTTCAATCAGCATTTATACTTGTCCTTCATTGGTGGAAGCTAAGATGGTGGAGCAGTATATGTCTAACTTCAATCTCACAACATTTGAGAGTAGGGTTTCTTTTGATAATACAGGCTTTGTCGAACACAATATTATAACCTCTTTTCAGCATGTTCCATAGTTTGAAGATTATTGAATGAACTATGAAGATGATAAAGTAGTAAGGATCAAGGATTACTCATGATTTACCATGAAACAAATAATGGAATTTAGTATATGCAAGTACCAAAATAGTTGGTTGAATATGGGGTCATGTTGGACCCTATATTTGAAAAGGCAGGCATTGCAAAAAAGCCAGTGCCCATGGTACATTGGGATAGAAGAGAATCTACTTCTTTTAGGGATAGGACAAGAATCATACTTCATAGGACTCTCAAGTGGTTGAAAAATAAAGGGGTTGATGTTTTGAATGTTGAGTTTTCTACACTCCTAGAGAAGACAAACTTGGTAATATTTATAAGCAATAGGATGAGCAGGCAAACATGAATGAGGCAGGTCCCAACAAAAAAACTCTCATGGTGGAAGAAGTAAATGAACCTAAAGCTATTCAACAAGATATTTAACTATGAAAACCTCTCAAACTAAATATTAAAATGTCTAGTGAAAATTTTTCTTCTTCTCCCAAACTTTTATTTTCTCAATAAATTCTAATTGATAATTATCCTTTCTATCAAGAATTAGTAGAGAACACAACAAAACAATTTTTAGCTTCAGATGATACAGTGTTCCCTAAAACAATTACTTATCCTCTATAATAAATTAATCCCACTAATCCATCTTCTCCTTCAAATCCTGATTTACCCATTGTTCCTTCTCCAAATATCCCTACGGAAAGAACCAATATGCAAGAACAAATTGATCTCTCTTCTCAGAGTTCCCCATTTGAGAGAACACCCTCTCCAAAAGTAACTAAGGTTGTCCCAATTACTTTAACTTCTTCCTCATTCCATTTTACAAGAAAAATGACTTCATATTGGTTGTCCACGTCAATGAAGAGGACAAGGAAGCTTATTTAACCTGAAGGAATAGATTTTGAAATCTTGATGACCTCTTACTCGAAAAGACCAAAGAAGGTGAAAATAGTCTCGTGAACGCTTATAGATGAGAAAGAAGAGAAATATGCATAATTAGTTGTTCCTATAGTTGAAGAATATGTGTCAAAAGCTAATGTTGATGATTATCATGTCTCCAAAATTCATTTGGGTAAGTCAACTAGGGAAGGGATGAAAGGAGTCGTTTAATTGGCAATTGGCACCATTTTCAAAAAAATAGACAAAGACAAATTAACCAAAGATGAACTAAAAGATAAAGTAGAATAGTTGAGCTCAGTGATTCATAGATTGATCAAGCCAATTCAACCAGTTATTGCTTCATCAAGTCTACATGTAGAGACATTGGAAAAGGTGAGAAAAGTGGGTCAAATGGGTAATGTGATGAAAGATTGGATTGAAAAGATTATAAATTAGGGAACATCAGTAATCCTTGCTACAATAATAGTTTTCTCTAAAATTTAGTCACAGTGAGAATAAATGGTAACAAAGGAAAGTGGATATGCTCAGGAGAAACAAAACTGGGAGGAACTTTTACCTGGGCTAGTCAAATTCTCCAAATACTCTTCTAATGACCTTGTTGAAAAAGGAGTAATTGATAGAGATGAAATTGTTTATCAAATCAAATTCCTTTGGGCCACCAGATTTAGAATCTAGTATATTCAAGAATGTGTTCATAAATTCATTAGTTTAAGGGCATTGGGAAATGATGCAATGATGGGACTTGACATTGACATCAAGAAGTTGAATTGTCACTTTGTCAATGACAAAGATCAAGAAGAAAATGTGATTTTGATTGAAACATTGACGAGTTCAAGGAATATATTCAAGACATTTCCTCTTATCTACATTCAATTATGAAGAACTTCATTAGCTACCCAAGTGCCAAGTGAATGTGGATGGTTTAGATATGAAAGTGAATAGTCTCCAAAGCAAGCATCAAGAGATAAAAGACTTAGGCTATTTAATAGATATTGCTTACAAGTACATAGATGGACCAGATGAAGATTTGATCAGGACAATTCTCTAGAGATTTGATGACTTCTTAAAATGGAGAGAATTATCAACATGACAACAAGAGGAATGAATAATTACTTTCTGTGTTCCTGCTTTTCTCTTTCTTGCTTCTCTATACCTGATTTCAATTTTTGCACTCTTTCCTCTCTCATAAATGTGCCTTTTGTTTCAGTAGTTCTTCTTTTCAATTTTGTGCCAAATTTATTTTTTAAGTTGTGCAAGTTGTTAATGTTTGTTTGCAAGTAGTGCTAATTGCTTGAGAAGATTTAGCACCTTTTCAAAAAAAAAAAATCTTATTGGTGTTTTAGCACTTCTATAAAAAGGCAAGTTAGGTGGTTTTTCATCGTAACCACCCACTTTTGCCTATAAATAAAAATTAGAGGCTCATATTAAGGGTTTGAAATAGATATAACCTAGGCAAAGCTTTGAAAATAAATTAGTTCTACTCTTTGAAATCAATACAAGAAAGGTGTTTCTAAACTTTGAGTTAGTCATATCTTTTGGAACTATGTCTTTCTGCTTAATTCATTGTATTTGATTTTCATTTTTATTGTCATAAATTTTAAACTATGGAGAATAAGGAATTTAATTACAAAGTTCATATTTCGAGTTGTAATTAATATTTCCCATATATGAGAAAATCTTGGTGGGAATAGGGGAAATATCTTAGTTGTTTCTATTAAAAAATACAAGAAGTTGTCAAATTATGTTATCAGGGTTAAATAACTTTTTGGTGTATGTTTCATACCCTTATGGATGTGATTATATCTTTTCAACTCATTGAATGAGAGAGGTTTTCCTAGTCTAAAAGTCAAGATCTTCTTCCAACACATTCATCTAGTTTCTCATTCCTAACCTAAAAAAATTATTACCCATATAAATTTCGCCTTGTTTATCTCTTCTTAAATTTATATTCCTTCCTCAAAATTCCTTTTTGTAATTTTAGGTTAAAAGTACTACCCATGATATACTTTCCTATGTTTGTAAATACTTTCTTTCTTTCCCATTTTGGCTTTCAATAAAGGTAGCTCTTCCTACTAATAGGAAAGGGACTTAGTTCCCCATTTTGATGATGTGAAGTCATCAATTTGTTCACCTGAAAAAATTTCACACTAACAAGTGTACATACATATTCATAAAATCCATAAACATTAAAATATTCCAAAAACAAAAACCCTAAAAAACATAAAATCCAAAAAATCCAAAAAACATCTAAGTTGACTTTTGTCACCTTGTAATAGGTCCAATGTATTCCAGTCACCCTATCTAAAGTCTTATCCATCATTTCCTCTTACCTTATCCCAACATCCTAGTCATCTTATCCTATGTCTTCAACAACTTTTCCCTCATCTAATCCATATCCTTATCCAAAATATTTATACTAATCTAAGTCACTAGTCTATTTCAAGTCCATACCATGTCTAAGTCCCTATCTTTAATTCAACATCACATCATCATCATCATCATGACCAACTTAGTGTAATTCATCCTTTAATCACTCATCCTAACATCTCTAGTCCAAACATTTAAACAAGACACAATGACACTTCCTGTAGATACTTGTGTGTGTTATTTGTATGTTCTGTTGACTTGTTTGCATCATGTATATATCTTGTTTATCTTATGTTTTGTTTCATCATGCCTCTTTTTTTAATTTGTAAATGAACTAGGATGATATCGTGACACCAAAATTTACAATTATCCTTTAGGTTCCCTCGATCATGTAGAGTTCATTATTTTCCCATGCACTTTGGCTTAATATCCTCATAGTCATACTTATATCATTGAGCATGTTGTTATTGGGACCAATATTCCCTACTCATCCTAATCTTAAGGACCTTTGAGAAACTTATGTATCTTTTTTAAGTATCCATGCATTGAGGCCCCTTTTATAAAGGTTATTGAGCATGCCCTTATGAATGGATCATGTTTGTGAATTTTGTAACCTCATTCTAAGCTAACCTGGATAATGAATTTGCTTAAGTTTCTTTTTGTAGGTTCTTTGAAAGAAATAGGGTTTAGGTGGCCCCAGGTTAAAATTCAAAAATTGGCAAGAACAATAGAATAAATTGATTAACAAAAGGGTTTACGTCGTGTTTTAAAGAAAAGCAACAAGACCTAAGCTTTTAGCTATTTCCTCCCCTTTGTTTTCAAGGTCTAAATTAACATAATTTATGGGGGTTAATTTTGAAAATTATCTAACTTAGACTAGACTATTAATACTAAGGCCCAGGAAATCAATCTTCACCTTAGTCTTAATAATCTATCTGAAGTATTTATGTCCTCGAGTTTGATGGTTATTTATCATGCTCTTTGCAAGATCAACAATGATTGCTCACCTATTGGATTTGATCCAATGGTGAGTCAAGCTCGATGACCTTTCAAAGCTAAATGAGCTCAACACATGGCCTACCCACAGTTAAGGTGACTGATAAAGGCACATAAAGCCCTATGAGGAGGATGTGTGGCAACTTGTTAGTCAAAGGAAAAATATTTGATGGGACCCACTTAATAAAGGCACTTAGTTAAATGACTTGGACCTTGAAAGGGTCAATGGTGATCGCTCACCCACTAGATTTAATTTAATGTTGCATCAGTCTTGATGACCTTTCAAAGCTATACAATCTCAACACGTGGCCTACCCATGACCAAGGTGACTAATAGAGGTACATAAAGCCCCATGAGGAGGATATGTGGTAGTTTGCTAGATGAAGGATGAAGATTTGATGGAACCCACTTAATAAAGGTGCTCAATTAAATGACTTAAACCTTGAAAATATCAATAAAAATTGCTTTACCATTGGATTTGATCCAATGGTGCATTGAGATCGATGACCTTTCAAATCTCTATGAGCTCAACACATGGACAACACATAGCCAGGGTGGCAACTAACAAGGATAGGTAGTAGAAAAAAGATCTACTAGGATGCCAAGTGTTGTGACCACGTACCCAAAGATCAATGGGCTAATAAGAATGCAAGAACTTGGATTTGGGTTATCAAGGTGAAAATAATTGTCATGAAGGGCATAGATCCATGCTACATATGTTTCACATAAGCATGGAGGATCAAAATCAAATATGTCTTAAGCTCGAAAGCATAGAGGGCATGAGAAAGATGGTCCCATCAAATCTAAGGCATGTATAAGGTTAAGAATTATATATTTCAACCATTAAAGATCAAAAACCTTAAGCCCTCTATAAAGAAGCCCTATGTTGGCTCAGTTGGTCACAAAGTAATCACAATAGTGTAACTAAACCTTGAAGCAAGTGCTTTAGTGAAACTGTTGGTGACCTTGCAAATACAATTTAGTGTCATCAATGGTGGCAATTAGGTAACAGATGAAGATGGAAGATGAAATCTACCTAACCTCTGATAATGAAGGAGAATTTTCAAAGATATAGAGATGGATGTAGCAGTCATAAATGTCTATGCAGTTAGAAATTGGTCAGAATTATTTTTCCTTGTGGAGGAATTATAGCCCATATCCCAAGAAGAGAAGAGGAATGTCACTGTGCATTAGAGATACAATGAAATAGTCATAATCCAGATGGTAGGCCTCCACCATATGATAGCTAAACTAAAGGTAATGCATTATATTGATGTCCTTGCTCCTATTTTTATAGATTGTAGAATACATAGGAAATGGATCATTCAAGAGAGAAGCAAAAAAACGGTTACATATATCACCCCCATGGCCTTTGAAACCTACTACAAGCTTCCCTTGCCTCATATCGATCTCCCATCCTTGAGAGATTGGACTAACACTCAAGACCTAGATTCATTTCTCACACCTTGGTTAATCCAAGGCTCCCATGTTTTTAGAACCCCAAACAAAAACTTTGAACAAGTACTTTCTAAAATCAAAGGTCACAACATCCAATTAGAGCATAGGTTGATTAGGGACAACAATCCCTCTAGGGAAAGATGGAAACTAAACCCTCTGAATTATCACTTCTTATTGGGTCCATCCAAGATTTCCCATCAAAAAACATAGAGAGGATGGTCCTCTGAACCCCAACCAATGGAACAAGCAGAACAAACCCAGGTTGGGCAGCCTAAAGATATCAAAGGAAAAGGCAAAACATTTATTTGTAAATCAAAGATGGAACATAGACCCATAGAGGTCCCACTACCCTCAACATCCCCATAGAGACCCTCTTCCCCAATGGAGTTCATTGACATGGTGGCTCTTAAAGTAGGTGAGACATTGGAAGGTGCCCTTGTCGACAAGTAGCAGAATATGGTTTTGATAAGGAGGAGGATCCCTCTAATACAAAAAGTAAAGAGATCAATCCTCTTGATGGGGAGAAGCAAAAGGTATAATTGGCCTTTGTGCCTCTTTCACCTAAGAAGAATCCTAGGTTGACCTTCACTTACCCTACTAGTGAAGTCAACCTTTTCAGTGATGAAAACCCAATCCATGGACCAATCATCCTTGACTAGTTTGTTTATGGGAAGTTTTAAAATATCAAATCCCTCTCTCCATCATGGGCCTTGACATGAGTTGGTTTGGGTGTACATGATGAAATCAAGCCATGGATTAAGGATAATATGGACAAGTAGGCAGAAAGAAAGATCCAAATCCTTCATGCCAAAGAAGGATAAAAGTTAGACATGCCTGGAGCCTCTACGAGTGTAAGTATAGAAGTTATTAAATAGCCATAATTTAAGAATCTTGACATAAATTTCCAATTCAACCAAAATATAGAAATACTAGAAATAAGTACCATAAGGACTGCTATGATTGGGCAAGAAGAGTTCAATTTCCAAAAGGTTGAACCATTCATTGGGTTAACCCCTATCAAAGGGTAGGAAATTGGACAAGCCACCATCCATGGGGAGGATGTAGAAATCTTGATTAAGGACAATTCCAAACAAGCTAATGTAGGTTTCCAAGGATTAAAACAAAGGACCTAAGACTTAAATCAAGAAAAGGAAAGTTTACAGACTCAGGTAACCATCTTAATGCCTGATACAATAATCAAAACAATTTAAAATTCATTTCACGAGATGCTCAAGGCATTAAAGTCCATGAGGTCAAGGTAGGGTGCACTATTAAACCAAGTCTTGATGACCAATCAAATAAATGTTCAATGTTAGGCATTTGAGAGTAAAATTGCTCAGCTCCTTGACATCCAAATCAAGAAGTAAATTCCCTATTTCAAGGCTATCATTAAGGGGAACCTTATTGCCAACTTTGGAATTATAGGAGACAAGATCCAAACATTAAACACCTAGTAATCCAAAGTTGAAGAGCTTATTGAAGAAGGCAAGGGACTCATCACCAAAATTTAGAAACTCTTAGGAGCTATGCTCAAGGATGTTGTCCAACCCACTGCCTTAGGAATAATTACTGATGAATAATTCCAACATAGAGTTACTTTAGTGACTCAAGATATCAAAGGCAAGGGTCAAGGCCAATTAGGCCTAGAAAATAATAATATACTACATTTGATCTATAGTAAGAGGCCTTCAATAGGAATGACAAGGATTTTGATGAGTTGGCAGATCAAGAAGAAGGATGCATCACCAGGCTTGCAATGGACTTTAAACCTAATTGATGAGATACATGCATGAGAAATGACTATCCTTCAACAATAAGGGGCCCCACCTCCAAGTTAGGAATCTTTTAGTTATGGCTTACCATGAAGAGCATATTTTATAAAGGCACACACTAGTTTATTATTGTGATTACCTCTAGGTTAGTATGATTATGAAAGATATTTATATTATAGTTGTAACAAAGACAATTGTCTTTTGTACACTTGTAGGTGTGAAACCTAATCAGTATGCTACCTCGATACCTATAAAATGGACATGTATTACTAATTATAAGAGAGAGACTTTGAACTATTTTTTTATACCATGGTTTTAAGGAATTAATACAAAGGAATCAAGGAATTCAGCAGGAATAGTCTGATTTAATGTGTTTCAATTGCTAAAGTTTCTCAATTACTTATTTGAGTGTAAACATGAATAGTTTCTAAAAATACTAAGTAGATCATTACTTAAAATGTTGCTAACTTATGTAATTCTAGGTTAGTGGAATGAAATTGGGTGTACTTCACTTTATTTGTTCTGCAACATAGATGTGTAAAACCTAAAAGTAAATTCAAATTTTTCCTCGAATCATCATTCTATCTTAAAAATTAGGCCTAGTTTGTAGTGGGACATGAGCTTAGGCTACCTCACACTATATATTGGTTAAGATCACTCTTAGTAATTATATAAACTCTGTCAATATGTTTACAATCAGGGTTCAACAATCACTATTTCTTTCTTACTCTACCCTTCTTTTTGTCCCTTTTTTTAATGATTCACTTTAGTATAAAACATTATTCATAATCATTTAACTTAGCAGTAGTTCAGATCTAAGTCTAGTTTTTAAAATCAATATTAAAAACCCAGATGGACCTCAACCATCAAACTCTATCAATATTGTGGAACAATCCATGTTGCTTTGTCACTATTTTCACCACAGGCACCTCAATGTAACTCATGCCTTGAATATTTATATTATAAAATGAGAAGCATTATTTAAACACTATAGAGCACTTGTGTTCATTTAAAAGCATCAATAGGGAGGGCTTCACTAGTGCTAGGAGGGCCAAGTGATGATTAACCTAGATTTAGTATATATTTTCACCTTTGGATGGATCTCTGAGTGAAAATATTGATGATCTAGGAGGTTTCTAACTTATCTTTACACCATGTTGGGGCAAAAGTTATAATCCTTTGGTAAATGATTGTTATTCTTGGTAAAATAGATTTAAAAATTGTAGATATATAGTATTGAAAGTTCAATTTGTAGGAAATAAAACTTGGATTGCCTTGCTTATAGCAAGATTTCACATCTTCAAACTAGAATTACTTAAGATTCACACCAGATCCTACTCAAAAATGAGGAAGCCTTTACTAGAGCTATAAAGCCACTAAAGGATCAAGTGTGATAAATGCAAATTAAGACTCTCTAAGTTTTTCCCCACTTCTCCTATTCGAGGAGACTCTGCATTCAGACCACATCCATGTATGGCTTGGTAGGAGAGTTCACCCATTAATATACAAGGGATAGTTCATGATTTACCTCATAACCTTGGGAAGTATTTACCTATATTCAGTCCTACCAATGTTATAACTATAGAAGAACATGTTAAATCTTTTAAAGATAATTTAATGTTGTTAAATTTAGTATATGATGATGTAGCATGTAGGTTATTTCCTTTTACTTTCAAAGATACAACATATGAGTGGTTCCTCAATTTGCCTGATGACTGCATTACCACCTAGAATGATTTCAACACCATTTTTATTGATCAAATTAGAAAAATTATCAGTCCTTGTGTCATATATCATCAATTCACAACTACTAAAAGAGATGCTAGTGATCCTATAAGTTCCTTCAATGCCAGATTTCAAAAAATGTATAGCAAAACTATAGATCCTTATAAACCTACTGATATTCTAGCTCTAGAGATCTCTATTTTTTTTGAAGAGATATATATCATTTATGGCATCATTGGCCCAAGACTATTCTAAATCAGTAGTTATCAATGGTCAAATGCAACCACAAGGTCACATAGCATACTCCATCCCCAATGTTAGCCCACAGATGTCGACCTTGACCCTTTTTACAAATAATAACCAAAATACTATAGCTCTTAACCAAATTCCAAGTCTGAACATCATGCCCACTAGTTATGCTACCTCTAATCAAAATCTAGGATTCTTGAGTCATCAACCAACTAATGGGTCTCCTCCCAATGATCAAAAGGCCTTAATACCTTCTCCTAATTTGAATAGTAACCAAGTCCATAATTTTGAGACACCCAAGGGAGAGAATGAGTCCATACTAAATATGGTTTAAAAACTTAGCACCAAATTCCTCTAATTGAAAAAATAGGTAGGCAATACTAGTGAAATCTATGGGAGAAACTTTACCTTCCATATTTCAACAAACCAGGAAATAGGTTTCACAATGATAGCTTTTCTAAACACAACTATGGACATTAATCTCATAGACATTTCCCTATCTGACTAATGTAGAGTGCACGCTACTATTAAACATGGTGAGATAGATTGCATTGAGTTTTTCAAAGCCTTTGAAGCTTTTCAAGAAGAACTAGATACATTAAAAGTAGTCCTTAATCTAGAAAACAATGCAAATACATCTAGTCCTAAGCCCTCTGACTAGATCCACATGGTAGAGACATTTGATTTCCCTTTCTAAGGGGAAAATGAACCAGATGAGATCCCTAAATAAATCCATGCATTTAGACAATTAATAAAAAATGTTTAGCCATTTAAGAATAGAGAACAAAGGCAACCTTCAACTACTTCAACTCCTCCTAATAACTATAACACCCCCTTGACACTACTTCAAGGAATGACCCTGAGCCACCCAAAGGAGGCCACTCTAAGCCTAATGTTGAGTCACTGAGCAAGATGGGATATAATATTATTGAATACATGAATAAAATCAAGGTCAACATCACCTTGCATGAATTAACCTAGATCACATAACAAAGAGATTTACTTTTAGAATCCTTAAAATCCAACAAAGCTCCCAAAACTGATCATGCCAATTTGATGGTACGTAAGACCAAGGGTGAATCACTCCATTTTCTACTCATGATTAGGATGTCTGGTAAAAACTTCCACAATTTCTTGTTAGACTTAGGTGCCTTTACAAATATCATGCCTATTGGTATATGTAAACAACTAGGCCTAACTCCTTTCAAGTCTGATAGGATAGTCACTTAGTTGGATAATCAAGGGTAAAAGTGATTGAGAAACTTCTGAATGTTCACATATAAATAGCTTCTAAACCAAGAATTCAACAATTCATTGGTATTCAAGTAGTAGACATGCCAAATACCTATGGGATCCTATTGAGAAAAGAATGGATTAAAGCCTTAAATGGGTATATGTCCACCGATTGTTTGCACTTGTGGTTACCTTGAAAGGGATTCCCAAATCAAATTAGAGTTGAGAGGGAACCAAGAATGAAACATATGATAATAGAGTATAATGTTGTAAATGAAAGGGTCAACATAATCAATTCAAACTTAGGAGTTTTAACCTTAGAATTCAATAGGATAAACGATCCAAAGGAAAAGGAATCTCCCTTTGGGCTATGGAAATTATATTTTGGTGGTGCTAGATGCAAGGCTAGATCAGGTGTGGGTATTGTCTTAACTGACACTACTAAAAAAAGGTACCATGCCTCTTATAGACTACAATTCCCTTACACCAACAATCTTGTTGAGTATGAAGCTCTCATCCTTGGCTTGTAATTTGCTATTAAAAATAAAGCAAATAAATACTAGTTTTTGTTGACTCTAAGCTAGTGGTCAACTAGGTCAGATGTAGGTACTAATGTAAACTCTCCTATCTCAAAAGGTACAAGTTTAGAGTTTGAGACCTAATTTAATCCTTTGAGGCCTTTAACATCACCTCCATTCCAAGGGAAGAAAATAAGGTTGCAGATGATTTGGCATCTACTATAGTAAATCTTATGGCTAGTCTAGACTACCCTAATTTTAGTATTGAGCCGGTCCCATGTCCATCAGTACATGATAATGTTAATCATTTCCAAGTCTTTAGTGATGACCTGTAGATATTGGATTTCTTAACCAATTTTAGGGCATTTGAAACCCATATCATTGATGAAGTTGATGAAAATAATATTGGAGGGAATATTTTTGATATCAAAGTCATTCAACTAAATGACAAAAAAATCCCCAAATGGATGATTGCTTTAGAGAGGTTATTTGATCAAGACAAACTAACTAAGGTTTCTAAAGTTCCTAGAGTAATTGGAAATGATTATGACACTATGGATATTGACCTCCAAGGTGAACCCTAATTAGTGAATGTTGGAAAATCTTTCACGACTTCTAAAAGAGTGAATGCCAAAGAACTCTTTACCAAGTATAAGGATGTTATAGCATGGTCCTACGATGACCTAAATATTTTTGATCCAAGGGTCATTATCCAAACCATACCCCTCAAATAAATTTGTAAACCTTTCAATAAAAAATAAAGGCTAGTGAACCCCATGTTGGAACTAATGATATTCAAAGAGGTCAAAAGGTTATTAGATTCTAATATAGTCTTTCCTATCAGAAATTCAACCTGGGTGGCTAATCTAGTGCCAGTCAGGAAAAAGAATGTGAGATTAGGTTGTGTATTGACTTCAAGAATTTGAATAGATCATCAAAAAAGGATAATTACCCTCTCCCTTCACTTGACTAGGTAATTCAAACTATTTCAGGGTCAGCTATGATGTCCTTCTTAGATGGTTTCTTAGGTTATAACCAGGTGTTGGTCAATAGAGAGGACAAGATGAAGACATTTTTCACAACAAAGTGTTGAACCTTCACTTACAAAAGGATGCCCTTTAGAATAATAAATGTAGGAGCTATCTTCTAGAGAGCCATGGATCATGCCTTCCAAGGCCTAATTGGTAAGTGCATCATCATTTATATGGATGATCTAATAGTTTTCTCCAAAAATATAGAAGACCGCTTTATGCACCTGTAACATTTTTTAAAAATATGTAAGAGGTATGGCATTTCCTTAAATCCTAAGAAATGCATATTATATGCACCTGAAGGGAAAATGTTAGGACATGTTATAACCAATGATGGCATCTTCATATACCCTGAAAGAGTGGGATCCATATCCATAATTGAGCTCCTAAATAGTAGGAAGGAACTAAAGTCATTCTTTGGAAAAATAAATTTTGTAAGGAAGTTCATTTTTGGCTTTGCAGAGGTTCTCAAACCACTAAATGACATGCTCAAGAAAGATGCCAAAATAACATTAAATGAGGAATCCAAGGAGGCCACTGGTTAGGCCCTAGTGCTTATAAGCCCCAATTTCTCAAAAGACTTTTACCTTTATGCTTTTGCATCTGATCATACCATGGTTGTTGTATTGACTCAAAAATTTGATGAGTGTGATCACCCAATAGCTTTCATGAGTACTAACTTTAAGAATGTTGAGTTAAACTATTCTATGATTGATAAATAGGCATATGCACTAGTAAAGGAAGTAAATAAATTTAGGCACTACATCCTTAGAAACAAGGTACATGCCATCCTACCTAATCCTACTACAAAACTCATGTTGAGCCAAAATGAGCTAGGAGAGTACATAGGTAAGTGGATGTCAGTTTTGTAGGAATTTGATTTGGAGATGAAGATAACAAAGCTAGTAAGATGCCAAGGATTGATCTGAATGATTCTCAATACTAACAATAGGATAAGCATCATGTAGGTGGATCAGTAGAGTTTCCAAAATAATTAGTGGTATGATTCAATCATACTTTTGCTAATCAATGGTGTTTGTCCTATAGGTCTATCTAGAGAGCAAAAGAGAGCCTTGAGACTTAAGGCAACACACTACTTGATCAAGTATGGAGTCTTATATAGGAATAACTTTGAAGGAATCTACCTAAGGTGTGTCTCATAAGAAGAAGTTTCCCAAATAATGGCCACTTTTCATGAAAAACTAGGCAATAAACACCCCTCTGGAAGGACTATAGCTCACAAGATCCTAAGGGCTAGTTATTATTGGCCCACTATCTTCAAGGATGCTCACAAGCATGTGAGAGAATGCCACTCTTGTCAAAAAATCAGCACCAAAGAGCCAAAAGCAGCTATGCCTCTACAACTAGTTATGATTGATAAACCATTTTCACAATGGGGTCTAGAATTTGTTAGAGTAATTAACCCCAACTCATCTGAGGGTCACAAATACATCTTGACTTCCATCGACTACTGCACCAAATGGACTGAAGTAGTGGCCACCAAATAATTTAAAATAGAAGAGGTAATCAGTTTCATGGAAGATAATATATGTACCAGATTTGGTACCCCAGTGTCTCTAGTATGTGATAATGGGTTTGCATTCATCTCAATTGAGATGATTGAATGGGCTTATGACCATAGTATTACACTTAAGTTTTCATCCAATCACTATCCTTAAGGTAATGGTGTTTCTAAATAAACAAATAAAAATTTGATGAAGGACATCAAGAAGTTTACATAAGATAAACCCAAAACATGGCACAAACTACTCAAGTTTGCACTCTGGGCTGATAGGACAAGGATCAAACAGGCTTTGAAGACTTCTCCTTTTTTGATGGTGTATTTATAAGACCCCATTTTCCCCATCACTCTCAATACACCTATGTAAAAATTTATGCAAGAATACATGGAAGAAATTCAAGAACATGCCACTTCTAGGTTATTAGACATCATCCATATGGAAGATGACCAAAAAAAGGCTTTTATTGACTTTAGTAGACACCAAGCCATGGTGAAAAGGTGGTTTGAAAAGAGATCCAAATTTAAAGTATTTAGGTAGGGAGACTTAGTCCTCCTATGGGACAAAGCATCTGAACCCAAAGGGAAACATGGCAAATTCACACCCTTATGGATTGGCCCATTCTAGATTGTAGAAACATTGGGAAACAACACCTTCAAGCTCAAATATTTACAAGGGGTAGATTCCATATTGCCTACTAATGGGTAATACATCAAGCACTACTTCTCTACCACCCCTCCTAAAATATTTATGGAACAAGGTACAAGGTGGTTAGATTTAATAGGTAGGCTGGTTAGTTTATTTCAAGTATCTTTTCTTTCTTGTCCCTGGTTTGTATATAAGCTTGTTCATATTTATTTATTTCCCTTATTTTGTTTCATTTTTTTTGCTTTCCTTTGAGTGTTGCATGCCTATAGTTTTCCATGATCTCAAGGTGTATTGGGATCACCTCCTAAAAGTTGAGAAACTATGAAGTCTACTCAAATTGGCCACAATCCTAAAAGGGAAGGTATAAACCCCACATAAAGGCAACCTCAATCCAAAAAATTAAAAAAATGAGGCATCTTTGAGAAACTAGGTACAAATAAACAAAGGGGAGGTCATTCCATGAGATCTAAGTCATGACCTTGGATCCACACTAGTTTTAAAAGGATTTGTACCTAGGACTTAAGACCTAAACTATCAAGAACATGCCAGTAGCTATCACTTAACCAACATCCTTGTATAAGATGAGAGTTGTAACCCTGAGTGATCCCACCAAGATAAAATGTTCACCAAATCCTAAACCTAGCTATCTTAGTTCCCAACCTTATTGAAAAGCGTAAATTTCTAAAAATACAAAAATATATGGAAATACAAGGCAAAATTGAAGCTTAAAAAGGTGATTCTGGCAACCTCCACTAGGGTTATGGACACCTGGGTGGCAGTGGAGCAAGGTTGTGAGTGGAACCAAAGGTATCTCTATCAGGGCTATGGATGCTTGACTTGCAGTAAATCAATACCTAAGCCCTCCTTGAGCCAAACCATGATATTTAGTATACTCATGGCAACATAAATGATTAAAATAAGGAAGCTAGGGGTACTTCTTGAATCCTATGACAAACACTAAGTGGAATCAAAGCACACACACATCTTAGGTATGTATTGATGTTCAAACCTTAAATCTATTAGCACAAGGTCTATTTCAACCACTGGTAGATCTCTATGGAAGTATTAGGCCAAATGGAATGATGACCTCAACATTTATCTGAACTCAGAGTCTAGAAGTTCTAAGCATATTGCAATGTTTCCCCTCAAAAGTCACCATTTATTGGGACCAAAATTTCCCCACTCATATTATCTTGGGGACCCTTGAGAAACTTGTGTAACTTTTTAAAGTATCCATGCATTGATGTCCCTTTTATAAAGGTTTTTTATCATACCCTTGTGAATGGATCATGTTTGTGAATTTTGTAACCTCATTTTAAGCTAACTTGGCTAATGAATTTGCTTAAGTTTCTTTTTTTAGGTTCTTTGGAAGAACAAGGGTTTAGGCAGCCCCAATTTCAAATTTGAATATGGGCAGGAGAAATTGAATAAATTGATTAACAAAAGGGTTTACATCATGTTTTATAAGAAAAGCAACATGACTTGAGCCTTTATCCATTTCCTCCCCTTTATTTTTCATGGTCCAAATTAACGTACTTTATGGGGGTTCCTTTTGAAAATTGTCTAACTTAGAATAGAATATTAATACTAAGGCCCAGGTAATTAATCTTGACCTTAGTCTTAATAATATATCCTAAGTATGTATGTCCTCGAGTCTGATGGTTATTTCTCATTTTCTTTTTAGTATTAATAGTGATTGCTCACCCACTAGATTAGATCCAATGGTGCATCAAGCTTGATGACCTTTTAAATCTCCACAAGCTCAACATGTGGCCTACCCATGGCCAAGGTGACTGATAGAGGTACATAAATCCCTATGAGGAAGATACATGGTTCCTTGATAGTCAAAGGATGAAGATTTGATGGGACACACTTAATAAAGGCACTTAGTTAAATGACTTAGACCCTGAAAGGATCAACAATGAACACTCATTCACTAGATTTGATCTAACATTGCATCAATCTCGATGACCTTTAAAAGCTCCATGAGTTTAACACGTGGCCAACCCATGGCCAAGGTGATTGATAGAGGTACATAAAGCCCTACAAGGAGGATACATAGCATCTTATTAGTCAAAGGATGAAGATTTTATGGGACCCACTTAATAAAGGTGCTTAGTTAAATGACTTAGACCTTGTAAATATCAATGGTGATCACTTGCTCATTATATTTGATCCAATGATACATCAAGCCTGACGACCTTTCAAATCTCTATGAGCTCAACATGTGTCCATTGTGTAGCCAAGGTAGTAACTGATAAGGATATGTAGCACAAAAAAGATATACTAGGATGCCAAGTGTCATGACCACATACCCAAAGATCAATGGGCCAATGAGAATGTAGGAACTTGGATTTGGGTTATCAGGGTGAAATAAAGAAGGCTTTTGAAATCCAATGGCTAGTATTCAACTAGAATTTATGAAAATTACCATGAAGGGCATAGATCCATACCACATAGGCTCCACATAAGCATGGAGGATCAAAATTAAATATCTCCTAAGATCAAAAGTGTAAATGGAATGAGAAAGAGGGTCCCATCAAATCTAAGGCACGTATAAGGTTAAAAATTGGATATTTCCACCATTAAAGCTCAAAACTCCTAAGCCCTTTATAAAGAAGACCCAAGTTGGCTCAATTAGTCACAAAGCAATCACAATAGTGCAATTAAACCTTGAAGCAAGTGCCTTATTAAAACCCTTGGTGAACTTACAAATATAATTCAGTGTCATAAATGGTAGTAGATAGGAAACAAATAAAGATGGAAGCTAAAATCTACCTAACCTTCGACAGTGAAGGGAGGATTCTCAAAGATACAGAGCTGGATGTTGTAGACCTAAATGTCTATGGAGTCATAAACTAGTCACAACTATTCTTCCTTGTGGAGGAATTATATCCCATATACCAAGAAGAGAAGAGGAACACCATTATGCATCATAGATACAATGACATAGTCACAATCAAGATGGTAGGCTTCTATCATGCGACAACTTAACCAGAGGTAATGCATTGTATCGATGTCTTTGCTCTTATTTTGTAGATTGTCGAATAGATGGGGAATGGATCATTCAAGAGGTAAGTGAAAAAAAGTTTGCATATATCTCCCCCATGACCATTGAGGCCTACTACAAGCTTCTCTTGCCTCATATCAATCTCCCATCCTTGAGAGATTAGACTAACACTCAAGACCTGGATTCAATCCTCACACCTTGGTTAATCCAAGGCTCCCATGTTTTTAGATCCCTTGATGGAAAAATTCATATTGTCCAATTTAGGGAGGGCATTAGGATAGCCATGACCTTTCTAAATAGATCCTTTGGTGCCCCTTCTACTACTTATGTGAGCAAGATTTGGGCATCTTATGTCCAATTTATGTTAGAAAAGAAGCTAATCCCTCCTATAGGAGACCCGATAAGTTTTTTCCTAGCCAAACAATTCATGGATATTAAAATTACTTATAAGTAATCCCTTATGATTATCTCTTGGATTCACTCTTGGCTTATGTAACCTTCCCTGGCATAAGGAACTAGTCTCCTGATGGCATGACCACAATCTCTCAC
Organism: Torreya grandis; assembly: GCA_037957365.1. NCBI lineage: Eukaryota > Viridiplantae > Streptophyta > Pinopsida > Cupressales > Taxaceae > Torreya > Torreya grandis. The sequence goes on along the minus strand of JARHVA010000398.1, from coordinate 5,607,998 downwards.
CACTACTCTAAATGTATATATTCAAATATAGGAACCACATGTAATTTATCTATGATGGTGTTTTCTAAAACATTTATGAGGAAATCCCTGACATCGTTATGCCAAGACTCCATTATCTCATTAAAAAGCAAATAGAAACTATGGGGGTGTATGGTTCTACCTGTATTACACCATGATAAGCATAGAGGGGATCCTAACTCAGCCCTACCGATTACCCATTCATGTCCTAAAAAATATTGTAGAGTATGAGATTGCCTCTCAAATTATCCAGAGTGTGGACAAGACATGTAAAGAGAAGAAGAAAGCTCAAGTCCACCCCTTCCCATTGGACATTGGTAAAGTCATGATCAGAGATTGGAAGTAGCTGGAGGTCATGGCAGTGCATAAGAATTCCTTTGATTTTAAGTTGGATGACCTCAAGATGTGGGACCTTAGAAACACAGTGATCAACCACATATGAGATAGGAAGGTCCCAAAGATTGAGTATGGACATCAACTAGGTGTGGGTGAATACATTTATATAAGAGCCAAAAACTTTGAACAAGTACTTTCCAAAATCAAATGTCACAACATCCAATTAGAACATAGGTTGATTAGGGACAACAAGCCCTCAAGGGAAAGATGGAAACTAAATCCTCTACATTATCACTTATTATCAGGTCCATCTGAGATTGCCCATCAAGAACCACAGAGAAGACGGTCCTCTGAATCCCAACCAGTGGAACCAGTAGAACAAACCTAGATTAGGTAGCCTAAAGATATCAAAGGAAAAGGAAAAGCTTTTATTGGGGAACCAAAGATGGTACATAGACCTAGAGAGGTCCCTCCACCCTTAATGTCCTAATAAAGACCCTCTTCCCTATTGGATTTCATTGACATGGTGGCTCTTGAAGTAGGTGAGACATTGGAAGGTGCCCTTGTCAACATAGCAGTGGCATATGGTTTTGATAGGGAAGAGGATCCCTCTAATATATCAAGTAAAGAGCTAACCCTAATATATGGGGAGAAGTAAAAGGTGAAATTGGCCTTGCTACCTCTTACACTTAGGAAGAATCCTAGGTTGACCTTCACTTACCCTACTAGTGAAGTCAACCTTTTCAGTGATGAAAACCCAATCCATGGACTAGTCATCCCTAGCTAGTTTGTTTATGGGAAGCTATAGACTATCCCATCTTTCTCTCCATTATGGGCCTTGACATGATTTTTTTTGGGTGTACATGATGAAATCAAACCATGGATTTAGGATATTGTGGACAAGTAGGCTGAAAGAAAGATCCAGATCCTTCATGCCAAGGAAGATCAGAAGTTAGACATGCTTGGAGCCTCTGGGAGTGAAATTCCATAAGTTCCTAAATATCCACAATTTAATAAGCCTAACATAAAGTTCCAATTCAACTAAGATACAATAAGACTATAAATAATTACCATAAGGACTGTTATGATTGGACAAGAAGAGTTCACCTTCCAAAAGGTTGAAACATTCACTGGGTTAACCCCTATCAAAGGGAAATAAATTGGAAAAGCCACCATCCATGGGGAGGATGTAGAAAAACTGATTGAGGCCCATTCCAAAAAATATAAGGTAGGCATCCAAGGATTAAAACAAAAGATCTAAGACTTAGAGAAAGAAAAGGAAAGTTTACATACTCAGGCAATCATCTTAATGCCTGATACAATAATCAAAATAATTGAAAATTCATTTCATGAGATGTTCAAGGTATTAAAGTCCATGAGGTCAAGGTAGGGTACACTATAAAATCAATTCTTGATGACCAAACAACTAAATGTTCAATGGTAGGTGTCTGAGAGTAAAATTGCTCAGCTCCTTGACATGCAAATCAAGAAGTAAATTCCCAATCTCAAGGCTATCAAAAGGGGTCACCTTAGTGACAAATTTAGAATTATAGGAGACAAGATCTAGACATATAACACCTCGTAATCCAAAGTTGAAGAACTTATTAAAGAAGGTAAGGGACTCATTGCCATAATTCATAAACTCTCAGGCACTATGCTTAAGGATCCTTTCTAGCCCACTACCCTAGGAATAATTAGTGATGAAGAATTCCAACATAGAGTTACTTTGGTGACTCAAGAGATAAAAGGGAAGGATCAAGGCCAATAAAGCCTAAAAAACAATAAGATACTATGGTTGATCTTCAATGTAGGGGAGAGAATCAATGAAGTGAGGAGCATCAAGGAGGCCTTGGATAGGAATGATAAAAATTTTGATGAGCTGGTGGATCAAGAAGAAGGATGCATCACCAAGCATGCAATGGACATAAGCCTAATTGATGAGTTACATGCATGAGCAATGACTATCCTTCAATATCAAGTGGCCTTACCTCAAAGTTATGAGTATTTTAGTTATTGCTTACCATGAAGAGTGTATTTTATTAAGGCACATGCTAGTTTGTTGGCATGATTGCCTTTAGATTAATAAGATTGTGAAAGATATTTGTATTATAGTTGTAACAAAGATAATTATCTTTTATACGCATGTAGGTGTGGAAAATAACTAGTATACTACCTAGCTTCCTATAAAAGTGACATGTATTACCAATTGTAAGAGAGACTTCTAACTATTTTTTTTATACGATGGTATTAAGAAATTAATACAAAGGGATCAAGGAATTTAGTAGGAATGGTTTGATTTAATGTGTTTCAATTGCTAAATTTTCTCAATTAATTGTTTGAGTGTAAATGTTGACCCAATTTTGGCCCTTTATGCCAAATTGGGACACCCATTTTAAAAATACTAATGTCTGAGTTTATACCTTTGTCCAAGTCTAGTATGCAAATTTCATGTCTAATATGCAAGAAGTGTTATTAATAAAGCTAAAGTCTTTTACATGTAAAAACCCAAGTGTTTTCCTTTTGAGAGATTTGTTATTTAGTATTTTGGCTAATTCCTTTTCAATTAATTCTTTTGAAAAGTTTGTTTTGGTTGTTTGTTAAGTGTATTTATTTTGGGCTTTTCACTCGATAGAATTCTTTCAGAAAAATTTCCCGAGGTAACTTTTTATGAAGGGTGTGATCAATTTTCCTGAAGGGTATCTTCTCATAAGAAATGGTCAACTTCACTTTCCCTAAAGGTACTTTGCAAATTATCTGAAGGGTATTTTCATCTTTCTGAAGGATACTTTGCAATATTTTTGAATGTCCATAACAATTTTTCTAAAGGACTTTTTCAAGCTAAGGGACCCTTTCATCTTTTATAAAGGGTATGTTTGTTTGGAAAAGGACCATTTAAAATATATTGAAGGACACTTGCATTTTTAATAAGGCCAATTTCAAGTCAAAGGGGTCATTTAAATTTCTTCTTAAGGGTATGTTCCTTTTAAAAGGGTTAAACAGAAAGTTCGAAGGGTTGTTCGGGCAAATTATCTGCAAGAAAAGGTATAGATATAAAAGTCTGAAGAGGAGAGGTCAATTTAAAACTTCCTAAAGGGGTATTTTCAAAGACATAAAGGGAAATTTTCACAAATCCAAAGGGTCACTTGCAAAAAACTTGAAATAATTCTTTCGAAAAGATTGTCCGAGGAATTATTTCAGAGAAATTGTCAAACACAAAAAACCTGAATGAATTCTTTCAGAGAATCATCCATGGATAAAATGCTGAGAGGAAGGAAAAAGAGCCCAAAATAATTATTTTGGACAAAATGTCCAAAAAACTAGCCATAGACAATTTGTCTGAAGAAAAGGTCTGAAAAAAATGTTTGAAAGAAATACCTAAAGCTGATAGCTCACAAAACATCAAGTTCAGACTGCAAAAATTTGCCATTAGGATTCAAACAAAAGATGATGACCCATAGGAAGTCAATTTTAAACTATAAATAATAGCTATTTTTATTCAAAATACTTGACAAGAAACTGAGGACAAATATGGAAATGAAAAATGGCATAAATATTGGTCTCCATATGCATAACAAGCATAAATAGGTAGGTTGATGGTTCGAGTTATTACACCGTTACATAGCTCAACAAGCCAGTAAAGAATAGCTTACATTGAAATGACATTCCAATATATGGACCCATATATAGAAAAATATAGTTTTTCATATCTTGATTCCATGGGTGTAACCGTAAAGGGAGTTTCTTACAGAATGCAGTGTAACTATTTCTATTTTCAAGATTGACACATGTCCAAGTGACCTTGAACTCCCTTTGCTTGATCTCTCTCTCTCAAAGCCTATAAATATGGATTATCTTGGCTCTTTATGAGACTCCACCTGAGTATGACAAAGCTTTGCTCAATTGCACACCTTTTAATCAATAAAATGACTAAGTGTTTACCTCTTCCATGATTGTTCATAGTGTGCTCTACTTGAATGTTGAATTTGCTTAGTGAAGACTATGGATTCCTTAGCATTGTACTTCATTATTTCACCTATTTTCAACTTATTATAGGGTATGTGAAGTGTTCCAAGAGATGTCCATGTCTAAATGAGTTTTTCTTTTCATCAATTATGTTCAAGGCCTTTTTTCTATTTCTCCTAGTATAAGACAATCTTTCATGACCTCATAGTGTAATATTCGTGCAAGAAGATAAACATTGGAAAGTTTATGTTGGTCATTATTTTGGCCATAAGTGTCATATACATGTGGTTGGAAGCCATCATCTATTTTGGTGTATCACCTCTATTAGTTTAGGTTTGCTTACATTTTTCCTCATTCCTTTTTCAACCCCAATTAAGCAGTAGTCGAGTGGTACATCAAGGGGAGCAAGCCCCTAATCTAGAGATTCATCTCAACATAATTGTCACCTATAGCAAGAGAGATGATTCCATTTTTCCACTTGGATGAAGATAATTAAGCATCTCTTCAAGGGTGCAAATCCAAGCGTCAATAGTAAACATGAATAGTTTTTTTAAAATACTAAGTAGATCATTAATTACAAGGTTGTTAACTTGTGTAATGCTAGGTCAGTGGAATGAAATTGGGTTTACTTCACATTATTTTTTCTACAACATAGATGTGCATTAGCTATCTAAATATGGTGCAAAACCTAAAAGTAAATTCAAATTCTTACTTTTATCATCATCCTATCTTCAAAATTAGGCCTAGTTTGTAGTGGGATGTGAGCTTAGGCTAATTCACACTATATACTGGTTAAGATCACTCTTGGTAATTCTAGAAACTCTATCAATATGTTTACAATTAGGGTTCAAAAATCACTATTTATTTATTACTCTACCCTTCATTTTGCCCCTTTTTTTAATGATTCACTTTAGTATAAAACATTATTCATAATCACTTAACTTAGCTAGTAGTTTGGATCCAAGTCTATTTGTTAAAATTAGTACTAAAAACCAAGATGGCCCTCGACCATCAAAATCTATAAATATTATGGAACAGTCCATGTTGCTTTGTCTCTATTTGCACCACATGCACCTTAATTGCCAAATACTTGCAACTCATGTCTTGAATCTTTAGATTCTAAAATGAGAAGTGTTCTTTAAACAATAGAAATCACCTGTGGTTCATTTAAAAGCATCAACAACTATCAAGTGCCATATTTCTTGGATTTATTAGACTATGATGAGACTTATTACATCAATGATGGATTAATAATTTCTCCTAATTCACTCATCATCCTTATACCATCATTAAGTTGATCATCCTAGTCCATTTATCTAATATCCAATCAAGCCTTTATCTCTCATCTCTCTAGTCATCAACATCTAATATCTCATCTCCAAAATAATTTATCTTCATGTAAGTCACATACTCTATCTAACCACTAACATTTATAACAATCCTCATCATCATAATATTCTAATTCATCATTGTCATCATATGTCATCTAGTCATAACTACATCAGCCTGAGGTCTTTTTAGACTATGTAAGAAATGCTTAGTCACATAGTTTGCCTAAGGTCAAATCACCCATTCTCTCCTCTTTCCCATCATTATTCATCACATTTATCTTGTCATTCATTATCCTCACATCTTGCATCAATCATATCCTTGAGCTATAATCATTCATCAATTAGTCTAATGATCAAATACCATCCTCAAAAGTATTTTCCTGATCTTTCCATCAATCACCCACAATTATCCATTAGGATTGACAAAATCACATCCATCCTTGTTTACATATTACTAATTTTTCAAAGTTCACAGTTCCCTCCCTTTAATGGGGCATGATCAAAACTATAAATTTATCATCATCTCTTAGCGCATTGATTTGATGCAATGCATTCTAATTCTTATCCTTTGTCTTTTGGTCACTCAATCATATTGCTTATTCTCTATCATCACATTCATCATATTTATTGACTTTAGCATTGAGCTACACTCATCATTCACATTATCAAATCCTTCTCTTATCTTGGCCAATATCCTTCCCTTGCATGCATCCTTATTTGGGATATGTCGATAGCTTGTGGCTTTTATCATCTTGGTCTACATCCCCACCTGACATGTGTCCTTTATAGGGATATGATGAAGGCTTGTGGCCTTTTATTTCATCATTATCATCATCTCTACTCCCTATGCATATGTCTCTTCTAGGGGCATCATCACTTTATACGTCATCACTTAAGTTGACTTTATTTATCTCACCATCAATCTCAACATCTCGCATCCCATCCCCTTATCTATTCATCACATCCCACCCCTTATTTCCTCTTTTGAGTGGCCATCTGTCTCATTCTTCTATGCATGTCCCCTTGATGGGGCATCATATACACTAACATTATCTATGACATGGTTTTTCTTTGAAATACCATTAATCCTTCCACTTCGCTCCACTCATAATGCCCTTGTAAAGAGGGAAAAAATGTATGCACCTAAATTTGTTTGCCTTAATTATTTTAATTAATCCCACTAATTTATCCCCTTTAGTCTAATCCTAGTCATTTATCTAATATCCCCCGTCAATATTTCTTCACTCACTAACATTATTCCTACTCCACCAATCTATTAATTCTCTTAAATCCCCATTATCTTATCATAACCCCACTTGTCCATTATTTGGGAATTTAAAATTCCCATGGCCCACCGATCCACCTACTAAGCCTACTCCTAGGCTTTCCTACAAACCTACCCCATAGATTCTCTAGAATCCCATAATCACCTATTTAATCCATCCCTAATCATGATTAAACCTCCCAATGAGACTCTAGATGTTTATACCTTTAGAACCTTCTCTCATCTAGAATCCTCCAAGGAATTTTTAATTCTTTGGATAATTCTCCACCATAGATCTCCATAACCTAACATTGAAATCTAGCCATTGATCTTCCCTCTCTATTCTATATAAACAAATCCACTCCTCCATTGAGACCATCTAGAAAATTCATGAGTGAATCCATGAATCCATGTTTATCAAACAATCCATGAATCCTTAATCCATGAATCAAGCTACTATAAACCTATAAATATGAGTCTAAGGTAATCTCAATCCAAATACTTTTGTCTTTTTATTTTTAAATCTTGGTTTAGAGCAATTAGCTTTAGGATTAAAGTGTTGATTTGAATATTCATTTATCTAATTGCATTTTATCCTAATGGTTATGGATATTTATTAGTGAAATAAAATTTTGAGTGTTTTGATGTCATAAATACAATCAAATTCCAATAGCTCAAAATTTTAGCTACACTTTCCATCCACACAAGATATAGAGTACTAATCTTTGTGTGGGGTATAGGAAGTTATCTTTAGTGGGGATTATACATGAATTCCTTCCTTCATTCCTTCCTTTCCTTATTTTCTCTCTTTTACATCATTTTGGGGGGGAGTTTTGCTCCTATGGGTTTTCTCTATTTCTCCACTTCATGGATACATATTATACATGAGTACCTGATCAGGCCTTGTTGTGGGGACTCATGTTGTCGATATAACACTTTATTTTTTGGCTATTTTTATCCCCTAGATTCACTTGAGGGGGGGGTGTTAGAGTTGGTTCTCATGTTTTCTAGGTTATATAGATAGTTTTTGTCTTTTTCCTAGTTTGTCCTTTTGTGTATTTATCTCACATTGGTTAGTTTATCTTGCTTCTTGTCTTTCCTTGACTATTTATGCAAGGCCTGCCATTGTAATATAAAAGTGATTTTATGGATATTATATGATATTTCCTTTGTCTTTGCATATCATCTTTTCATCTCTTATAACTCTTTTTGTGATGATTTTGTTGTTAATGCTTCAGATCTTTGGCTTGAAATAATATTGTTGATGTTCCTTTCAAAATTAACCAAGACATTGAAATAAAAAGCATGGGCTACTCAATGACATGCAAATCAATTTATATATAGGAATGGAGGGACTATCCATGGGGATTTGAAGAGTGGAGATGAAAAATAAAAGAAAACATTTGGAAGAAGAAATAACTGGTTGGAGCAAATCAAAACCTCCATGTATTTATATAGAACTACATTCTGGTGTATGAGATTTTATTCATGGATCATGGTACGCAACTCTTGTTGATATTTTTTTAATTAAACTTTTTTTATGGGGATGTTGTGGTAAGATTGTATGAGAGATTAGGTATGTGGATTAATGGATATATTGATGAGTTCTTATATAAATGTCTTAACAATAAAATATGTTTCATGGAATGCATTTATTAGTAAACTTTTAGACTATATGTGGATTTCAAAAAATAAAATTTGAATTTTATAATTATACAAATTGAAAGAATAGAAATAATGGTCGCTATTAAAATAAATTTTAATTTTATAATTAAATAAATGGAAAAAATGGTGGCTAGGGGTAACAATGAGGGTGTTTGCTTTGCTGCACGTTCATCATTAGATATGCTCACTATTCTAGTTCATTATTTTTTACTTATTTAATTTAATGTATATTTTTAAAAAGTAAATAAATTATAAAATTTATAATTATAAATATTGAAATGATGGTGACTAAGGAATAATAGTTAAATGTGGATTTAGAAAAAAATGAAATTAAAATCTCAAAAATATAAGAATGATTGTTAAGATTAGAATAAGCCCACCTTTAATAGCCAGTGTGGGTACCAGTCCTAGATACATTAGGAGGTCTGAGTCTCTTCCTAGTTGGAAATAACTAACTAGGATTACAAAAGGACCTATTGAAATAAATAACATGAGGACTGGGTCTCCTCTTGGATGTAAATAGTTGACCAAGAGCACAAAGAGAACCTAAACAAAAGAAGTAGCATCTAATTTTGATTGGATCGAGAACCAGTAGAGGAAGAGTTGATACCGCATTTGGCTAGTGTGGCAACCAACCAATTTTGGTGTGACTATAAACTAACATGGACTAAATTGAGGTCCAAGTCTTAGGATACCATTAGGCTCCCTAAGTGACTAGAGTGGATCAATTTTTTCTAGATCGATAACTAGCTTAGACACAAAAGGAGGTCTAGGTCTCTAAAAAACCTTCAAGGTCCCTGAGGACCCAATCCCCAATGGAATCATCATGGAAGAGTGAGTTGAGTGACTCCCTAAAGGATTCATGCAAGCTCATCCCATGTAGTAAATTTTAACTTGATGATTAAAAAAATCTATAAAAAATTAGAACAATGATCCATCTCAAATCCTGCAAATGGTCCATCATGGTCAAACCAAGCCAAAATAAGAAATGACAGTAACTAAGTAGTCAACTCAATAGCAATAAGATCAATTTCAAAAAACAAAATTTTCACCGTTGTCGATGTCATTCCACCATCAGTCAGCAAACAAAACAAATCAATCCCACTATGAACCATAAAAAGGGGAAAGTAATAGCGAGGAGATACCGTCATGTCCAAGAAAAGGTGATCAAGTTTAAAAATTGAAAAAAACAAAAGTGCACATCTCACCAAAGCCTTGAAATTTAATTTAGATCCCACTTTGAGACTTCCCAATGGATCAAAATTTAGCAACCCAAAAAACCCAATGATCATTAAACCATCTAAAGAATTAATCCACTCACCACAAACAATGACTAGAAAGGACATCAGCTAGCAAAAAAAGTCAGCAATCTACTTAGCCATTGTGCATACACATAATTTTTTAAAATTTTATTGATTACTGACACTTTGTATCTTGTAAGAACCCATCGAGTCTCAATCTCTCTGAGTGCATCCTTTAAGGGGTACACCAAGAAAGGGGTGGACAGACCATAGGTGCTTTGTAAGATTGTTGTCCCTTTTACTAAAAGAGTGTCCCAAGATCTTTGAATATATTTCACGTAATCAATGTTGAATCTTATGAGGTAGTGTGAGAGCTCTAAAATTCCAAGCAAGGAAAAATATACATTAACCTATCTATTGCAAAATGTGAATGACTTGATTCTTCATTAACCTTACAAAAAGGAAAAGTGGGGTACTTATAGAGAAAATTAGGAAAACATGAGGAAGCCTCTAATTTTCTTAATTAACTAATTAAAATTAAATATAATTAGTCTATGGACCCTTTATAACTAACCTAAGGAAGCTTAAATTACATATAATGGCCATATGATCATGTAGGCAAAACCTAGTGGGAAAAAGCACTGCACTAACACCCTGCCTTAAGCGTAGCTTAGGTGAGATGAGAATTGGGTCCCAGCATTGAAAGCCTAATGAGGCACCCAAGTAAATAGTGATGAACCTCCATAGGAATAATAGGAAGGTGGAGCAACCCTAACCCCATTGAGAGCTCATAGATGAACAAATTTACTCTCTATGAAAGGTTTGGTCAAAATATTTGTAATCTACTCTAATGTTGGACAGTATCGAAGATCAATGACTTGATCATTTATAATATCCCTAATGAAATGCATATGAATTTATATGTGCTTGGTCATTTGATGGAGAACCAGATTCCTACAAATCTAGATAGTTATTTGGTTGTCATAGAAGATTATTGTTGGCTTATGAAACTAGACACCAAAATTAGTGAAAATATGCTAAAGCCAGATTGCTTCAGTGGTGGCATTGAAAACCCCTCTATATTCTACCTTTGTAGATGATAAAGAAATTACATGTTGCTTCTTGCTTGGCTAGTATATTAGACCTGAACTAGTGAGAAATTATATCCTAAAGTGGCCTTTTGACTCTAAATATCTCTAGCCCAATCTGAATTTGTGTATCCAATCAAGTTAACCTCTATTGTTGCTCCATAGTGTATCCCATAGTTGTGCAAACCTTGAATGTAGTGAAGAATATACTTTGTTTCTTTCTAGTGAAACTCATCTGGCTTTTGCATAAACTAAGAGACCAAACCAAATGCATAGGATATGTCAGGTCTAGTGTGTGTGAGATAGATAAGATTGCCCATGAGTTGTCAATACAGAGTTACATCAATGAGTGGTGTAGGACAATTAGCCTCAAGCTTCACACTAGATAGGAAGGGAGTAGGAGCTAACTTACAATCAACCATGTTAAACCTCATAATAAAATCAAGAGAATATTTGGATTGTGATAAAGTTATCTCATAATCTAACTAAATGATTTCAATCTTGAGAAAGTAGTGCGGTAATCCCATATTTGTCATTGAAAATATGTCTAAAAGTGCAATTTTCACTATTGAGATGGATGATCATGAACTCCCTATAATTAGTAAGTCATCCACATAGAGAACTAGGATCAACAAAGAATCATCCTATCATAATATATAGACATTTGGATCTGAGTGGCATCTGGTGAACATATCTATGAGGAGAAAGGAGTCCATCTTGGCATACCATGCCTAAGGGGCATGTTTAAGTTTGTAGATAGATTTCCTAATTTTGTAGACCAAGGAGGTATCTTCTATAAAGCCTTGTGGTTGCTCCATATATATCTCTTTCTTGAGGTCACCATGTATAGAATCACTCTTTACATCCATCTGGTGAACATCCCACTGATGTGTAGTTACGATGGCTAGAGTGAGTCTTATAGATGTCATCTTGGCTATAGGAGAAAATGTCTCAGTGTAGTCTATGCCAGGCACCTAAGAAAACCCCTTTGCAACTAGATAAGCTTTGTACTATCCACTGACCCATCTGCACCATACTTAGTATGATAAACCCATTTACAATGGACCAATTTTTTTCCTTTAGGAAGAGGGATCAAGTCCCATGCTTTGTTCCTGATTAGGGAACTGTACTCTTCCTACATAGTAGAATCCCATTCTAGAATGCTATATTCCTCATGAAAGGTTTTTGGATCTGAGAAAATGGGCAAGTAGGCATGTGAAGTCCCATAAAATTATGATCATGTCCACCTTGTATCTGATAGATTTCCAACCCATCCTCCAACACTTTGAAGTGTCTATCTAACCCAAATAGGACCATAATTATCTAAGATTAGAGAATTAAGAGGTGAGTCCTCATCATCTATAGTGTTATTGTGAGATGAAGGAGGAGTATCCTCACCACTAATCTCATTGCTTGAACTTGAAGAAGAAAAAGAAGAATCATCCTCATCATCAGAAGGATCTTGAGGTGGATCTACATCATTGTTAGAAGTGGAATCAATGTTGAGTGAGACTTTTGAAGAGTTTGGAGTGCCATGATTGTGTTTAAGTGGGCCCTCAAAAAATTTTACACTCCTTTCAATGAAAAACTCATGAGTTTTAAGATGGAGAAGCCTATATCCCTTAACACCCTCTGCATACCCCACAAAGATGTAAGACTGACTCTAAGGGTCTATTGCCTTGCATTTCTTCATAGGAATCCAAGCCATTACTGGTGATCCAAACACTTGAAAGTGATCTATTGTGGGCTTATGACCATCCCAAGATTCAAAAGGAGTGATTCCCTTCAAGGCTTTATGTGAACATTAGTTTTAAATGTAGCACACGTAGTTGATTGATTCAGCCCAATACTAAGGAGCAAGAGACTTTGATTGAAGCATGCAGTTGGCCATTTCCTTTAAGGTATAGTTCTTTCATTTAGCCACACCATTATACTAAGGATTGTATGGAACTGTGTGTTACATTTGAATCCCCTTTGATGTGCAAAAATTATCAAACCTATTATTGACATACTCTCCACTATTATCAATCCTTAAGATTTTGATGGAACATTCTGACTGCTTCTCCATAAGTGCCTTGAATTCCTTAAAGTGATCAAAGACCTCACACTTCTTTTTGATAAAAAACACCTAGATGTACCTTGAAAAGTCATCAATGAATTTGAGCATGTGTCTTGTCCTATTGAATGAAGGTTTTGGAAATGAACTTACTAAGTCACTGTGGAGTATTTCTAGCTTTTGTTCAGCTCTCCTTGCTTTGCCCTTGTCATATTTCTCTTTTGGATGCTTACCAAGAATGTAACCATTGCATAGGCCATATGAGAATTTGACTTTAGAAAACCCTGAAACCATGTCTTGATGATTGAGTTGCACTAGGTAATTGTAGTTTAAATGGCCCAACATTCACGCCATAGTTTGCTCACTTCATCTACATGAGTAAGTAGTGTAGTTGAGGGCTGATCTGTGGCAAATTATGAAAAAACATACAACCTAGACTGATGATTGGCATTCCCATAAGCCACTGTGGTGTCACTATGTAGCTCCATGATGACCACTGAATCAGGTGTGAACTCAACTTGCTTCCCTGCACCCATGTGAGTGATTTGATATATTGATAGAAGATTGATAGATAGTGAAGGAACACATAAAAAATCATTGAAGGTCCCATCACTTAGTTCTACTGATCCTTTACCATTGACTTCTACTAAAGTGTCATTGCCCATGAGAATTGAAGGCATAGAACATGACTCTATTTCTAAAAATAGATCCTCTGAGGAGGTCATGTGATAGGAAGCACTACGTCAATAACCCAAGTCGAAGGCTAAGAAGCTACTACAACCAGTGCCTTTCCCTTATTTTTATCCTTTTTTGTCTCTTTACCCTTTATAGAATCTTGTGATGATGTGTTCTGAGATGAAGATTTAGGAACACTAATGTTATTCTTCTCAAGCATCTTAGTCAAGGTGTCAGTCTTATTTTTCATGCACTAAGATTCATCATGCCCAAGTTTCTTACAAAATTTACATTTGAGTCTCTCCTTCTTAGGTTTTCCACTTGAGGACTCATTTGATGATGCCTTTGGCTTGGCATCTAATTTTTTATTCTTCTTATGCTCATGATCTAGTTTAGACTATTTCTTCTCCTATTTTCCACTAATTGAAGGCTTCTTCTTATCTTGATTGACAATCAAGGCATGTGATTTTGAAGACTTTAGTGCACCCATTTGAACTAACTTATCTTGCTCCTAAGTTAGATTGGCAAAAAACTCATCATATTATGGCATTTTCCAAGTGGATCCAAGTGCATGTTTGGTAGCATTAAACATAGAGATGAAAACTAAATAGTCGTGACCCAATTTTGAAAGCATGGATAAAATCAAATGGTCATCTATTTTCTCAATGCCACATTGATTCAAATACAGTCTTATTGATTTAAACTTTGTAAATAAGTCTTTTAGGGTGTCATAGTCACTTGGGCTCAATGTGATGAACTCATTCTCCATCTCATGACCCCTCATGATGTCTTGCACTACAAAAAGCTTGTCTAGGATTGTCCAGACTTCATTTGGAGTTTTTGTAGATTCAACATGAAACAAGAGGTTGAGAGACATTGACAAGCATAAAAACCCATAGGCCTCATCACATCTATTCTACCACTTGACCTTTTCTACATCTGTAGATGGCTCAGTTTCCTCACCCATAGTAATTTGATAGAGTCATTTACCTCTCAAAGAGAGTTATATTTTAGACTTTCATTCTAGATAGTTAAATAGTGTGAGTGGTTTGATATTTAGATCCATTAGTGTAGATTAGAATGATAAAAATTTCAAAATTGAAATGAAATCAAAAAATAAAAAGCGCACAGTACAAGTACCCCCTGAACTATCAAGAATACCCCCTGAAGTTACAATGCACACACACTCAGTCTTAGATGTCAGGCATAGCCAATAATGCATTTATGAGAAATTAGTGTAATAAAGTATGAGAGGGATGTTGAGAAATACCAATAATGTGTCCAAGAGGAAAGGTACAAAAGTTTGAAAAGAGTTTTAAGCTATTACACCATGTGAAAAATAGATTTTACAAAAGTCCTAAAACAATGTCACTAATGCATAGAGATCGAGAAAATATGCACTTTCAAAAAAAATGGCACCCAAAAAAGAGGTACGGATTGAAAGTTATAGCACTTACTGGTTCTTACTCCCACATATTCGTGGACCCTTTCCAAAAATAAAAAACTTTTTTCCCAGACTTCCTTGAATGTCACGTGGGTTTGTGTAGTTTGTTGACTTTGGGTTCTTGCAGCTACATTACTTATAAAAATTAATGATTAAAATCTCTTTGAAAACCCAAATGGGTCTCCTAATGTAATTCGGGTTCTTTCAGCTACTTGACTTCACTACTTTGGGTTCTTCCAATTGCACCACTTTGGGTTCTTGAAACTATTTTACTTATAAAAATTTATAAGTAGTTAACCCTGAGAAACTTGATTACTTCTCTTCAGTGTATTTTGGTTTCTTTAAACATCTTTACTTATTACTTATAAAGCAAGTAAAGAGTAATAAGTAGTCGACCTCCACAAACCCAAATGGGTCTTGCTCAGTGTAAATCGCATTTTTGGAGTTGCACTACTTTGGACTCTTACAACTACATTAATTAAAAAGTAAATGAGTAATAATTAGTTACCCTTGGAAAACCTAAATGGGTCTTGTGAGCAAGTCACCAGGGTTGAGAAACCTGATTACTTATAAGTTAAGTAGTGCTGAGAACCCAATTTGGTCTTGAGGCAAGTAATGGCTCACCGAAAACCCAGTTTGGTCTACAAACTCAAGTAATAGATCATCAAAAATTTGATTTAGTCTATGGACTCAAGTAATATCTCACCAAAAAATTGATTTGGTCTATAAAGAGTAAACCAAGATTTGTATTGTTGATTACTTCATTTGTACAACCGTATGACCAAATCTAAGAAGTTGATTTTTTGGAAAATCTATGAAGTTTCTCAAAATACTAAGAATAACCCATTTTAGATCTCAAAAAACCCATAAAATATATGTAAATGTATTTTTCATCAAAAGCATTTTGACATGAGTTTTGAGGTAGATTAAAAAAATGTTTTCAAGGTCAAAAATTGTGGCCAAGACAGAAGAAAACATAGTAAGGTGAATGCATGGAGGATATTACCAGGGAGTCTAATGCATGAGACTATCAGGATAGCTTTGATACCATGAAAGAGTGTGCCAAGATCTCTAGATAGATTTCATGCAATCAATATTGAATTCTGTGAGGTAGTGTGAGACCTCCAAAATTCCAAGAGAGGAAAAATATGCATTAACCTATCTTTGTAAAATGTGAATGAGTTGATTCTTCATTAACCTTCCAAAAAGGAAAAGTGGGGTACATATAGAGAAAATTAGGGCAACATGAGGAAGCCTCTAATTTTCTTAATTAACTAATTAAAATTAAATATAATTAGCTGATGGACCCTTTATAACTAACCTAATGAAGCTTAAATAACATAGAATGGCCATACGATCATGTAGGCAAAACCCAGTGGGAAAAAACACTACACTAACATCTACCACTTGACATCTACACACTTATCTCCTAAAACCATTTACCCTAAGCTTATTCTTCTCAGACTTACCCATTCCAAATGTTTGTCATATCATTATCCTCCTTATTCTTGCCTTGACCCCCTTTCACCAGTTGACGGTACTAGGGTGATTGGGTCGACCTTGTAGAGGTTTTAGATTTTGATTACTATATAGGTTTGACTAGCTCAACCCTATACTATTTTTGGGTATTTTCACTTGAGATTTTTGTTAGCTCTTCAGCCGACCTTGCTCAAGACCTAGTGAATTATCTCCCAAAAACATACAGGGTCGACTAGGTCAACCTTGTACAACTGACATATTCAAAAGAATTTAGGGAAAGATCCACCTATATATACAATTTCATTTCCAACCATTTGACAATAGAGAAGCGAAGAATAATAAATGCAAACAAACATTTGCTTATTGACCATTCTACTTGAAGAATAAAGCTTAGGGTTCCATACTTTCTTTGGAGATTTGGATCATGTCTTGTGGAACAGTCTTTTAGATGCATAAATAGGTTGTGTAGCCTAGAATTGATTTTTATTTAGTATCCTTACATACGACAACAATCTCTTGAGAAACACATTGGCCAAAGGGGAGATTGAAGATCGATGGGTTTATCTTCAAAGGTAAGTATTCTTAAATTTATTTCTCTTTTGTAAGAGTAGATAGATAATGCAGTTGTGCTTCTCTTCCATGCATTCGGATTCTATATATATTGATGTGAGTATATGTCTTCTATGCATGTTTAGTTTAGTTTATTTTGTTTCTAACCCCTAGTTTATTCCACAAGCTTTTGTGAGCACTAGATTAGATTTACTTTCTTATTTATTTGACATAAGTGAAATATTAAACCTATGACCCCTTTAGGGTTATTGTGTGATTGTGTTGGTCTAGAGGCTTTGGAACCCTCCTTAGTATAGTGTATTGTGATAAGTGATCCCCTAATCAAGTCTAACAGATCCCCATTTTGTTCATCCTCCCGCTTAATAAATGTATTTCCAATCGAAAGTGTAGGTATTTTCTATCTTCTCCGAGCCAGGATTGATTTATAGACAATATGCATTTCTGATTGCATACATGTTGGAGCAACCAAGGTCCCATAAATATCCAACATTATCCATCACCCAAGAATCTAGGTTTGAATCTTAACAAGGTAAGTAATCATGCCAAGGTCTAGCAAATTGCCACCGAAATAAAATCTTATTACACTTACAGAGATCAAAATCAAATATCCATGGCCATCAACCGCATCAAATCTGGGGCCTGGGTTGACCAACCAATTCCCAAATATTCGATTATTGCCAGTCTTCTGAAGAAAAATGTTCACTTTAATAGGGATCAAAATCCCCCTTAAGGGATGATCACCATCCCCCTCCGTGGTTGTCTTCTTTCATAGGATAAAACACATCAAAATCCAACAAAGATATAGTAATGGAGTCATAACAAGTGGAGAAGGCTTGTTTTTCTCCCATTAAAGAAACACAAGCCAGACACATGGGAAGAAACCACATAATCCATCTTGATCAAGCATATGAGACCATACCAAATATTATATTCTCTTTTTATTTTTCCTTTGCATAGGAGATCAGAGGCTCAATAACCAAAAACTGAATCGTTCTTAACAAAATAGTTAAGAACATAATAAGTAAATAAACTTTCATCAAGATACTTGATCCCTTAATTCAATTTCCTAGAAAAGCAATATCAAAAATTGAGTGATGGAGAGATGAAGTATAGATAAGTGGAAATGAAGTTCCTCACGTCCCTATAGAAGCAAACTCCAACACAGGGATTACCAGTAACAACACTTATGAGCCTAGCTGAATGGACTTGCTTAGATTTAACATTGATAGTAGGGAGAGAAAGCACCCAGTAATCTGAATCTGGTTCAAAAATCCTAGGACAAGAGAGCACGATCTGAGCACCCCAAGTTTCTATGGGACTAGGGAACCAAGATTTGGCAATGCCTAGGTCCCAGACAAAAACCACCTTCCCATATTCAGTGTGCTAAGTACCTCTCAATAAACCGGGACCCCAAATCCAAAAAATGATTAACTCTTGGGTTAACTAGTCAAGGATCTAACGAATCCATTTATTCCCTACCACCTAGGCACAAGGGATTAGAATCAAGATTAAAGAATCTAAATGCCTCTCCACCCCAGGGCTTTCAATATCTCCTTCATTCTCTAGAATCTGCAATTCTAGCTAGAAATGATTCATCTCCAGCGAATCTTCTATTGAAGGCAAGTCATGATCCTTCTCCACCAAACCTTCTTCTAAAGGCAAATCACTGCCCTCATTCCTTTCATTTTCTTCATGTTCAACAAGGTGCCTCTCCCAATTACAATTATTTCTCAACCATATGTTTTTGATCTTGATTTTTTCTTCCATCGCTTCCTTTTCTATATCTAAATGTTAAAAATCATCATATAAAAATGATTGTTAAAAATAATAATGAAAGTTTTTATTTTAAAAATGAATTTGAATTATTTATTACAAATTTAATTAGATTTATTTTTTATATTATTAATTATTTTAAATTTTAATATAATAAATTAAAAATCATCATCATCATCATCATCATCATTATTTTTTAGATATTACGATCGAAAAATATTCCACGTCTTAAAAGATTTGAATTCCAACATAAAAGGACTAATGGACAATGACCACCGATGAAATGTTCAATGCATTTTTTTCTTTTCAGATTAAATGACCACCACCCACGAAAAGTTTCTTACTAATCTTTATAAAAAAATTTAACTACAATTCGGAAGACAACACAATAGGGAACATATTTGGAAAATTCACATTTTTCTTAATATTAAATGTAAAACTTTAAGGAAGAATATGAAAATCAATTATAAAAATTAAAGCTTACACTATTTTGAAAAGAAAACTGCTTTTTTAATTTAAAAATATTTTGAGATAAACGAATTTGTAAATTTTGTAATAGTAATAAATTTGAAAATGAATATTATTTTTAATTTTTTTTTTAAATTTTAATAATATAAATATTTAATTTATCCAATTTTATAATTCAATTAATATTTATAATTTTTTTAACTTATAAAAATTAAAATGATTTGAGTACTTTCATTTCTACCATATTTAAATCTAAAAAAATAATTATAAAAAATATAGTCTTAATTATATTTCATAGATATATAAATTTCTACTATCTCATACCTATTTTTATTCAGGGATTTTTAAATACATGATGGGGCAGAGGTACATGAAAAAGATAAGGATTAAAATATTTATAATAATTTCAAAGATGGTTGAAATATTGAGAATAATTTTAAGGATGGCACTTTCACATAAGAAAAGTTATGAAATATGAATAATTAATTTAATGAAAATAATAAATGCATATTTATTGATGTATTATAAAAATAAGTTAAAAAAATAGATATTAAATTTAATATGTAATAATACATTTTTCATATGATAAATTGAAATTTTTAAAACGCTTTCAAATTTTGTATAGAGCTAAAAAAATAAAATCAAATAAATATAACAATAGAAACAACTAAAGATCGATTTTAAAGACCAATCTAATGATACAATATTTAGTGATATATTGCGATAAATCTGACAAACCAATTTAATCTAAATGATGTTAAAATTAGTCATCATCATTATGATCATTAAATTAAACTACTAATACCTAAAAATAAGAGATGATAATTCTAGAATTTTAAAATAAATCTCATACATAAACAAAGCTCACTATCTCTAATCTTTATGTTAAATAAAAGGCTTCAATAAAGTATAAGTTTCTTTAAACATCAATATTATCGTTGACAAACTTTATAGTAATTTGAACATTTCAAAATGAAATAATATGATAATAGCTATCACTATTGTATTTAGTTGATGCAAAAAAAGAGGTTGAACTTTTGGAGGTCATAATTTTTTATCTATAGTTCTGTTTGAACCTATCTTCATGCCAAAACCACTGTCTCAAAAAGTTCAATACAGCCATAAATGAATATTCTAGTTATAAGATATTTTCGATATTTTTCGAAGGCCATATGTGACCATCCGAAGGTCTGAAATTATAGTTTAATATTATTCTTGGTATTTTTCTAAATTTATAAAATGTCTATTTTTGTAATCAGACTTGAACTTCAGTTGATATTCATCTGATAGGTTAATTTTAATGTTTAATTTATTTTTGGGGATTTTTAGAGCTACGTGCGTTTGCATGCAAAACTTACTAAAAATAACAGCGACTAAAAATAACATGTCAAGTTTTATTTATTTTTAGAGTTCCAAATTTTGCATGTTAACTTTAATTCTGAGTTGAAGCTTATTTATACATAGTTTGTAATTATTTGAATCTTTCAATACGAATCAATAAAGGTTATTGTTTCAGAAGCTTTGCCTATCGATATTTTTTGTCTTGAAAGTAATCGGGTTCATTATTAGTGTAATTCAGTCCTCAAATTATGTTGAATTTGTATTGAAAATCTATAATTTTTGGTATAAAATTTTCAAATCATTATACCAAATTTGACAACACAAAATTGACATGACTATACATTTTTATTGTGTCTTATTTGCACTAGGATTGCACCATAGTTGCGTCAAAATGTATCACTATGTTTGTAAAATAAATAGCTAAAAACTATATACATATATACATATATGTATGTGTGTATGTTCAAATCATTATATCAAATTCGACAACACAAACTTGACACAAAATTGACGTGACTAGACATTTTTATTGTGTCTTGTTTGTACCGGGGTTGCACCATAGTTACATCAAAATGTATCACTGTGTTTGTAAAAGAAATTGGCTAAAAATTATATACATACATACACATACACATATATATATGAAATTGTATATTATATATTTATATTGCTATCAAGGAATCAATAAGTGAAATTAGCATTGAATTATGAGTTAAAGGGCTTGAGACCGGTCAGGCTTGCCATTATAACTAGTCTCCGTGCAAATGTGTAACTCCATATAAAATAGATAAATTAGGACTAAAACCATTGACGACCAAGTACATAGTCTTTGAAATACAACCTCCTTGATAAATTGAGGTCCCCACTAGGGACTTTATTATTATTATTATTATTATTATTATTATTATTATTATTATTATTATTATTATTATTATTATATATATATATATTATACTATTCTTTAAATATGTATTGTGTGTATTTGTATAAAAGAATTATATTTGTGTGTATCTATATAATAATTTTTTAAGGCATTTAATTTATTTTTATTTTTTTTAGATATAGAATAAACACAATAAAAATAATTTTATATAAAATTTAATGTCCAACAATGTGTTTTATTATTACACTAAAAATAACAAATTTAAGATAATAAATACAATGGAATCACAATGTGGACTCCATTATAAAAAAAGTGAAGTAAAAAATAAGTTTTATGAACCTTGTAGATTTAAAATGGTGAAGTTAAATCCTAGATCAAAAAATTTAAAATAGTATAAAAATGGTGTTGTCTCAAAACATGTTTAAATTAACAAGGGGCACGAAGTGCCAAGTCCCTGCAGGGTGATAGTTGTTGAAGAAGAAAAGTATAGAAGGAAGTTTGAGAAGAGCCTATACATCATGCCACTTCTATAGTTTATTGTGAAGATAATAGCATCAAAGTGTTCTATAGGGTTGTCTTCAAATTAAAAGTTAAAGGCCATCAGGGGCCTAATTTAACCTCTGCTACATATCTCTTGCACTTTCTACAGCTACACATTGAGGGTGTTGATATCTTACAAATTCCAATGGTGAGAGGTGCATTGTCAAAATTTCAGGCTTAATATATTTCAATGCAATTGTGACACCCGTCATTTAACGAGAATTAAAACATGCAATATTAAAGAAAAAACACTCAATTATTTTAGTTTTATCATATATATGTTTAAAAAAACAAAATTATTTGTGATTGCCTTCAATTAAACAATGACTTACAAAGGTGGCTTGCAAGGCCACCTACTCTTTGGTGAATGGGTAAGCTGTCAACATGGGAAAAATAAATCACCTATTCATTGGTGAATGGGTGCCAATGTTGGAAAAATAAATCTAGAACCTAGAAGTTTTAAAGAGGGGCATCAAATAGAGAAAAGGTAATTGATTAAGTGTTTGTGATTAGATAAAATAAATAAATAAAAACCTTATTTTATTTGGAGAATCATGACAATGAGCAATTCACCAATGATGTTACCTTTTATGTCTGTAATATTCTTCCTTATCTAGATATGTGATTTTAAGATGCTCTAAAGAATGCATATGGTTGGTGGTTGAAATATATCTATGGTTAAAATATATGTAATAAATTATACAACAGGTTTTGGAATCATTGTTTGGATTAGATCTATGTTTGAAAGGTCAATATATGGGAAGTGGTAATATATAAGCATTTACAACAAATTTATCAAAGAAAAATAAGATAAAAATCAAATGAACTAGATTGGAAGAACTTGAGGAGAAGGAAAGGATCAAAGATAGTCATATAATTTGGACTTGGAATCCACTCCATAACTTGAAGAGTAGGAGTTGAATGGCAAATTTTTTGAGGTAAATGTCTCAGGGAATGGCAAGAGACAACATAAACTTTTGGAAACTCTTACAATTTATAAGTACTAGACATCATACTGGAAACATTAAGAAAGGTAAGTTCCAGTGGTGGAACCTTTTAGAAACTCTTGTAAAATTTTCTAAAAGTTTTTGGCCCTTCTGTAAGAGTTTCCAAAATTTTGGGTGATATGGTAAGGCATCAAAAATTTACAAATAGGTTTCCAGACTATTAAAAACAAATGCTCATATTTAAAGCAAAAAACCTGGGAAATAGTCAGACTAACCAATTCAACCCATCTAACATAGACTAATTATGAAATTTGATAATTAGATTAGATATCAATATCATAATTACTTTACAACTCAACAATAACTTTGTAATGAGATAACTCTACTTCTTTTCTTGGAGATTAGATTTAATATTATTGTGAATTGGCAGCTTCTTCCAAATAGCATTCACTGAGAAAGGGGCATGAGACCCACAATTGATGCTCAAAGCTTGTGACCATTCAGCGACCAAGTACTAGTATGTAGATCATGGACATGACTTGGTGTTTGGCTGTGTTTCGCAAAAAAATTTCTATTTCAAGTCTAAATAAAAATAGAGAAGAAGGATAGGGATAAGTGATTAGAATGAACATAATTTGGTTTGTGCACCTTATCCAGACATTGTGAGCACTCCTCTTTGGCTGGGGAGGACTACCTGCAAGTAAGAAAGCACTACCACAAAATGTTTGTTAGTAATATATGAGTGGGTTGTCAAGCTACACGCTTGTTCTATGAAGTGTCAAACTTCCTTAGAGATGGTAGTCCACTTTTGAGAGACAAAAGAGTAATAAATAACCAAAAGAGAGAAAAAGAGAGATAATGTTACCATTATTCGCAACTTGAGTGCAGTTAAAAGTAATAGAGTGCAGGTGGTATATTTAGTTTGTATTTTAGAAATTATTTGGGTAAGTCTTAGAAAGGCTATGGTAAATCCTCAATTATCGACGTTGGTTAGGCTATCAAGGTCAATTGGCAAGTGTGACCGATATTGGTTATGCTACCAAGGTTGGTGAGGAAGTGTGACTGATATCGATTGAGCGATCAATGTCGATAGGGGAAATAATTGTCTAAGATCTTGTAGAAGGCTTTTCTAGGTCTAAGAAATGGTTTTGGTTAGGTTTGAAAGGTTGGGGAGGGTTTTGAGAGAGAGAGTATTGTTTAGATGGATCTGATCAGAGGTTTGGTGTGTTGGAACAGGGGGAAACAAGTGGGGAAGTTTATAAATCCTTCATGGGGGTTTCATCAGGAATGTGTAAAGTAATAAAAAGTAGATATAAAGTGATTGCAAAGTAACTATGTAAAGACTTACAGAATAAATGATGCACTTAGCTGTAGTGGTGGCTGAATGATAAGTGTCAAATGGATGGCTCTTATCAGGCTTACTAAACTAATGCCTTGAATAGAGAAAACAAGCAGGTGTTGTTGGTTCTCAAGAGCTTGGTTCCTAATCTGGGTTGACTTATGTAAGGTAACAATAATCCAAGATGTAGAAAGTTGAATGCCAAAAGCCTATATGCAAATAAGAATAAGTTTTCTTGATTTATATTGACCTGAACATTAGTTTGGGTTTTGGCTTAATAACTGATGTCGGTAATCCCACCGATGTCGGTCATGGGTTGACTGATGTCGATGGTATGAGAATAAGTAAAAGTATTGTTATTAGCCTATTTTTTATTATTTCTCATGCCAAGTGTGGTATCCATTACAAAATGGTATAAATGGGAGGTTAAGAAGGACGTAGTTGGTTAGGAATTAATTTTTGAGGTGAGAATAAGTCATAGTAGTTAGGATAAGGGGACTAAGTCTTGAGGTGACTCATCGGGTGAGAATTAGTCTTAAGATGAGGTGGCCAAGTAAGGTGGCATAAGGGGTTTTTAATTAACTTAATTAAATATTTTAAATTAATTAAATGTGTGAGGGGTAAAGGCATGGGTTAGGGAGGCTAATTATTATTATTGAAAAGGGGCTCAAGGGGGTTTCGACATAGGGAGTTACACACATGTGTGATGTAATTTTGGTGTCTATATTTTCCCCTTTTTGTCTTATAATTTGCACTAACAATTTGCAAGACAAAAACAAGAGTTAGATGCTCCAGGTATTGGATGAGGTATCCCCCCTCAAAATGGGAATCAATGGAGGAGAAACTAGAATTAGGTACCAATTTGATAAGAAGTGAATTGAGTGAGTGGAGGAGAACATGGTATCACTACTTGTGTGTATACTACTATGAGCTATAGTCAAAAATATCCATAATAGGTATGGTCGAGGAGGACTCAGATATAAATAACCAAAGAATAACTTGTAAGTGATAGCTGATAAGGTCCAAGCAATCAAATTTGTAGCTCTAATTGGTCCATGTGTCCTAGGTATCTGAGGTAGGAAGTGCCCCTGGGAAACACAAAAGGTTGTAGGTGACAGGATGAGCTTGGTTGCCATCTAAAACACCTAATATACATGCATGTGTATAATATCCAACTATAACGAAATAGCATAAGTGATCAAGACAAGCAATGGAAGGTTGGTGTAAAAGGGTCAATTAGTGAGGAGATATTCATGATCTCTAGTCAAAGTCATCATGGGTGGCTGTCATGGTTGGGGAGATATACATGTTCTCCAAGTTGGTTATTGTGGTTAGGGAGATATATGTGATCTTCAAGTTGCCCCAGGCTATGGGTAGAGTCTAAAGGATTATGGGTGTTGGTGGAGATTCTAATGTAATGGTGTTGACGTCAATTATGTTGCTGATGTCGGTAGTAAATAACAGTGATGTCAGTATCCTAGGTCAAGGTTGCTAACATTGATGAGGAAAAGTGCCAACATCAGTAGATTAGGTCAAGGATGCCAATGTTAGTGGGTGACTAAACCTAACAAAAAGGGGTTTGACGGCC
Organism: Torreya grandis; assembly: GCA_037957365.1. Lineage (NCBI taxonomy): Eukaryota > Viridiplantae > Streptophyta > Pinopsida > Cupressales > Taxaceae > Torreya > Torreya grandis. The sequence continues at coordinate 5,581,989 of JARHVA010000398.1, read as the reverse complement.
TACCAAAAATCATTTACAACATTTTATTAGAGAGAAAAAGAACTCTGAGTGTGAATGAGATGGTAGAGGTAAGAGGGGACCCAATGAGATGTGTACCACCATAAGAGCTAGCTATTCTAGCCTAAAGGAGATAGAGAGATGAGGTAAGATCCCCTTTTATTTGATTTTGAATTTGAGTTGGTTAATTTGCTTTTATAAGCTAAATTTAAAGTTTGGGTGAAAAAAGGTGTTGAGGAGGGGGTAGGAAATAGGGTGGGGTAGGCTTAGGTTAATTTAGGAGGGATTTAGGGATAGGATTATAGGGTAAAAATTAATGTTTTGAGACAAGGCATTTGGCCCTAGGACTAAACCAATCATTGACATCGATGGGGTCCATCGACATTGGCTGACATAGTGCTGATGTTGATAGGTTTTTGTCAACATCGACTGACACCAAGTACCGATGTCAGCATATAAAACTAACATCAATGACTGTGAAGAACCCAAAATAGGAGAAAAGGTCAATTTTGATCCCTAATTGAAGTAGTCAACTAGCCTAATGGCTGAGTTAGCCTTAAAAGACCCTGTGTCAATTGAGTGCTACCTACATAGCCAAGTTGAGGGCCTCAAGTTAATGTAGTTCTCCCAGAGTCAAGGGAAAAAAACTAAGGTATGGTTAAAAGTGTGTTAGGGGAATTGGGTAAAAAGGGATAGCTTGAAATAAGTCAGGGTACCTAAGGCTTAAAATATAGGTCATAGGGTTGAGGGTTAGGGATATAAGCTATGAGGCCTAGAGTTGTGATAGGTAGTTGGGCCTAGGGTGGAGAGAGAGGCAGTGAAAACTAGGGTAGAGAGGGGAGAGCAAGTTAGATAGTTATGTGGGTATATGGTCGAGCTAACCTTAGAAGACCCCATGTCGACTAATTGTCACTTACATAGCCAAGTGGAGGACCTCAGACCAATGTAGTTCTCCCAAAGAGAAGGGAAAAAGGTAGTGGTAGGTTATATTAGAAAGTATGTGACTTAAGGTGTGTGTGTATAGATGAAAGTGACATTGAATTTGACACTCTAAGATTGCTTATCATTGCTATTGACATGGATGAGGGATGTCACCCTAGATGAGTGGGAGAACATGGAAACCATAAGTTTAGGTGGAGTGTGATGATATTTTAGAGTCACATGAGATGTGAGTTTGATGATAGCATTGATCGAGAGGTGGGATCACACCACTAACACCTTCCATCTACCGACTAGAGAGTTGACAGTGACCTAGGAGGATGTATACAAGATTTTATGGTTGTTGCTCTAGGGTGAGGAGCTCTTCTCATGTTCAAGAGATGAGCATGATATTCACATGGTGGCATTATTTGGAGAGCATGTTAGCGAGGTGACCTATAAATCAATGAGCTTTGCCTATGAGCCACTGTATATTGCTGATGAGAAGAAACATCAGCTAAGCATCTTGATGATGATAGGGATTACAGTGTATGCACTACCAAATGCAGATGGTGGGAGATTTCTTATTGCATTGACAGGTTTTTTGGCATAGATGGTTGATTAGTGGACCTTATTTGCATTGGGACCAGTGTTTCTAGCATATTTATATAGAGAGTTATGGGGGTTAAGACTATGATGGTGATACAATTTGTGTGTCAGGAATTTACTCCATTTTTGGGAATATGAGCATATCGTGGTGACATGACCATTTAGGTTACCTACCATGATTGTAGTCAATTTTAGGGTTAGTTTTAGATGGTGGAGAGATGGTATGGCCCAAACTCGAGTAGATGGCATAGTGTGGGATATTGATCACGATAGGTGCATGATAGAGGAATTGATCCCTATAAATATTGTGTGCAGAAATTACTTGGAATACCCTTCATTTAGAGAACTTGTAGAGCAGCTTGTTGGCTTATAGAGCTCATTATGAGTTAGAGGGAGACAAGTCAACGAGCCATAAATGGTACCCATGGCATGGGTCAAGAGATAATGTGGATTGCTACATGATGTACCTCTTACCTTCCCTTGATATATGAGGAATGATATAGAGGCACCCCTACCCTTACCCAAGGAGACAGATGGGCTAGATTTCAAGGAAATACTAGTAGCGCTGGGTGTAGTAGATCCAGGATACACAGTGGTATATCTTACTTGGTGGATAGGTTTGTATCCTATAATTGAGGTTAGGAGGCCACCACCAAATTTATAGGGGTTGATGAGAGAGAGAGAGAGATGTAACTATACAAGCTCAAGATGTAGTGATATAGTCACAAGATGTAATAGTACAGGCCTGAGATGCAGCAGTGCAAGCTTGAGATGCAGCTCAGGCACATGTATTGGTTTTATAGGTATAGATGGTGACATTACAGGGCCAAGTCAAGGCATAATAGGCTCAAGTTACTATATTGATAGTAGAGAGGGATATTTTGAGAGCAGCAGGTCAGGCTATTCTTCCTCCACCACAGGGACCACTATAGGTTAGGCCTTTAATAGGTGCAATGGGACCATCACACACTGTATCTCTAGTTAGGTATAACATTGCCCTTGATGAGATTCATTATTATGAGAGGGTCATCCAAGATTTCTCATAGATTCAAAGGTATTTTAAGTTTAGAGAGTAGGAGAGATCAGTGACACATGCCACAACTTCTAGCTCACGTAGAGGCATATAGGTGGAGAGTGGTGATGACACTGCTTCTTCATGACCACGTGGAGAGCCTCAAGGACTCTGAGTGCCAGAGTTTGTTATTGTTATATATGTTATATTCACACCAGCCTATGAGCTAAAGATGCAAGATGTATATTTTGAGGAAGAGATGATATTGTGATGATCTATTGATGTACAGGTATGTTGAGCATATATATATGTATATATATATATATATGAGATGTATATTTATTGTGATTTTGAGATGCGTTTATAATGATAGTGATGATGATGTTGATGTAGATGATTATTTTAATGTTATATTTATTTTATGTTAATGTTGAGCACATTAGTTGAGTTCAATTAGCATTTCCCATATATGTGATGGTATATGCATAGTTGAGTTGTTAGCTTCATCTTAGAATTTTTCCATATTTGTGATGGTGTATGCTTAAAATGGATAGGATGTTTATGTTATTGTTTATATGAAGTTTTCATCTCAGTAGAGAGATCGACTTGTGATTTGGATGGAAAATAAAGAGGTAGAATACTCGTGTACTAGCAAAGACCATAATCATAACATAAATAGGCTCAAGAATATGAGCCTCTGTCATGTTTTACATCATTGGACCATTTTGTTTGTTAGAGAAGCATCATGTTCACCTTGTGTTAAGTGAGTTCAAAGTCCCTTGAAAGAGTATGAGGGGAAAAGGGTAAAATTAGTGAAAGTGTTGGGGTAGCATAACCTTCGAAGTGGGGATGATATACCCCTACTATGGGTGACTCAAGAGAGACTATAGGCAATTCCATGAATTAATTTTTTTTTTTTGTGTGTGTAAGCTGATCAATGTGGGAAGCCTATAATGGGATTTTGTATGTGTTGAGGTCGTATGAAGCTAATCAATATGAGAAGATTTTTATTTGTATTTCCCTTTGAGAACAAAGTTTGGCCTAGCCATCCTTCAAGGGAGTGGTCTAAGCATTTGTTTTTGAGTTTAAATAGCCATCCTTCAAGGTAGTAGTCTATTGATAGTAGCAAAGAGAAGTTATGTAGCTATCCTTCAAGGGAGTATTCTACATTGAGAATCATGACCTGAGAGATTATAACTTGTCTACATATCCCATTTATTTTGTTTCTTTTTGCTTTTAGTCATGGACAAGACTATAGAGGCTTAGGAGTTTTCCACTTTGAGGGCAAAACCTATCACTTCATAAGTTAACTAAGTGTGAGGAGTAAGGATTAAGAGGAAGGGAGATGAATGTAATAGGGGTGCTCAAAAGATGAGCTCAAGTTAAACATGAGGTGAAGCATTACTTGGTTAACAAAATCATGGTCATAGGTGTAAGGCATTTAAAGGCTCAAGTTTTAGCTTTCCTTCGAGAGAAGACAAACAATAAGTTCCTGAACCATACTTGTGAGTTATGATGTAGGCTCCAAGCCAATTAGGAGCAAACTTACCCCATTTACTTTTATCCATGTTCGTCACATGTTGGTTTTCTTTTAAGACAAGATCTCCAATATTGAAATCTTGCTCTTTGAGGTTCTTTTTATAATCACGTTTGATACGCTCTTGATAAATTTGAAGGTGGTTGAGGGATATGAGACAATGTTCATCAAGCAACTCAAGTTGAGCCAAATGTTCTTGGTGAAAGTCATCATTAGTAAGTATGTCTTTTAGAGAAATACAAAGGGAAGGAATCTAAACCTCAAGAGGCAAAATAACCTCAGTCCCATACACCAAGGAAAAAGGTGTATCACCCGTAGGGGTTTGAATGCTAGTGCAGTAAGCCCATAAAGCAAAGGGAATGTGTGTGTGCCAATCCTTGCTTGTATCGTTGACTACCTTCATGAGAATTTTGGTCAATGTTTTGTTAGAAGCTTCTGCCTGTCCATTTTCTTTTGGATAGTATGGCAATGAAAAGCTTGATTTGATTCCAAATGTATCACAAAGACTTTGGATAGTATTGTTTTTGAAAGATTTGCCATTATTTCTATAATTTTATGTGGGACACCAAAATTATAGATGATGTGGTGGTTGATAAAGTCAAAAAATTTGTTAGCCTTAGTGGAGATGAGAGGAATGGCCTCAACCCACTTGGTGAAGTATTCAATGGCAGTAATGATAGAATAATGACAGAGGGATGAATGAGGTTAATCTCCTTGATTAGATCCAATCCCCATTGGGAAAAGGGCCAAAAGTCTTTGATGACTTGTAATGCATGACTTGGAATGTGAAGGAGGTTAGCATGTTATTGAAATTTGATGCAATGCTGAATGTAATCAACATAGTCTTGATAGAGTGTTGGCCAATAATAGCTGAGTCAAAGGATATGCTTGACAACTGCATGACCATTGAAATGTCCACCACAAATCCCATCATGCACTTTATTAATAATGAAGGGAGTCTTAGTACTAGTGAGGCATCTAAGAAGGAGACCATCGAAACCTAGCTTGTAGAGAAGTCCCCGTGCATAGCGTAATGAGTGACATGTTTTATGAAGGCACATCTCCCATTATTGGAGAGATCAGAAGGGGTGATAGAAAAAGAAAGATAATCCATGAGTTTCTTGTACCATAAGTCATGTGGGTTGGACGTTACATTTTTGATAAAGAGGATGTTAGTTAATACATAAGAGGGTAATGTTAAGCAATGCATAGTGACATAGATTTTTCAGGAAGAGGATGAAGAGGGTAAATCCATTGTGTCAGTAAACTTGTTTGTAGATCGAGGAATAATTTGTAAGAGATAAGAGTTAAATGATCCCAATAGCGTATCAACACGATGTTTATATCATTACAAAATTTTGTTTTTGCATAGGTAGGAACCATTAACCTAATTAACCACTAGCTGAGAATCACCAAAAATGGTTATGGATTTGATACCCAAGAAGAGAGCCGTTTGAATCCCTAAGATCAAAGCCTCCTATTCAACCATATTGCTAGTACATTCAAAATCTAGCTTAAATGACAAAGGTATAGGCTCTCCATCTAGAGGAATAAGAATGACCCCCTCACCCCCACTATATTGACATTTAGATCCATCAAAGAACATCATCATTTGATAGGAGATGTCATCAGTGGAGAGTGTTAAGATGGATTCATTAGGGAATTTGAGGTTTACAGGTTGGTTGTGTTGACGCTGGAGATTGCACCTGGGGCAAGGAGGCCTAGCTCCTTCCTTCTCCTCTCAACATGGAAACTCTCCTCTCGCCTGTGGGATCGATGAAGCTAGAGGAGAGAGTCTATAGATAAGGGCTAGCTCCCTTTGATACATCATGTTTTTTTCCAGCAAGAGTAAAACACACACACACATATATATATAGATATAAAAAGGGGAGGATGAAAAGGGAGAAAGAGAATGCAGGAAAAAACAAGCCTACTCTAAAAGAGGTGATGCACCAAAAGAAAAGGTCGACCTTCACACATCCACTCTCAGAACCAGATAAATACAAACATACACTACACATCTGGCAGAAGGACCAGGCTGCTGGAAACTGGCAGGGAGGCTTCAATGGAAAATCCAGAATAGAGATCACCCAAGGTGTTATGAAACACACTTATGAAGTAATTTCTTCTTCTCCTTCACTCCCAAATACTGCTCTTCTCCTATCAGCTGCAACAATGGCACCTTGTAGATAGCAGGTTTGTTGGTGTTGAACCTGTGAGAGCATCAAAAGACAATGACTGGACACAAGCAAACATTCAATGCATACACAGAAATGTCTATCCAAAATGGAGGTAAAAAACTGCATTTGTATTGATCTAGGTGAAATTTTTGTAGAGTTGCGCCCTTTACAAAATGTGGAAGATGATTACAAAATGACCAAGTTCGCAATATATATGGAAAATCTAAGAGGCTCATTTGGCGCTCTTTTGTTACAAGTGGCATATGCGTCCCTTCATGGAAAGAACAAGTCACTCAAAACATTGGTGAGCTGTCCCCTTTGTCTGCTCAAAATTTGCATTTTTAATGTCAAAACGTGGTTTGTCCACCCATTAAATGTAAAATGAAGAAACTAGTTACATTACTTAGATGTTGCGTCTTTTCATGATCAATTCGAAGGAACTATTTCACCTGCCAGAGTCACTTCTTAAGTTGGCGCCACTTAGACTAATTGCTTACTCATTTTTTGCTTGTTGCTTTGGTTTTCCTCCATTTGTCTTATCTAGCTTATTCGGCCCATGGGGAAAACATCTTGGCAGGTCACTGCATTCTGGCTCCTTCTCCTTTTTCATGCTAGCGCTCTTTCATTTGAAGGCAAATGGCTATTTCACTTCATTAATTTTGATGGTCTTTGGAACATCACCGTCCTTGACAAAAGTCATTGGGTCTTTTCCTTTGAAATGTGGCCTCTTTGAACTGAACCCGTTAAACCAAAATGGTTCAACGGTTCAACGATTTAACCAAGCGCGCTGATGAACTAAGACCATTAAACTTCTGCCTTTGAACCAATTGAACCTAGCTATGAACTAAATTCATTGAACCTACTGAACCTGAAATGAATTGGCCTTAAACAGCACGTGAAAAGTTGACCAAGATTTTGCCTATGGGAAAAATTGGTCAACAGATTGGTGACTCACAGGGGAAGCATGCCTGCCATGCTTAGAACCCAGTTGCCTTAAAATCCATTGGGTATAGAGTCAGATGTAGCTTAAAAAAAATAGCAACAGCTCGAAAGATTCGAGAATCAAACATGAAGCTTTTAGCCCCAAGCAAAGGGAAACACACAAGGCTAAAAAAATGCTACTTGTGCAACTGCACTTAGGGAAAATAGGAAAAAACAACTGAAAACAAACTATTATATACAACTAACTAAGAAAATTTGCCTCCCTCCTGGATCAAAGGGAAAATTTCTTAAGTCCCCTTCCTGGAAAGAAGACTTATGGTGCCAGGCAAGTAGCTGAAGGAAAATGAGATTTGGTGACTTGCTCTTCTTGCCTATCACCTGCATTGGCTGGAATCTGAGTGGATCAAAATCGAACATGCCTCCAACATATATGTAATTTATTTGTCCTTGGAATCCTGTTAAATGCTGGTCCTTCAAATTGTGCTCTTCACCAAGAAATCTATGGCTGTTGCCTCATCACCGTTAGCCCTTTGATATGTATAGCTCCTCTGCAGTGTATCATGGTCTGACCCGTCTCCTTCTGCTTCATTGCAGGATCTGTTAGACTCATCCTTTGCTTCCTTTTGGCCTTCTTCAAGGAAGACAGACCTCTCCTTTTCCTCCTTAAAGATCCAGATCTCTAGATGTTCAAAGATATTCTCCTGATCCTCCTCCAACTTAGGCTCCTTAGCGTAGTCATCCTCATCATCAAAATTGTGAGGAAGTTCATCAAACAGAAGGGAAGAGAGCTCACCATGCATTTGTTCCTCCTTGTATTGCTGGAACATTTGCGTATGTGCAAGACCTGCATCTTCTCCACTGTTGATGGTGACTTCACAAGGAGCATCAATGATGATTTCTTCTTTATCGTTGCTCATGACAACCTCTTGAAGGACTGCAAATTGGATCTTCTGCTCGTCACTCACCTCCTACAGAACAGGTTCCTCCTCAAGAAAGGGTGAAGTGGAAAAACATGTGGAAGAGGAGGTAGTCCTTGAGCTAGAATCAAATGATTCTCCTCCTTCCACTTGGTCGGCACTTCATCAATATCAGGTGTGCCCTGATAGTTCTCTTGGAGGTGTGTGGACGGGCTAGGTTCAGATAGATCCACTAGACGTTGGCTGAGGAATCTCATTTGGGACTCCAACTCTACAATTTTCCTAGATATATGTTCTTGAAGGAGCCTTTCTTGGAGATCACCAGCATTATCCTCTTCAAAGCTCTGAGCCGGTTCCTGGCATTCCTTCCTCCAACTTGGAATTTGCACATTATGCTGAAAGACTTGGGGAAGTTGAGGGATGCAAGGAAGAGACTGTTGATGCACTGGAAGAGTCTCAAGAAGAGGGACATGTTGGTTGGTGGTACTCCCCCCAATGGAAGATTCACAATATAAAGGATTGGGAAGATTGGTCTCCATGGGGGGTTGCTCTGATGCCCTTTGATATTGGAAAGCTAGGCGCACAGGATTGAGAGTAGATGTGTCAAATGAGTTGGAGTGGGCGAGTGCTATCTCATAAAAAGGATTTGGTGCCAAAGAGGGGGTTTTTTTCAAAATATGAGGGGGTGTACAAGGCTAGCTACCTTGAAAAGATGGATTTCTCCATTTTGTTACCTCTTCCTTCATGGATTGTAAAGCTTGTGCTTGCCTAAACAAACACTCCTCTTTATACATCAGCTCCTGCTGATATCTGTACTCTTCCTCTCTATTGATCTCCATTATCTACCTCTCAAACTCCAACGTCATTTCCCTTATCATTGAAGGGCAACTAGGAGAGCTGCTTGAGGGGACGCCATAAAGAGGCTGAGTTTGATCATGGTAATATGAAGGAATATAAGGCCCATGATTTTGTGCAAAGGGATTATACATAAGGAAAGTAGATTTTTGATGGCACTAGGTTGCTTAACCAGTAGATTCAACTCGAATTCACCATTGGTGTTTGATGTAAAGCCTCCAAAGGCTGGTCAGCTGAAGAACACACCAAAAATTCTTCAACTCTTTGGACAAAACCTATCCCAGTTGGTCCCACCAGGCGTGCCAAAACTGTTGACGCTGGAGATTGCACCCAAGGCAAGGAGGCCTAGCTCCTGCCTTCTCCTCGCAACATGAAAACTCTCCTCTCGCCTATGGGACTAGCGAAGCTAGAGGAGAGAGTGTCTAGATAAGGGCTAGCTCCCTTTGATGCATCGTGTTTTTTCTAGCAAGAGTAAAACACACACACACACACACACACACACACACACACACACACACACACACACACATAAATATAAAAATGGGGGATGAAAAGGGAGAAAGAGAATGTAGGAAAAAACAAGCCTACTCTAAAAGAGGTGATGCACCAAAAAATAAGGGTCGACCTTCACACATCCACTCTCAGAACCAAACAAATACAGACATACACTACACATTTGGCAGAAGGACCAGGTTGCTGGAAACTGGCAGGGAGGCTTCAATGGAAATTTCAGAATAGAGATCACCCAAGGTGCTGTGAAACACACACTTATGAAGTAATTTCTTCTACTTCGCTCCCAAATACTGCTCTTCTCCTATCAGCTGCAACAATGGGACCTTGTAGATAGCAGGTCTACTAGTGTTGAACCTGTGAGAGCATCAAAAGACAATGACTAGACACAAGCAAACATTCAACGCATACACAGAAATGTCTATCCAAAATGGAGGTAAAAAAATTGCATTTGTATTGATCCAGGTGAAATTTTTTCAAAGCTGCGACCTTTACAAAATGTGGAAGATGATTACAAAATGACCAAGTTCGCAATATATATGGAAAATCTAAGAGGCTCATTTGGTGCTCTTTTGTTACAAGTGGCATACGCATCCCTTCATGGGAAGAACAAGTCACTCAAAACATTGATGAGTTTTCCCCTTTGTCTGCTCAAAATCCACATTTTTAATGTCAAAATGTGGTTTGTCCACCCATTAAATGTAAAATGAAGAAACCGGTTACATTTCTTAGCTGTTGCATCTTCTCATGATCAATTCGAAGGAACTATTTCACCTGTCAGAGTCACTTCTTAAGTTGGCACCACTTGGACTAATTGCTTACTCATTCTTTGCTTTTCGCTTTGGTTTTCCTCCATTTGTCTTATCTAGCTTATTCGGCCCATGGGGCAAACATCTTGGCGGGTCGCTGCATTTTGGCTCCTTCTCCTTTTTCATGCTAGCGCTCTTTCATTTGAAGGCAAATGGCTATTTCACTTCGTTAATTTTGACGGTCTTTGGAACATCACCATCCTTGACAAAAGTCATCAGGTCTTTTCCTTTGAAATGTGGACTCTTTGAACTGAACCCGTTGAACCAAAATGGTTCAACGGTTCAATGGTTCAACCAAGCACACCGATGAGCCTTTGAACCGAAGCCGATGAATCGAGACCGTTGAACTTCTGCCTTTGAACCAATCGAACCCGGCTATGAACTGAATTCATTGAACCTGCTGAACCCGAAATGAATTGGCCTTAAACAACAGGGGAGAAGTTGACCGAGATTTTGCCTGTGGGCAATATTGGTCAACAAGTTGTCAGGTAAAGGGGTAGAAGCTAAGTGGTTAGCAATCATTTGCCCTTTGATAGACTTTTGTTGAATAAAATCTAAGTCAAATTTAGTAAGGAGCATGAGCCACTGAGCTACATGTTAGTTGTGATATGGCTTGGAATACATGTATTTGAGGGGATCAGTAAGGGTGGCCATGTAGGTTTTGTGATTTTAGAGATAATGGCAGATCTTGGAGGCTAAAAATACCAATGCAAGGCAAATTTTTTTGATATGGGTATATCGAGTCTCATAATTAATAAGTGTGCATCTTATGTAGTAAACCACCTGTTCTTGATGGTGATCATCTTGATGTGCAATCATAGCACCCATAGAATGGTCTATTGTAGAGATGTAAAGGTAGAAAGGTTGTTTTTCCTTAGGTGGAATAAGAATTGGTGGGGAAAGGAGATATTGTTTGAGTGCATCAAAAGCTCCCTAACAATCTATGTTCCAATGGAAGGAGACATCTTTTTTGAGGAGATGGTGAAAGATTTGGCAATGATCTGACAATTGGGAGATGAAACAGTTGATTGACTAAAGTTTACCTTATAAGCTACGAAGTTGTTTGATATTAGTAGGTGGAGGCATCTCTAGTATTGATCTAACCTTAGCAGAGTCAACTTCAACACCACGAAGAGAAATGATAAAGCCTAAGAGCTTACCAAAAAGAACACCAAAGACACATTTCTTTGGGCTTAGTCGAATGTTATATTGGAGGAGATGAGTAAATATGATTTTGAGAATTTTCAAGTAATCTTGGTGAAGTTTAGACTTTCCAAGTAATTCATCCATGTAATCTTCCATAATTTTGTGTAGGATATCATGGAAGATATAAGTTATAACACGTTGGCAGGTGGCACCAACATTCTTCAAACCAAAAGACATGACCCAATAATAGAAAGTCCCCCATGGGGTAATGAAGGTTGTCTTATGTTGATCCTCAAGAGCAACTGGGATTTGATTATATCGAAATAACCCATCCATAAGTGATAGCATTTCATGGCTAGCTGTTAGATCAACAAGTTGGTTGATACTTGACAATGAGAAGTCATATTTTGGACAAGTGAGGTTTTAGTCACAATAGTTGGTGCAAATGTAGATTACCCTAGTCACTTTTATGATAGGAACAATATTGGAAATCCATTACAGGTAGTCAATGGGTTGGATAAAGTTAACAGAAAGGAGGTATTTGAGATCTTTGACAAGGAGAGCAATATGAGGATGCATCTTGCAAAGCTTTTGCTTAACATGTTTAGCATCTCAATTGGTGAAAATGTTATGGGTGATGATAGAGGAGTCAATACCAGGAATGTCATTATAAGACCAAGTGAAGGTTTTGCTATGGTTATTAAGAAATGTGGCATAATCAACTTGCTCAAAAGAATCCAAAGATTGGCTAATATTGAGGTTGCGGGGGTTATTGTGAGAGGGAAAATTGATGTCAATGGTTGATTCATTTAACATAGCTTGTGTTTCAGATGGGAATGATAGTTAGATATAGGAATCATCTACACCTATGTATGTGAGAATAACATCATCATCTTGATATTAGATAGTGTTAATAGTGGAAGAGTCCTCATCAATTATTTTAGGATGAATGAGAGGAAGGGACCTTATTTCCTTACCATGGTGATAGGTGAGAGGCCCCAAATGGATGGTGTTTATTGAAAAACAAATTAGGAGGTATATATACCTTTGATTTGGTAGGTGATGATGGAGAAGAAGGTGGAGAAGGAGAGACTAGCTCTTCAATAATTGGTACATGGGAACTTTTGGTGAGTTTAGTTGGTTTGTCATAACCCACTCGATGCCTATTTTTGGAACTTTCAATGGTTTTGCTAGTGGAATATTCAATAGGTGTATGGACACCCTGCTCGTAATGACCCAAACCAAATCCTTTCCAGGCACACCTATAAAGATAGGTGTGTGTGAATCTAGGATTTATTAGGAAAGAAAAGTCACAGGTAAATGGTTGTGGTGAAGAGGATGGATTCTTGATAATGAGAGCCTGGTCAATTCTTCCATATGTGAAATCAATTTGAAGGTTAGGGGGCCCATAAGGGATGACCATCCCAATGCAGGGATCATAATTTGAGTGTATATGAAGCTTTACATATTCTTGTGGAGTATATAACTTGTTGATCATCAACAAATGATATTCTTTGAGTGATAAACGTTTAAAATTTCCCTCCATGGGATCCTTGTCAAGAATTTATATTATAGGTATTTGTGTAACTAGGGTAGTGGAACTTGTGGAAGATTCAAAAGTATCATGCAGAGAAGATGATGTATTTAATGGAATGAGAACATCATTGGGACTATAAGTCATGTTTAATTTTTCAAACAAAGGTGGGTCAACGGGTATAACATGCACTTGTCCATCATGCTCAAACTTAACATAGTGTTGTAAATTTGAGGGTACACATGTCATAGCATGTATCCAAGGCCATCCAAGTAGTATGTTATATTAGAACTCTCCTTCTACAACATAGAAGAGATCAAGAATTGTGTGGGGACCTACATGGATATGCAAGACAATAGTGCCCACTGTAGTAGCTATGGTATCATTAAAGGAGTGGAGTATCATGTCAGTTTGAGATATGTAGTTGTCAAGAAGAGCTAGTTGTTTGTAGGCATGGGTGGAAATAATATTAATACTATATCCCCCATCGATCATGACTCTCTTGACATGAGTTTGATCAATATATGCGGTAATAAAAAGGGTAGAATCTTGATCTTTAGGGTGTTGAAGTGGAATTTCCAAATTACTAAAGGAAATCAGGGAGATAGAATTAAGAGAGTTGACCAAAGCTGTAAGAGGTTAGGGATCATCAAGGTGTACCTCAACTTATTGAAAGGCACTAATCAAAGCTTGACAGTGTTGGGATGAGTTTTGGATTAACTCATACAAGGAAATTTTCATAGGAGTTTGGTGAAATTATTTCACCATCGAGCTTTGAATAATGTCCAAAGATGTTGGGTTCGAGACACCCAAGATGGAAATATTGGAATTTAGAGAAGGGGTGTCTTTGGAAAAGGGATGAGCCCAAGGAGAAGCCACTCTTTCCTTACCTTTATCCTTTTGGTTTTGTGACCGTGTGACCAAATTAATTGTGTTGATCTGAAATATAGGTGAAGGAAGTGACAAAGTGGGTACGACAACATCTTTGGGTTTAAATTTAGGTGGAACAATAGGAGGCATTATGGATGTAAGAGGTGGAATGGCAGGAAGGTTAACGGGGGTATTAAAAAAGATAGTGTCAACATCAAAATGTTGTCGAATGATTTTTGTGAGGGATTTACAACTCTCAATATCGTGTTCAGGTGAATGATGATATAGACAAACTCATGTATCATTAAACCAAGATGGCTTTAGTCTAAGAGTACTATAAGGCTTAATGGAACGAAGAGTTATTAGGGAAGATTGTAATAACTAATGTAGGAAAAATATCTAAGATCTTGCAAGTGGGCTCACACTTGGTGTGGTAGTAGGAGTGGACACCTTCTTTTGTTTATGAGTCTCAAGGGTGATTTTATGTGGTGCCTTGTTTGGTGGCGATCGAGTTACATGTTTTTCTGACACTTTCTTGGTGTTAGGTATCATGGTTGCAGATGTGAAAGGCCTACAAGATGGCAAAGGAAATAGTGGAGGTAACTTATCCTTTTGTTTTGCTTGGATCAGTGATACTCCAACTAAAGTACAGAGGTATGGTCCCAAAATTGATGATAAAGTTGAGAGTTGAAGAGGGAAGGATCAATGAGATCTAGGAAGCTTAACATTTTTATATAATTTAGGCCATGAAACTCCAACTTATGGTTGGAGAGTTAGATCTAATTTCACCTGTGGATGAATTAGATTAGAGATGGGGCATATGCCTAAAGACCTGATCTGCTTTAATGTGGTAGATGCTTGCAAGGGTGAGGGTTCTAACATAGATGGATGAACGTTTGGTGATTTTGGTGAATAAGTTATGGCTTTTTCAAAGACCTTGAGGTAAAGGGCATTGAAAGGGTTAGTGGTAAAGGTTGAAACTCATTGTGTTGGATAATGAATTTTAAGTCGATCCCAAAATACTGCATGATATAGCTTTGTGGAGTCAATAAATTATAGAATTTTCACCAACCGCGATAAGGGTTTTGATGAAGTTAACATAGGCCTTATGGTTGTATCTTTAGAATGCTGAGATGATTGAGAAAGAGGTAATTGTTGGTCTCTGCTACTTTGGGCCAAAAATGAGAAAGAGATGCAACAAGGTCTTCTTCGATAGATATAGGAGAAAAGGAATGGTCTTCCATGGGTGGAGGAGAGGTAGGTGAAGAGGGTTCTTCAAGGGGGTAAAGCATAGGTATAATTGCTCCCTTAACATGTGGGTGAGGAATAGGTAAAGTATGATCTTCCATATTTAAAATAAGTGGTAAGAGTGGTAGAATTTGAGTAGGCACAATAGGTATCTCATCTAATGTGGGAGTAGATAACCCTGACTCTTCTAGGTGCAAAGGTGGAGTGGATGGGGTATTACTCTCTATTGATGGAGGAGAGGCAGGCAAAGAGGGCTCCTCAAGAGGGTATAACACATGAATGATGTTCCCCTCAACATGTGGTTGCAAAATGAGTAGGGTGTGGTCTTCAAATGGTAAGAGGATAGGTAATATTGGTGTAAAAGGAACTAGCAATACTAGCTCCTTTGGTGGCAAAAGAAGTGGTAAAGGAGGTTCTTCCTCATGCAGGAGTGGAATGGATGAAATAGGCTCTTCTACCTGGGGAGGAAGAATGGGCAAAATAAATGCCACTGATTGTGGGGGAGGAGTCAATAAAATGGGTGCCTCCTGTTGTGGGAGAGTTCAAACTAAAGGTAAAGGAAAGACCATATTAACCATCTGGATATTATGATCACATAAGTTAGTCATGGTATGAACAATATTTTGATTGGGTGAATGGTTAGGAGAAGTCTATTTAAACACATCCATATTTTTATTAGCGGGCACATTAGGAATTTCCAAGATGAGATCACCCTTATCAAGCATGTCTTGAACAATGTTCTTGAATGTCTTACAGTTATTAGAATTGTGGCCTTTAACTTGATGGTAGCCACAAAACTCATCCTCCTTGTACCAAGTTGGAATAGGATGGGAGGCGTCAAACTATATAGGATGTTTGATTTGAGGAAGGGTTATAACACCTTGTTGCAATAGTTTTTCCAAAATGGATGTATATGACTCCCAAATGGGAGTGTATTATCTTTGTTCATACCATTATTGGAATTGCTTGGTCAAATTTTGGGAGTCAAGGAATTAGGTTGGTTTGTGTTTGTGGAAGAAGTTGATTTAATGACCACCACATTGGCAGAGCCTTTAGATTTTTGGTTAAAAGGAGAAGTTTTAGAAGAAGAGGAGTCATTAAATTTGGAATTGGTATTTTTACTGTGTAACTTGACTCTACCTTTATCTATATCTCAAATCTCAAGTTTCCACACCATCGTAAAGGCCTCATTAAATGTACAAAAAGTTTGTACTCATAGTGTGGATGAAATGTGCTTAGCACATGCCCTCAAGAAGAGCTCAATAAGCTCAGGTTAGGGTAAGGAGAAAGAGAGTTGATTGATCAAGCCTCTCCAACGAGCGACAAAATCTATGATAGACTCGTCATCAAATTGTCTAATAGAATAAAGGTCTATAATAGAAACCTTTTTAGAAATATTAATAGAGAAATGGTCTAGGAATATTTGTGTGAGTTGGGTAAATGAGAAAAGGGCGTGCTGAGTTATAGAGCTATACCAATCCAAGGCAGTTCCCAAAAGAGACATAGGGAAAGTGTGATGTAGTAATGCATCATCATGCCCTATAAAATAACAAGCATGTCTAAATGCTCGCAAATGCTATTGTGGGTCCTCTTTACTCTAGAAATGAGTAAATTTTGGGAGTTTCCATTGGCATGGATAAGGGCGAATAGGCACAGAAGGATGGATGGGTTTATTGCATATATAATCATAAGATAACACATTCTTTGAACCAAAAATGGATATCTCTAGATTAGACATCTTGTCCATCAGCATCTTAATGAGGTCTGGAGGGGGATTAGTATAGGAGATACCCCCTAAGTTATAGGGAACTTGATAAGAAGCATAGGGAGCATATGACATAGCTTGTTGAGGTTGTGTTAGGGCAACATAAGGATAATGAGTCATACGCTAGGGGGTGGAAAGAAAAGGGGCTTGTCCTATTGGGTTAGAGACTATGCTTTGGTTGGATGTTGTTATTATAGGTTGGGTTATTAGCATGGTTAGACCAGATGAAGGGTGAGTCGTAACTCAGGGAATTATAGGTGCAAGAGTATATGGAATAGGTACCACCAAATTTTGAAATGGGGTGAGACTTGACTGAACTACTTGTGGTTGTGAAAGTAGAGAAGTCACGCCAGGGTTTAGGTGGGATTGTGCAGTTGGCAATGCTAAATTTTGGATATTGTTTATGGTTGGTTTACTTGTTGAGGTGGTGGTTTAAGTAACCATAGGGAAAATAGTGGAGACAACTGAAATTGAAGTTGTCTCCATTAGATAGGTTGGCATACCATAGAGTGGGTCACCCGAAGAATTACGGGCTTGGCTCATGGCAAGGTAATGCTGAAGGGCTACCACATTGTTCTCCTTCAGGCACAATGGGAATTTGTTTGGGGCTTACAGTATGCTCTATATCTAAAGTATGCTCCATGACAGAATCAACAACAAGAGGGGAAGGTGGAAGTGGTTTCTAGCTTGCATAATCGGCAAGAATTTTGGTTTGAGCTCATGTTAATACCATGCAATAAAATGTAAGAATAGTCTTAATACTTAGTATTAGTGACATAATAAGGAAAAACTAGGTTCAGGTGTAGGTAAGTAGGTTATTTTAACTTGTTGCTTTGAGCAAATTAAAATTACACAATCACCAACATCAGTCATTTGATCAATGACGGTAGTAAAATTTTGCTGATGTTGATGGGATTAACTGATGTCGATAGCTAAATTCTATTGATGTCGGTGTACTTAACTAATGTTGGTCATTGTGATACCTTGGGAGATGGAAAATTCAATGTTTTAGAAACCCAGAGGTAGAATCTAGGTAAAATAGAGGATGCAAGAGGTATGTGTAAGAAGAAACAACACTAAAAAAACCTGATATAATAGGTTATACAAACTGAGTATTATAAATAGTGTTGATTTTTTGAATTAATGGAAAATGTCCTTACCAATTCCAAAATATAGAAGGCAATAGAAAACTAGAAAAAGAGCATACAACCACTAATTATTACCTCCTAGGGATTAATTTTAATTGTGTGTTGGCTTATGCCTTAATCAGATAGTGAGAAGAGAATTTGGTTAGCAAAGGTAATAGAAAGCAATCTAGAGCTAGTTTTAGGTTAATTTTAGTGCTCAAGAGGAAATCTATGTTAGACTAGTTATGTCGCTTGTTATAGGAGGTTGCTCCCTACACTTCATAGACCTGAAGCCAAACCAGGTCACTTAGCCAAAATATACCTTCTGCCTAGAGTTTATACTTCACCAGAGAATGGAGTGGGTTCTCTCCTTGGTGGTGAAATCCAAGTAAGATAGCCGAGTAGGGTAAGGTGATCCACTAGGTGATGAAATCTCAATGGGCCTTGTCTCAGGTGAGTTTAGATATTTTTTTTATGAGTGTGATCTGGTTGTGTAACATAGGTGCACCAAAATTCATTCATAATGCTTGTAATTAACTAGGTGAGCTAATATATGTAGCAAGCAAACAGTGAAGTGTAGTAAGTTTTAAACCCAAATCTAAAAATATTTAGATTCAAATGAAAACAATGATGAAATAGGAGTAGAGAATGAACTTCATTATCCTAATGTGCATGCAATAAATAAATAAAGAAGAGATTATTTTAACTTGTAAGAAAAATTATAAATTAATTCTAGAGGAAAAGAGAAAAGAAGAGTGGCAAGGAAGAAGAAATTTTAGTTTATTGCCTTTAAACAAAAAATAAAATGTTAAATTTTTCACTTTGAAGGAGAAAAGAAGGAGAAAGTAAAAGAAATAAAAAATCTATTATAATGCACCTTTATGAATGCTTAAAACAATGAATGAACCCAAGGAAAACTCCAGGGTCCTACAAGGCATGCCAGAAATGTTTCACTAAAATTTGTCTATTTCAAGTCTAAAGAAAAATAGAGAAAAAGGAATGGGATAAGTGATTAGAATGAACTTGGATTGGTTTGCACACCATATCCAAACATTGTAAGCACTCCTCTTTGGATGGGAAGGATTACTTGTAAGTAAGAAAGCACTACCACAAAATGTTTGTTAGCAGATATATGAGTAGGTTGCCAAGCTATGCGCTTGTTCCAAGAAGTGTCAAACTTTCTTAGAGATGACAGTCCACTTTTGAGAGACAAAAGAGTAATAAAGAACCAAGAGACAAGAAAAGAGAGTAAAAGAGAGATAATGTTACCATTATTCAAAATTTGAGTGCAATAAAAAGTAACAGATTGCAAGTGGTATATTTAGTTTATATTTTAGAAGTTGTTTGGGCAGGTCTTAGAAGGGTTATTGGAAATCCATAGTTATCGACGTCGGTTAGGCTGTCGAGGTCGGTTGGTAAGTGTGATCAATATTGGTTATGTTGTCAAGGTTGCTAAGGAAGTGTGACTGATATTGGTTGAGCGATCAATGTCGTTAGGGGCAATAATTACTGAAGAGCTTGTAGAAGGCTTTTCTAGGTCTGGGAAATGGTTTTGGTTAGGTTTGGAAGGTTGGGGAGAGTTGTGAGAGAGAGAGAGTATTGTTTGGATGGATCTGGTCAGAGGTTTGGTGTGTTGGAACAAGGGGAAACAAGTGAGGAAGCTTTATAACTCCTTCATGGGGGTTCTGTCAGGAATGTGCAAAGAAATGAACATTAGATATAAAGTGATTGCAAAGTAACTGCTTAAAGACTTACAAAATAAGTGATGTACTTAGCTGCAGTGGTGACTGAATGATAAGTGCCGAATGGATGGCTCCTTTTAGGCTTGTCGAACCGATGCCTTGAATAGATAAAATAAGTAGGTGTTGTTGGTTCTCAAGAGCTTAGTTCCTAATCTAGGTCGACTTATGCAAGGTAACAATAAGCCAAGATGTAGAAAGTTGAATGCCAAAATCCTATATGCAAATCAGAATGAGTTTTCTTGATTTCTGCTAACCTGAACATTAGTTTGGGGTTTGGCTTAAATAACTAACGTCAACGATCCCATCAACGTCGGTCGTGCGTTGACCAATGTTGGTGGCATGAGAATACGTAAAAGTACTATTCTTAGCCTATTTTCTATTGTTTCTTGTGCCAAGTGTGGTATCCATTATAAAATGGTAGAAATGGGAGGTTAAGAAGGACATACTTGGTTAGGAATTTATTTTTGAGGTGAGAATAAGTCATGGGTAGTTAGGATAAGGAGACTAAGTCTTGAGGTGACTCATCGGGTGAGAATTAGTCTTAGGACGAGGTGACCAGGTAGGGTGGCATAACGGGTTTTTAATTAACTTAATTAAATATTTTAAATTAATTAAATGTGTGAGGGGTAAAGGCATGGGTTAGGGAGGCTAATTATTATTATTGAAAAGGGACTCAAGGAGGGTTTTGACACAAGGATTTACGCACGTGTGTGACATAATTTTGATGTCTATAGGTTAACTAAAAGGCATGGTACATACAATAAGAATAAAAATCTATGATCAACTTAAAATTAATGCATATTCATGATATCTAAACTTATAACAGTTTCAATGCAATCTTAGACTCATAGTTACATCACTCTTTAGTTTAAAAACTCAAGAGCCATGGGTGACTTAAAATGAGCTAAAATTGATCAAATATACAAAACTTGGTGTCTCAAAGGAACTCACTGAGCACAAGCATAAGACACTCAACTTTAAAAACAAAGAATGCCCCCTTATTTTCCCGTCAAAGAACTCGTTTTAAGAAGTTTAGTATTTTTAAGTTTTGCCATTCTAGCAGAGTTCTTTTGCCAAGTCCATGTCAGATTGGCATATCAGTATTGATGAGTTTGAGTCAAGTACAAATTTGGATAACCTACACAAAGTAATAAATTAGACCCTTAAACTATCACTATCTCCCTTCACTTAAAAGCAATCAATAGTCAACTTGGGTAATATTCTAGCATAAGCAGGGATCCCTGTATATTGATAGCCACATGGGTAATTCACATGAGTCAAACACTGAACCAGTCAGACCCATAATATAGTAAATGAACTAATGTTACACCATATATGCATCCAATTGATCCACTTACATATTGAAATAGCCTAGAGAGATTCTTATGTAATCATATCTTCATAAAAGACATGGATCTCATGTCACATATGACCAGTAAAAACCATGTGCTTCGAATTCAAAGCATGCCTGAATATTAATGAACTAGTTACAGACTCTAATGAAAGATAAAATATTGACTTTTTTCATATATAAGGCTTCCAAAGAAAGCAAATCCCCATGTCTGAATCCCCAAGAGACCTAATAACCTGTTTAAATCAAGTAAAATACTACTTCCGACCTGCTGGGTGCGGCTTACCCAACCAAAGTGTTTCGATAGGGTAGTTTTTGCTACTAACTAATTTTCGATAATTTTAAAATAATTTATTTGCTAAATAAAAAAGATTTCAATCACCATTCACTGAATTTTTATATTAATTTTACATGATGCTTTGCCAAAATTTACAAGTATTCCCGCAAATACTATATTCTTCCTTAGAAATCAGCCTATAATGCATATGTTACTTATTTTCATGATGGAAAGATCCTGACCAAAAGTCAAGTACTATAAATGAGATACCCCTTTAGTTGCGACTAAACCGAAGGTTAGAATAGAATAGTCAGGATCGGGCCAGATCTATATATAACTGGAAAGGGCTACAGGGTCCTATCTATCTTGGGCGGTTCAACTCTGAACTCTAGTTAGAGGTGGGCCGTAAATGTGAAATAGCGTAAACACTAAAATTTTAATGATCGCCACAGCTAAAGAGACATTAAATTCGCCTTGTGAGGGCACCAGAATTTCCACGGCCATTTCCCTTTCATCCATTTTATTTTATTTGCTTTCAGCTTTGATCTACAATACATTCATTGTTATTTACTATCTTCTTTGATCTGCATAACTTTCATTCTTCAAGGTTGGTTCAGGAAGTATGCTGAATTCAAAGGGGCAGATGTTACATTTTGTCATTCGTTGTGTTGGTTGTTTTTAGAAATCATGCTTATAAAATTAATATTCAAGTTGAAATCCCCAATTTCAAGAACCAATTTTTACATACTTCTTCATTTTATCTATGGTATGGTAAGGCATGGAAATGGGTATATATTATATATACCAAGAGCTTGGTCCTTTTAATTTTCTGCTAAGTACATCCGCCATTATTGCATTCCAAGTGAGGAATCCCTTGACGGTGTCGCTGTTGCTCCTCAACTATAAGATTATGGCCTGCTTTCCTCTTCCTCTTCCTCTGCTAAATGACGTGGAGTTGCAGGAGCTTATAAACCAGGAAAATGCAAAAATAGACCCTACGCAAAATTGTAGTTGATGACCACTACTGTATAAACCTACCGCAACCTCCATCTGGTAGCATACTATACACCTCACAGTAGGCTCATTGTCACAGACATACAAGTGTGAACTAGAGATTTTACGTGGCAAATACTGCAAATAGATGAAAATCTGCAACCGTTTTGGCCTACCATAGCTTCATTGGTGCTCAAGGGAGGTGCGGTAGTCATGCCTTGGTTGCAGTGAAGTTGTCCATAACATCTAAATGTTTGAACAAATCAACTAAAATGAGATAATATTAATTTATTCTTGACGTAAGTACCATGCATCTTACCTTCCCTTATTTCTTTGCATATTTATTTGTTATTAGTCCCTCCCTTCGGGACTAATAACAACCAACTTGTATCACAAAAAACCTAGACTAGTCATGGAGGCTCAAATTATCATGGGAACACTTTGAAAGCATTAAAGATGCCACTAATATTTTATAGATTAATACAAACATTTTTCATAAAATATTTATTTTTAAAAAAAAATGAAAAAAATTAAAATTTTGATCAATTTTTTATTAAGTTGGAGGCTTATATGGTGGGGTGAAGCTTAAAAATTTATTTTATATGAGATAAAAAAATGAATATGTTGTTCCTTCAATTTTTCAGATTGTTGATTTGGACATGGACAAGCGATTAAGGGGTTTACAATGGTTTGCAAACAAAAGGGGTTTCCGTTTAGTGGGCATACGTGCAACAGAGGTGGGTTAATAATAGTTCACCAGGTTTGGAATCATGTATCCCCTCCACAAGCATATGATTGAGAAATTAAATGCTAATTCATGGCCATCAAGCCCATTTTATCCTCTTGTGAATTTCCCCTCCTCGCCAACATAATGGAGGATAGGTCTATAGATCTTTTAAAAAGCCATGTCAGTGATGAATTGGTATATGAAAGGGAAGCTTCCATTGTAATTACCCTGTAATATTAATCCAATAATATGATCTGTATTACAGGCTAGAAATTAAAAATTAACTATGCGTGCAAAATTTAAAAAAACGTGATCACAATTTTGTTGGAAATTCAAAAAATTCATTTTATATATTATTCTTGGAAAAAATGAATTTTTAGAAATTGCAAGTTTTGAATGGAGTTGGATGTTGGATATTAAATGTTTATAAACTAAAAAATGAATCAAAAGACAATCCTTAAATTTATATTAAAAAAAAAAAAAAAAACAAGAGACAATCTTCAACAAATTCCTACACATATCAAGATTATGCCTAGAAAAAACATGCAACTTCTAACTACTTTGGAGAGAGCCCATAATAAATATGCAAACATTATTTTTCAAAAATTGGAAGTCCTAGAAGATGAATTCCTAAAAACATAATTCTGAAATAAAAAACAAAGCATTCTGAGTTGAAAATATTAAATCCCAGACAAGTCATCTCTTACATTTCTTTGAACTTATCAAGTTTAGAGAGATTTTCAGCCCCACAATTTCATTGTTGGTTTGACCATTCTTTGAATACATATGTTCATGTTCTTCTTTGTCTCATGGAGACTCTTCCTCCTGCAGAATTATCCCTTCCATCTAGAAAATAATTTTGAATATCTTCTAGAATTAGATCTACTAAGGTAATTTTAACCATTACAAGACATTAATTAAATCCAACTAAAATCCTAATCGCTATTTGATTTTTTTTCCTTTCTGTTTCTTTTTCTCCCTATTTTGTGAATCATGGAAATGGCTTTGGCAATGGCAGAAGGGGCAATGTGAAATCGATCTATGCCACGATGATGGCTCAAACCACTTGTTTCAAGTGTAATCATCCCTATCAAACAAGATGTAATATTAGTTGCATTGCATTTCGGTGACCTAAATTTAACACATGCATGCTTGACAAGCCACCTGTTCCTTTACGATGCACTAAATAGTATATAATTTTATTCATGAACAAAATTAATATTTTAAATAAATATAAAAAATCAAAATTGAAACCCTATTTCATTTGCATAGGGCAAAAAAATAGATTAAAAAAATATAATAATATACTCATACAGTAGGGGTGCCCATATCACACTTAAAAGGAGAATATACTCCACAAATGGAAAGAAAATCACAAAAATTAAATAAACATTTCTTCTGTTGTGACTTACATCTTCAAGGCAATTGCACTCACCTCAGATTCATCTCACATGAGACCAAAAAAAAGAAGAATATGTTGCTTTGCCCATTCAACCATTGGCACCACTTACCATATTCTGTAGTGTGTGTTAGGCTAAGGAAATTAATAGGGGTTTTGTCATCAGCTTAATAGATGTTTATGGTCTGCCATTCAGGGATTAACCTATTATGGTGATAAGTTCAGTGCAGGGAAGGAATGAATTATAGGTTTAGGGAGTAACATAAGGTCTACAAGCTGCCATTACCTTTGGCTGGTCCATCCCTCTAGATTTGTATTTACGCATTAACCTATTTATGTGTGGCCATTACAATTTCCAGTACAGAGATTGCTAAGTTCATAAGAATATATTAAATAGTTTCTTATGTTAACCTTTGTGTTTGACATCATCATGTGCAAGTGCCATCTTCTTTAGCATGTGTGTTACCTCAAAGTCTTATAAATTTTTATTTGGGTATCTGTTGGGGCTTTACATGGTTACTAACAAATTCCATCATTGTGGGATTACTACTTAAAGAGGGAAGTGGTCATTTATGATTTGATATGATGTAAGGTCTTGCATATTCTAAGAAAGGGATTTTTGGCAATTATATTTTGTGAGAACTACATTTCTAAATTTAGTGGGGATTAAGGTAGTGTCCAAGCATACAATGGGTGTTTTTGATGAAAGGTAATTAGGAATGTTTCACTTAAATTGGTGATTTTTATATGTAGGTTATGTGGTTATTTATAATGAACAATGGAGTAGGTAGTGAGATAGTTGTGGCCAAGTTAAATTAATCCTCTGTTCATGCAGATATATTCTTACTATAATTCATTTTCATTGGAATTTAAATTGGATGGAGATTTTTGCATTGTATTTGATAATTTATAATGAACAGAGGATTGTTTCAACTCATAACTACTTTTGGGATGGTGGGATGATATGTTATAAGATACTTTTAGTTGAGTTTAAGGTCACCTCTAATTAGGGGGTGAGAGGTATTGTCTTGATTCTAGTGACACCAATTTTTTTTTAATTTTAAGTTGGTTAGGCTCAGTGCTCATATTCTAAGATTTATTTTGGTGTTGGTTTCATATAATTACTTGTGCAATCCTTTCAAAAATGGTCTTAGGTCTAGTGGATTCTTGTATTCTAGACCCCTTACCTTATGGTTTCACGAGGAGCTTTAAGATTGTTTTTGGTGATGGTGGCATAGAATTGCTTGTGTAATCCCTTATTAAATAAGGTCTTAGTTCTAGCCAATTATTGAATTCTAGATCCCTTACCTGATGGTTCCATGGAGAGGGCTTTCTGATTTCTTCCTATAGGTGTTGTTTAGAGAATTTATAATCTTTTTGCAGAGAAATAGTCAAATAGATATTCTGAATGTTCTTATGAAATCATCTACAAATAAAGGCCAAAGAATAATAAGCAAACTAAATTTGTCCAAGGGGACTTACCCAATTACACATATGCTCAAAGAATAATTATCATCTACAAATTAAGGGAGGAAAATTTACAAAGGATTATTTTTCTTTGAGCATATAAGTAAATGGGTTAATCCCATTATAGAAATTTAGTTTGATTATTGTTCTTTGGTAAAGGCTAATTTAGTCTTCACGGGTGATAACACTCGATCCAATTAGGAGCTCTTGGAAATGTTTGAAGCTTTCTAAACTACAATAGGAAATTTCAATATATTAAATTGAATTGATATTGGACTTTTTGCTCATCATAAATACTTGTCTATGTGCTTTCATAAATATTGCATGCTTTATTGGATTTTTTGATATTATGTTTGATAAAATATATGCATATATGTTGTCTATAAGTTTATAGGTAATAAATTATGCTTTGAATTTAATATGATGTCTATCTACTGGTGCTTTTAATTTACAATTTTTATTTGTGACTAGTTCTATAAATTCTTTGTTTTAGATACTTTTTATTACTAAGAATAATACTAACTATTGGAAATACTTGACGGTCTTGTATGTAGAACACAACTGTTGTAGAACATTGATGTGTTTGATTATTAAATATTGATGTATTGTGATATCAGTTTGTATATAGTGGTTAAATATCTATGGCCTCTTGTATCATATGTAAATGAAAGTATTTTTTTGAAATGTTTCCCCTCAATGCAAATGCCAAATTTGTATGAAATTGTGGTGAAAAACAAATTCATTGGAGATAGAAGTGGAACACATTGGATATGTATTCTCCCCTTTCCTTTCATGCGAACAAATTATTTTGAAATTATTTAACCAATTATTTTATTTGTAGTGAGTTCAATACCTTTTGCTTGGTCAGAGATTTAATATAATATTTCATAATACATATAATATAATAAATTATTAAAATTAAAACCCTCCAACTTCCCTTGCACCCTCGGGGCAACTGCTAGTTTAACTTACCTTTTTGTACTTGCATGGACCAAATTGTAATTCAAGCTCATACTTCAATGCTCAACCCTCAATGCATCTCAATCCACATGCCACACCTCATGCAATCCTTCCACCAGTGCCCACAGTGTAGCTCATGCACCCCATAAGGTTTGTATATGATTTTTTTTGTTTTTCTTCTTATAAGTTTTAGAAGTTTTTAAAGTTTTTTTATATTCATGTGTGTGTGTGTGTGTGTGTGTGTGTGTGTGTGTGTGTGTGTGTGTGTGTGTGAGTGTGTGTGAGAGAGAGAGAGAGAGAGAGAGAGACCTATATTATTTGTAAATTATTAATGTAAACAACTTTAAATTACTATTTAAAAGATTGTATAATGAATGAATAAATTCTAAAAATATAAATAATTTTTTAATATAAATGTAAATGATGAAATTAGTAATGATTGAGTTATTTTTATTTCTACAAGTTATTTTTGTGGAGTTACTTGGCTCATCTCATCTTGTTTGTAACATGTTATGAGAAATAAAACAAAATAAAAATAAATGAAATCAAAACTCTAACTTATCTTTTTAAATTTATTTTTCTATTTTTTCAATTTAAATATTTTTTAACTAAAACCTAAAACTCAATACAAATTATATCGTAATATTATATTAAATTTACACTAAATATATACTACATTTATATAATAAATAAATTTAAAAAAAAGTAGTTAACACTAAGACAACTCAATCTATTCCACTATTCATTTAAAATGTGAATGGGTGGGAACACAAAATTGATGATCTCAATCTATTTGAAATTAAACGTATGATATAACAAACTTAAAATCATTATTAAAAAAAACTTTTAAATTAAAAACAACACCGGGTGTTGGATTGTGTTAAAAAGCTAAATTTAATCCAAACCAAATTATATGGATTCCTATTTTTTCTCATATTTTGTTAAATTTCTAGATTATATATTAATGAGAACAAGATCGTGAGAAATGAGAAAAGGTCAATAATGGCAACAAATAGAAAGTTGAAGTCCAGTCATGCCGTGTGGCGTGTCTTTGATGGAATAGTCTTCTGTCTCATTCATTCATTCATGTGATTCATTCATTGATTGATTGGAAGGATTTTTTGTTTGCTTTCCTAAATGTGATGTGTACCACAAAATCGGATGCGAGTGCGTTCAAGGTTCGTCAACTCGTTGGGTCGTGCCCAAAAATATATCGTTTCTTCTACGAAAGAGATTTTGGTCGTGGCGAATAATTTGGCGCTTCTTTCCTCCTATTTTCGAAGTCAAGATTGAACCAGACGAATTCACTCCCATCTCCACCAAAAGACTTTTGGAATCATGACACATGCGCTATTAAATATAAGCATTACACTTTTGTATTCTATGTGTAGTCTTCCCCTTGGGGGTCAATTATATTAATAATTTGTTCAAGTTATAGTGTGTATAAATTTATTATAGTGTACAAATTTATTATAGTGTATTTGCAAGTTATATTTTCATCGATTGAAATCAAATAAAGAATATTATTATTGTTAATGTATTTTTTAATATTAGATTATTATATGTGACAATTAAAAGTCAATCATTATGTTATGTGAATATGTGGGTTATATTGTCTAAGACAATCTTTAATTGGATCACTTAACCATATTTACATCCCTTAAAATTTCTTTAAATTCACACGATGTAAATCATTCAAACTTCATATTGACATTCCTATTAAACCTAAAAAATCAAGAAACATGAAAATGAAAGCTTATATGTATATATATATATATGTGTGTGTGTGTGTGTGTATATATATATATGTATGTATATATATATGTATATATACATATACATGTATACATACATGTGTGTGTGTATATATATATATATACATACATGTATATACACACATATATGTATATATGTATATACACATATACATGTATATATACATATACATGTATATATACATACATACATATATATATATATATATACATGTATATATATACATGTACATGTATAGATATATGTGTGTGTATACATGTATATATACATATATACATGTGTGTATATATATACATGTATGTGTGTGTATATATATATATATATATATATATATATATATATACACACACATGCACACACATATATATACATATATATACACATACATATATACACATACACATATATATGCATACATACATACATACACACATACACACATATATATAAAAGATCATTTGAAAATATTAAATTGTTTAATTTTATATATATACATGTGTGTGTGTGTGTGTGTCTGTGTGTGCGCGCGCGCGCGTGCATACACACACACACACACAAAAGATCATTTGAAAATATTAAATTGTTTAATTATATATACTAAAGTTTTTTAAGAAGAACATATAAAATATATTATTAAATGCCTTACCAAAAATAAAACTAAATAAATTAAAAGATATTACATTAATATCTTAAACCTTGAGAAAAAAATCATTTCCTAAAGCTAAAGAAATTAGAAGTTATCACATTAAAATCTTAAACTTTGAGAAAAAAATCATTTCTTAAACTAAAAATATTTTTTCTAAGAGTTTTTAGATATATTTCATAAGTTTTTTGTTAAAAGGTGATGCTAGAAAAAAAATATAAATCTAATTCATAATTTTTAAAGGCTTCTTAACATAAATTTAGTAAATTTATAATGACATTTTTAGCAATTGTTTCCATGTATAAAAGTATGTATGATTTAAAATAACTCTCTACACATATGTAACTCATAACTTTCAAAACAAAATCCCTAAACCGTAATAACAATTTATAAATTCCAAAATAAAAGCTCTAAATTGTAATGTAAAAATATAACTAAATTCTATCATGTGTGTGTGTGTGTGTGTGTGTGTGTGTGTGTGTGTGTGTGTGTGCCCTATATTATCTATAAACTATTATTGTAAAAAACTTTAAACTACTATTTAAAAGATTGTATAATGAATGAATAAATTCTAAAAATATAAATAATTTTTTAATATAAATGTAAATGATGAAATTAGTAATGATTGAGTTATCTTTATTTCTACAAGTTATTTTTGTGGAGTTACTTGGCTCATCTCATCTTGTTTGCAACATGTTATGTGAAATAAAACAACATAAAAATAAATGAAATCAAAAACCTAACTTATTTCTTTAAGTTTATTTAATTTTTTCAATTTAAATATTTTTTAACTAAAACTTAAAATTCAATACAAATTATATCGTAATATTATATTAAATTTACACTAAATATATACTACATTTATATAATAAATAATTTTTTTTTTTTAAAAAGAAAAAAAAAGAGTAGTTAACACTAAGACAACCCAATCTATTCCACTATTCATATGAAATGTAAATGGGTGGAAACACAAAATTGATGATCTCAATCTATTTGAAATTAAACTTATAATATAACAAACTTAAAATCATTATTAAAAAAAACTTTTAAATAAAAAACAACACCGGGTGTTGGATTGTGTTGAAAGCTAAATTTAATCCAAACCCAATTATATGGATTCCTATTTTTTCTCATATTTTGTTAAATTTCTATATTATATATTAATGAGAACAAGATCGTCAGAAATGAGAAAAGGTCAATAATGGCAACAAATAGAAAGGTGAAGTCGAGTCATGCCGTGTGGCGTGTGTTTGATGGAATAGTCTTCTGTCTCATTCATTCATTCATGTGATTGATTGATTGATTGGAAGGTTTTTTGTTTGCTTTCCTAAATGTGATGTGTACCACAAAATTGGATGCGAGTGCGTTCAAGGTTCGTCAACTCGTTGGGTCGTGCCCAAAAATATATCGTTTCTTCTACGAAAGAGATTTTGGTCGTGGCGAATAATTTAGTGCTTCTTTCCTCCTATTTTCCAAGTCAAGATTGTACCAGACGAATTCACTCCCATCTCCACCAAAAGACTTTTGGAATCATGACACATGCGCTATTAAATATAAGCATTACACTTTTGTATTCTATGTGTAGTCTTCCCCTTGGGGGTCAATTATATTAATAATTTGTTCAAGTTATAGTGTGTATAAATTTATTATAGTGTGTACAAATTTATTATAGCGTATTTGCAAGTTATATTTTCATCGATTGAAATCAAATAAAGAATATTATTATTGTTAATGTATTTTTTAGTATTAAATTATTATATGTGACAATTAAAAGTCAATCATTATATTGTGTGAATATGTGGATTATATTGTCTAAGGCAATCTTTAATTAGATCACTTAACCATGTTTACATCGCTTAAAATTTATTTAAATTCACCCAATGTAAATTATTCAAACTTCATATTGACATTCTTATTAAACCTAAAAAATCAAGAAACATAAAAATAAAAACTTAAAATTCATACATACATACATACATACATATACACACACATATACATACATACATATAAATATATATAAGATCATTTGAAAATATTAAATTGTTTAATTATATATATTAAATTTTTTTTAAGAACATATAAAATATGTATCTGTATACATATATGTGTGTGTGTACACACACACACACACATATACGCACATATATACATATATATACACATATATATACATATACATATATATACATATATATACACATATATATACATATATACATACATACATACATACATACATATAAATATATATAAAATCATTTGAAAATATTAAATTGTTTAATTATATATATTAAAGTTTTTTTTAAGAAAAACATATAAAATATATTATTAAATGCCTTATAAAAATAAAATTAAAGAAATTAAAAGATACTATATTAATATCTTAAACCTTGAGAAAAAATCATTTCTTAAAGTTAAAGAAATTAAAAGTTATCACATTAAAATCTTAAATTTTGAGAAAAAAAACCATTTCTTACCCTAAAAATATTTTGAAACAAATAAAATTATAAATTATATAATACTAGTGAAATTGAAGATGTATACCATTTATTAAATTAACTTTCCATACCTTTAATAATGTGAGAATCAAATTCATTGAGTTTCATACTCAACCAACATTTAAGAATTTCTAACTTAGAAGTTTCCAAATTACTTCGGTTCCTTCATTTCTATCA
>JARHVA010000398.1:4495000-4920000 GCA_037957365.1 Torreya grandis | reverse complement strand
GGTTTGAATACCTTCCAACAGTTTCAATGGTCATTAGCCAGATATTAATCCCAAATTTGATAAATGGGTAGGTATGTTTCATTTTAAATACCATGAAATTGAAGGTTTAACATGCCAAGTATTTGGTATTGGAATGTATTTCATGGGTTTGTGGTATGTGGTAGGTAAAGTGTGTGGGCACCATGGGAATTACGTGGAAAATAGAATGAAATGTGGCATGAACATCGAGTCTTGTGGAATGTACATGGAGAGTATGGATGTCATGTGGAAAGTTAGAGGAATTTTTAGGGGTTTTGGCATGATAATTAATTACAATATATAAAATTGAAAAATTGGATCATAGTGAATGGTGGAAAGCCATGTGGTGGCTTAAGGACCCACCATGTGGTCTAATCTCCTCTTGCTACTTATCATTCACTTGTCGATTGTTGAGCACTCACCACTTATCAACATCTAAACCTAATTTGTTTTACTTGCTCATTTTGATCTTCCATGTATCATAACTCATGTATACGTGCTCCATTTTGTGATCCATAAAATGCATCAAAAATATCTTGATAAGACCTTGATCATGACAATGATCATCCTGTGATTTGATGACTTATAATTTGGAGTGAAATATAGATCCTCCTGGATCAAACCTCCCCACTAGGAGATTTTGGGCCTAAAAAAGTTGATTATTTAGTAAAGAGGTGAGGGTATTGTTCCCTCACTCTTTTTGATTCCATTCATTTGGCCTTATTTAGGTGTATCCCTTTGAGACCAACACAAATATATTTAAAATTTCCCCTTTGTGAAGTTTGAACCTTTTTGTTAAGTATTTTATCTTCCTACAAATATGTTAGATACTTAGGAGAAAAATCATTAATAGAAGGAATGGATACACTCTCATCATGATCTAAAATCATCGATGGCTCATACAATTTTAGATTTTCCACATTCATAACTAAATAAATCTACATATAAGATGGAAAATCCAACTAGAAAGCATTTTTACCAATGTTTTCCATAATCTAGGAAGGACTATATCAGATTGGTTTAAACTTT
Source organism: Torreya grandis (assembly GCA_037957365.1). Lineage (NCBI taxonomy): Eukaryota > Viridiplantae > Streptophyta > Pinopsida > Cupressales > Taxaceae > Torreya > Torreya grandis. The sequence goes on along the minus strand of JARHVA010000398.1, from coordinate 4,918,953 downwards.
TTACCTTCACCTATTAGTCTTTCCTTAATGATGTGAAGCCATACTAAATCACCTACAACAAACTAGTGATCAACACAATGTTTTTCATGTCTTACTTTATGCTTTTCTTGAATTTCCTCTAACTGATCTCAAACAGTCTAATGTATCTATTGTATCTTTTCAATTAAATTCTTGGCTTTAATAGCATCTTTACATTCATCAATAGTGAAATCATTTCCATACCAACATTTAGAGGAGAGTTAGGCAAATATCCATAACAAACTTCAAAAGGAGATTTCATAGTAGAATAATGAAGTGCACAATTGTAAGCATGACGTATATAGTATAAATTCTCATCCCACAACTTGGGATGTTTACTACAATAACCCCTAAGCAAATGTACCACTATGCAGTTTATAACCTTTGTCTGACCATCAATCTATGGATGAAATGTAGTGCTCTTATTCAACTTAGCGCCCATCAATTCTCATAGTATTGACCAAAATTTACCAAGAAATATAGAATCCCAATCATAAACAATAGAAGTGGGAAAACCAAAATGAACCCATACACATTAAAAGAACAAGTGTGTCATACCTTCCCCTATAATTTACTTAGTACAAGTAATCAAAACACACATCTTGTGAAATTTATCCACCACCACATACAAGTAGTCATGTTTTCTCTGTGACATAGCCAAACCCCTACAAAATCAATGGAAATACTTTCCCAGGGATGAGTAGGAACAAGTAATGGAGTGTAAAGTCCCAATTTCCTATTACTAGGTTTGGTTGTGGCATAAAGAACACACCCCTTGATATAATTGGAAAAATTTTCCTACATACGGGGCCAATAACAATACATTCTCAAATTTTAAACCAATTTACCAACTCAAAAATGACAAAAAATAAGAGAAGTATGTGCTTCCCTAATCATGTCCACCCTTTCATTTTGAGGATTGAAAAGTTTACCCAAATGATACAAAAGTTCATTATGCACATGATAGTCTGATTCTTCTACCTGTTTTCCACTCATTAAGTCTTTGTACATATCCTTAAAGTTAGCATCATCAACATACTATTCTTTATAACTTTCACGAGTCAAATAAATGTGTTGTAAAAGAATAGATGTAACTACCATAGGAGGCTTAGAAAACATGTCAAAAAATTTATTCTCAATACCTTTCTTATACCTGATCACAAGATGAAACTATAGTAGGAAACCAATCCAATGAAAATTCCTATACTGTTATAGCTTGGCCTATTATTGGAGATACTGGAGGGACTATTAATCTATATGTATCATTATCTCCTTGTACAACAATTAATGTTTCCATTTTTTAACACTTTGAACTAATGCATATAATTCCTTATCATAAGTAAGATAGTTTCTTACCGCACCTGTGAAGGTCTCAGAATGATAGCATATTGGCTTCTTTCTCTCCATTAGAACAAATCCCATAGCATAATTACTTGTATCTATCTTGATCTCAAATGGCTACTAAAAATCATGAAGTGCCAAGATAAGAGCAGTACTTATCTTTGTCTTCAAAATATCTAAGGCATTTTGTTGCTTACCTCCCCACTAAAAGACCTATTTAGTACTATTTAAAGAATGCAAGGGTGATGTAATAAGTGAGAAATTAGCAATGAATTTTTTGTAATGTTATACTACACCAAGAAAAAATCTAACCTTAGTTACATTATTGGGTTTACGCCATTTAACTATAACCTCCACCTTTTTAGGATCAATTTTCAATTCCCCATGTCGTACAATATAACCCAAGTAAACCAAATAGGTCTTGCCAAATTCACATTTGGAAAATTTCAAATAAAGTTTCTCCCTTCTCAGTGCATCCATGACTTTTTTAATATGAATCACATGATCTTCCCATGACTGATTGAAGATCAATATGTCATCTACGTAGACTATAACAAAATCATTAAGGAATGATAAAAAAAAATCATTCATCAATCGTATTAATATAACTGTTGCATTACACAATCCAAAAAGCATGAAAATCCACTCAAACAATCCTTGTTTTGCCTTAAAATTAGTTTTCCAAATATCACCATCATTAATCCTAACCTGATGATAACCACTTCTCAAGTCTAACTTAGCAAAATAAATAGCATTTCTTAACTGATCTAAAAAATTATCAATATAAGGAAGAGAGTAATTATTCTTAATATTAATTTTGTTCAAAACACAAAAATCAACACAAATTTACCATGTGCCATCTTCCTTTGGCACTAAAATCATAGGCAAACCAACAAGAGATAAACTAGTATGAATAACTCCCTTTTCCAAAAGTTCCATTACCTACTTCTTAATTTCCTCATTTTCCACCACTAATAACTTGTACATGCCAATGTTAGGAGAGGATAATCTTGTAATAATTTAATTTCATGTTAAACTCCCCTTTTAAGGGGTAACCCTTTGGGATCCTAAAACACATCATCATAATTATAAATTATTTCAACCAATTCTTGCTTATGTTTAGGATCACAATTTTCCATAGCCTGAGAATATTCTTTTTCCTTAGACTTAATCAACATGAGACAAAAATTCTTTCTTGAATTGACTAGTCTTTTCATTTTCCATGTTGTAACTAAGGAAAGACTCGTCTTAACATGATGTGCCCTAACTATATATTTAATGCCATCCTTAATAAGCAAGTACTTATTCTCTTCCCTATAAAAGATTGATTTTATATCATAAAGATAAGGACTTCCTAAAATAATCCCACATATGTCCAGAGGGACTACATCCATATCAACTTCATCCACAAATTTGGATGCGATGACAAATTTTAATCTACAAGTTTTGGTTACTTTTAGTTTTGCATCATCACATACCCAACCAAGTGGATAGGGTTTCAAATGGGGATTGTTTTTTAAGCCTAAATCTTTAACAATCTCTTTAGAAATCAAATTTGCCTATGATCCACTATCAAATAGAGTGTCAATCTTAGTATGTTTTACAATAATCTTAATGTGGAACAACTTATTTCTTTTCTTATTATCATGCATAGATTTCTATTTTGAAGAGGAAGAAACATTAGATGACTTAGTGCTAGAAAGAGAAGAACAATTTTTCATACTCATAGCTGTGATCTCAGTTTCATCCCCAGAATCTGAACCTAGATCCTAAAATATAGTATTATATTTCTTATTAAACTTGTAATTGAAACTTAACTCAGGATGTAATTTCCAATACTTAGACTCATCGTGATTTTTCTTGTAATAATTGCAAAATGGCTTACCCTCTTCTTTACGAATAGTAACAGTGGATTTTTGTTTACCCTTTCCAGAACTTTGCCCTTTAGAATGCTTAACTTCAGATTTCTTAATTTTAAATTTAACAGAAAATTCTTTTGTCTATTTTCCTCTAGCTTCTAAATAAATGGATTTAACACATGCTTCATCTAAACTAGTGGGATTGAGAACCACAATCATGTGTTTCAAGTAACTATGTAACTTGCCTATATACTTAAGTAGTGTTTCCTATGTATAAAGAGGAATATTCAAAAGTAAAGCCTTTTTCCTAAATTCTTGTGTATAATCTTGAACACTTTGGCCTTTAGTTTATATGAAAGATTTCCAATCCATTATGGCTTGTTGAATATAGCCTAAAGGATAAAATTACTTTTTGAGTACATCAATAAATTCACTCCAAGTGGAAATTGAGTTACTTGTGTTAATCTAATTTTCCTTCAACTTACTCTCCCACCAGATGAGAGTTGTGCCTCCCATTCAAAGAGTGGCTAGGTGAGTTTTAGCCTCATCATCTACAATCTTATGGACCCTGCAATATACTTCAATTTTCTTTATCTAGTTATCCAAATTTTCTACATTAATCTCACCATTTAAAATCAACAATTCAAAATTAATATATTGCTTTAGTGAAGGAAGAGATTCAATAGCTTTTTCATCTTTTCCATCACCCAAAGAGGAGGAAGTTTTCTCAGAGTTTTTACCACCTCCATCATGCTCCATCTTAATTCATCATTCTTAGTAAAGTTTCTCGACCATGTCTTTCATTTCCAAGAAGGATTGTCAAAAAGCTCATTTAGACTCAAATTCATCTCTCATTTTTCTAGTACATCCTGATCCAATCTCTGAATTGTATTCTACTAATTCTCCTTCACCCCACCTAGATCTCAACCTTGTCAACACACACTAGCAATCCACATAGTTAAATAACAAATTTTGGTAACACAATTTTGCTCTGATACCAAAAATCTGATCCATAATCATAATCAAACAAGTGTCATAGCAATAGAAAACATTGTTATAATGGATCAAACCTTAATATAATGATTTACTTAAAATTGACATTTTAAATGATTATGGATTTAAAATTGGTTTTTAAATATCCAAAATAGATAAAAATTTAAGAGTGAAATAAAATAAGAGACCAATTTGATAGAAAATACCACATGATTTGATAATGGAGTTTTGCTATAAACCCTACATCTTCAGATCCATTCTAATGGGGGATCACTCCTTATTAATTGTAGCAAAAATTGCTTTAAAATAATAATAAGTCTTCAAATATCATCTTATGGGTTTTAATTTTATCCTAGATATTCTCTCGAAACAATATTATTTTGTTTGAGTCCTTCAAATTATCTCCAAGTATCTCTACCACTCCCAAACATGTCTTGTCTCCATAGATAATGCTTCAAACCATGCCTTCAAATACAAACTCGAGCTCATTTTATAGTGTTTGAGCTCTATGGTGCATTGGTCAAATTTTTATTCTTTTATCCCATGGGTGTAGGGTTCAAATCCCTTCCAATGATTTTGGTGATCTTTAGCCAAATATTAATACCAAATTTGGGAAATGGAAAGGTATGTTGGGCTTTAAATACCATGAAATTGAAGGTTTAATATGCCAAGTATTTGACATTGGCATGTATTTCATTAGTTTGTGGTATGTGGTAGGTAAAGTGTGTGGGGATCATGGGAATTACATGGAAACTGGAATGAAACATGGTATGAACATGGGGTCTTATGGCATGTACATGGAGAATGTGGATGTCATGTGGAAATTTGGAGGAATTTCAAGGGGATTTGGCATGATAATTAATTACAATATATAAAATTGCAAAATTGCACCATAGTTAATGGTGGAAATCCATGTGGTGGCTTGAGGACCCACCACATGGTCTATTTTCCTCTCGCTACTTGTCATTCACTCATCAATTGTTGAGCACTCACCACTTATTGACATCCAAACCCAATTTTTTTACTTTCCCATTTTGATCTTCCATGTGTCATAGAACTCATACATATGGGCTCCATTTTGGGATCTGTGAAATGCATCAGAAAGATCTCAATGAGCCCTTTGCCATGATAATGATCATCTTATGATTTGATGACTTATTTTTTAGATAAAAATATAGATCCTCATGGATCACCTATAATACCTTATCTATAGGAGTTCCATGGAAAATACCATGCCACTAGTGTGGGACACATAAATTCCTTCATGTACATCCTTAATTACAAATTTGGATTCCCCTAAAGTCAAATAATGAATCAATGTTCAGTCATAGCCTCTACAAAATAGTGTATTACCAAGTAGGTTATAACAAGAAGCATTATAAATGAAGGCTTTAAGTTGGTTTCATGATAAGTTAGTAGGAATAATTTAGTCTTGCAGGTAGTTGTATATGTTTTGGTACCAAGAGAGATTGGGATCAATAATATCACATAACATCTTATAATTTGGTTGTACATGAGTAGGTTGAAGAATGTTCTCAATGAGCAATTTATACTCTTTGACACTATTGGCTACTATGATCATAGACTCAATGGTTTCCATTGCATTCAATAATCAATTTTTTATTCATGGTATATGCTCAAACTGAAGATTTTTGAAATGTTTTTTGAGGTTGTCAAAGATACTCTTGTAATGTACAAGTTATTCATCTCTAGTTTTATATTGGTCTATAACCTAGTCATGATTAACTAGGATTCCCCATTTACCATTAATTATTAAATGTTCCATTATATGTCAAGATGAACTCCTAAAATGAGTTCCTAATATTTGTATATACTACTGGTGTAGTGAAATCCAATGTGAAACACCTTGGGAATGAAATTCCTTTTTGATGTGATGAACAAAATACTAGATATAGATCCATGAGATGTGAATGAACCGTCAAAGTATAATTTCCATTATTTTTTTTAATAAGCAATTCTTCTAGGGTCATGGTTGACTCATCTGAGAAATCAAATATAATGAGATTTGTATCAAGTAAATGATCTTTAACAATTTGATCTTCTAGGACTTTCCCCTTAATTCCATTTTAATTCTTATACTCGACATCAAATTCATTTATCAACATTTCAGACTTGACCATGTAACCTGTTAAAGTTATGTTAAATAATAGATATTTGATTGGATCAATCTTGGTTATGATAGTCATCAGTGCCCCCATAATGAGTTATGACCAAATGGCCTATTCTCACTTAGAGATGGATAAATCTTAACAATTCATGAACAAAATAGGCTTATGACTGGTAGAGAGTAGAGTTGGGCTTATGTTCAAAGATAGACAACCCCCATCCCTTATATATAAATAGTCTATGTCTATAGGTGGGTACCCTATCTATATATCCAATATATAATAGATGGGAGGGGAGGGGAGGGTAGGGGAGCATAGGTGGTGGGCACATACCTTACTAAAAGCCTATATGTCTATCTAGGGTAAAGAGAATAGGTATATGTCATAGTGGCTTAGTGCTTGGACTATATACCTATATGTGGGTGCCTTAGATTCAGTCTCTTTCTCTCTCTCTCTCTCTCTCTCTCTCTCTCTCTCTCTCTCTCTCTCTCTCTCTCTCTCTCTCTCTCTCTCTCTCTCTCTCTCTCTCTCACACACACACACACACACACACACACACACACACACACACATCCTTGGTACTTACTAGTCCAAATCCCAACTATCAACTTATCTAAATTTGAATCTATTTAAGATCTAGGAAGGGTGTCATGATCCTATATATATAGGGGATTAGGTACCTAGTCTATTTATATATATGAGCCAGAAAGAGGTATGGGTGCCATAGTGGGATAGGGGAGGTTTAAAATGTAGTGATGCAAAATTTGGGAAGTGAAAACCAATGCTAAACAAGATTTATCAATTAGTGAATAGTTGTGTTCATAATCTACAAGTGTTTAGCTCAAATAGGATACTTAGTGATCCTCACCTTGTTTATCTTGTTGAGCCAAAAGTTACCCCAATGCACGTTTTACTATTGATATTTAAAGTAGAATTGAGCTACCTAGTTTAGGTGGGGTCAATACTAGAAGATTGGCCAAATATGACTTTAATTATTCAAAATATTGCTAATAATATGTACCCCATTGAAATGTGATGACTTTCCTTAAGAGGTGATTAGAATAATGACATTTATATACTAGCTTTTAATGAACCAGTGAATGGAATAGACCCTGCCTTGAAGACTACATAGTTTTTTTAGATTAGAGGGAAGATGCATTTCTATAGTAGATTTAACCTTAGTGGGATCAGATTTGATGATTTTTCATGATAAAATAAACCCTAACAATTTTTCATAAGTGACACAAAATATGTACCTCTTAGGATTGAGGCATATGATATATTCAATACATATTTAAAAGATTCTTTGTATAAATATAGGATGTTATCCACAAGTCTTTGACTTGGCTAGGATGTCATCCACAAGTTTTTGACTTGGATAGGATGTCATCCACATAGTCCTCAATGATTTCATGCATCATGTCATGGAAGATGACAATAATGGCATGTTTATAAGTTGTACCATCATTCTTCAAGCCAAAAGACATGGATTGATAACAAAATGGCCTCCATGGAGTGGTGAATGTAGTTTTGTGTTGATATTTAGGTGTAATATTTATTTGATTATATCCTAAGAAGACATCAATAATGGAAAACATTTCATATCCTATCATTGAGTCAACTATCATGTCTATTTTGGCAAAGGGAAGTCATGCTTAGGGCACACTTTGTTGATATATTTGAAATCAATACATGAGTGAATGCCTTGTAGTTTGTTGCTAAATGGAATAATGTTTGAAATCCAATCTGAGTAATCAAGTGGTCTAATGAAACTTATTCATAATAGTTTTTCTAAAATTTTTAAAACAACATAACATTAAATAAATGAATTTTCCATAGATTATGTTCGATCTATTTAGCATATGGATGCACATGTTAATGTACCACTAAATATGGGTCTAAACCTAGCATGTCAACATAAGACCATGTGAAGATGTCAATGAAGTCTTTCTAGATAACAATAATGAATTTATGCTCATATGAGTGAGGGATGCACATAATTAAATGATTTTTGGATAATCATAAGTGATAATGTTCACTTTTGTGGTATCTTCTACAAGGAGTGTATAACCATCTTCAAGATAATTGATAATGAAGGAAATTTATCTTCTTCAAATTCTTATGAGAGATAAGGCTCACCCATCTAATAAGAATTAGAATCAGCCATGTCTGGTAATGGCCAATTAACAAACTATTTTGGGAAGTCCTAAACCAATCCCTTAATGACTCTGTATTCCTTTGAACTGATGTTAGAACCAAATATAATGCTTGGACTTGGTGGAAACTGATCTTCCTAAGGAGGTAATAAAACTTCCCCATCTAATGATGCTTGAATCATGTTTTCGCCTATGGAATCTTTCTTATCTTTACTTTTCACTGATCTAAAGGTTCCTCAATGAGGTTTTCTCTAGATGATTATCTTTACTTTTTCCCTAATCTAAAGGTACCTTAATGAGGTTTTCTCTAAATGATCTCAATGTTTTACTTTTTTCATGACCTAAGAAGTTCACCCACTCTCCAATGTAGGTAGTAAGGTCCAATGTGAAGTCAAATCCCTATTTATGATCACTAATTAGAAATGTGTCTCTCATACCCATGAACTCAATTATTAAATCCTCATTTTTAAATTCATCTAATGGTAAGATATAATCTTGTTGGTCTCTATCAATTAGGTTGGGATAATGGAATGAAAGGGGAGAATGGGTCATGATGTTAAGAACAACATTGGTATCAAATAAATTGGTATTGACTATCTCATCATATGTGTTATAATGTGATGCTATGTCATTGCCAATATTTTATTAATTAGTAGATAAAGTAATATCGCTCTTCAAATATATGGAGTCACCCTCAGGTAGTGTGAATCCAATACCTTGATTTCTTATATGTGCTATGGATGGGACAGGTTCACAAATACCTTGTGTTTTTATCCCCAAACATTTTCATGTATAGTCCTTATTATCCATGATTCTATTACGAATGGGGTTTTTAGCACTTTAATAACATGTAGAAAAATAATCACCATATAGCCAAGATCCTTCAGAACTAGTAGGTCAAACATGGTTTAGTGATGTATATTTTACTCATACAAGTGATTGCTTTTGATGAGATTTGGTCTTATTTTTCCATGTGGGATTTCAAATGATAGGTTTAGGTCTTCCATAGGTTTAAATGGACTTGGATAGTTTACCAATGTGGAAAGCATTCTGAGTAAGAGATGTGATAATGTCAACTTCTTCAATGGTAAAGTGGGAGGAAATTGATACATGAGGTGGATTAGAATAAGTGGATGCATGGTCACTAGGGTCAATGTATTTTAATTTTGAAGACTTAATAACTATTTGTTTATCCTTATTACCTACAAATGCAATGTTATGGAAATAATTTTAATTTCCATAATCAACATCTAGATTCTTACAATACTAGTATGGTTTTAAATCACCAAGAATAGTGACCTCTAATCTAGAATGAGGGAATTTAATGCACTAGTGTAATGTAGAAGGGAATATCTGTACTTCATGGATATAAGGATGGCCAAGAAGCTAATTATGGATCAGATTTGTATCAATGACATAGTGAAGGGTGTCATGGGTGACAAGCCCAATAATAATGGGTAGACAAATGGTATCTGGATTCTCTTTTTGCATTATCATAGGCTTTAATTGTGATGGTATCTAGATGCATATCTTTTACTATGTATCCCAAACATGGGTCAAACTCAATGAATCTATATTCAACCTTGAACCATTAGTTATGATAAGCCAACTAAATTTATGGTGGAAAATTATGGATTCAATATATAGAGGATTATTGTGTAGGGGACCAAGGGATGCCATGTCACATTAATCAAATGTAAGTTATTACTATAGGGATAAATGGCCTATAGGTGCTTTAAACTGGGTAGGATGAATGTCATTGGGTACCTTGGACTATTGGATATTGTCATTCAATATTGTACTATGAACTTATGATGTACACAAGAGATCCATAATGAAAACTAAATAGGCATTTTTCTCAACTATTCACCAATATTATACTACTTCTCAATAGAAAGGTGAGATGGCTTGGCTTTAGGAGGTGTAAAGTCTTTAATGGGATTGGAATTGGAAGATGGAAAAGGGCCATAGAGGATAAATTTAAGAGATCTAATTGTGACTAGGTAATTTTGATTTGGGATAGAGTTACTCAAATTAGAAGAATTAGGTTAAAGTCTAGGAATAGTAATCTGTGAAGGTTGAGGTGCAATTGAGGTGTTTTAACTTGGTGTGGAATTATCTATAGACAATAACAGTGGCCCCAAAATAGAAGGGCTAACACTTTGATGAGTGTTAGATGGTGTGTAGGGAATGACCTTAATAGTATTGATGTAGTTACTTATAACACAACCTATAACATTTTTATAATCATACAATATATTACAATAACCAATTTTGTTGGCTTAGGTATCATTATATTGATTACAATTTGTTTGGTTCTAATTATAGCCTCAAATATGATTATAACCTTGAACTTGATTTTGATTATGACCCTGGCCTTGATTCTAATTGTTCCTTTGTTGATGATTATTATGCTTTGGGAAGGGATATTTTTAGATACACATATCTTGAATAGTATTGGGAGCTCTCTTCTCTAGCTCAATTTCTCCATTTTCAAGTAGATCTTGGATAATATGCCTTAGTTGTCATACACACACACATACACACACACACACATAAACACACACACACACACACACACACACATGCACACACACACACACACACACACACACACACACACACACACACACACACACACACACACACACACACACACACACACACACACACACACACACACACACACACACACACACACACACACAATGTTGTTGATGCCATGATTATAATCAAAGTAATTGTTACCTCAATACCATGTTGCTTTGGGTTGGCCCTCTAGAAAGGGTTTAGGAATTGGCCAAATAATCATATTAACCACAATTAATTTTGGGAACATTACTTCAATGAGCTCACCTTGGATAATGAAAATTCTATCTTGGAAGTGTCCCCATCTTGGGAGAGCTCTTTATAGGGTGAGTAGTGGATTAGGTGGGGTATTATGGATAGGTAGTGGGTATACCATATATGCATGCCTTGTTTGTGTGATGCTATTTCCAAACATGTTTTTATTTTTATTAAATACTTTAGGATTTTAAGTTACACTAGCTTGAATTGGTGTTTGAGTCTGGACTAGTGATTGGTCTTGAGAGTATATCTTAACTAAATCCTTATCAATGAGTGCCTTTTCAATTTTCACCCCCTTATAAATAATTTATTTGAATGTGTTGGCATAAGTCTTAGATTATAGGCACCCTTAGAACTCAGGTTATGTGAAAAATGCCAACTAACTAGCTATATAGTAGATTATGTGTAAAATGACTCAATAGGTCTCTCCATCTTCGTAAGAATGCTAAGAAGATTTTTTTCCATGCTACTTAGCATTACATAAATCAACAACCATAAAATCATGCTCTATGTTATATGAGAATTGATTGACAAACTTCTATGATAGGTCATTAAAAGTGGTTATTGATCTCTTTGGCAATTTTAGGAACCACTTTAGGGCTTGTCTACCCAAGTTACATGTAAAAAATCAAAGCAAATAGATAATATTGTAAGCTAAATCTTGGCACGTGACAAAGAATGCCTATAATTTTTATCTTGGAGCATAATTCACTTTGTATTTTTGAAAATTTGGAAATTCAAAATAAGGATGGAAAGGCACCTAGAGAATGCTAAGATCAAAAAGGTTGGGGCATATTTTGTCAAATTTGTACATTTTGGTTTGTTTACCTGCTTGAAGTCCTGAGATGATTTCCTTCATGGATTCCACTCTTAGACATTGGGAGCACTTTGTGATGAAATTAAGGCATTTTTCTAGGTATGGAATTGGTTAGATTTGGCATAGGTAGGGATGGACCCCTTTTACACACTTTTATTATGGATATTAACACTATAACCTAGATTTTGAGGTTGATAAGGAACTTATTGTTGGTTTTGATTTCAATGGGAATAGGTAAGGCATTATTGATTTATAAGAATCTATTGTTGATTACAAGGAAACTAATATTTCAAATTGAAGGGGATTTGCTATTGATTCTAAGTAATCTACTCCTAGTTTACAAAAAACCATTATTGTTATGAATTATAAGAAATAGGTAATGTCGTGTGTACCACACATTGATTATTGTGGTAGTGGATTTTTTAAAACCTACTATTATAGATTATCAGTTACTTGTTGCACATTTGAAAGGATCTCTTGATTATTGAAAAATGTATATTGCATGTTACATGGAACTTATTGTGAAGCAATTTTTATAATTTCATGTTTATAAGAAGCCAATGAATCTATATTAAATACATAATTGGACAAGGTTTTTTATGGTTGTTAAAGAAGCTATTTTTGGTTCACAAATGTGGCATTTTTGAATAAATTCAAAGCTAGAGAAGTTATCAAATCAGCTATAATACGATCTATGTACCATTGACTAATATGATATATTATAGAAGAAATAATATTACCATGTTATGATGGGTCAATAAGTTGTACTTTCCCTTTATTAGATGACACTATAACTAGTTTTGAACTTTGGGTAATAGGCTAAATTTGGTTAACAGTTACCACTTTAGGTAACTTCTCTACCTGAACAAGGCTTCTAAATGTTCTAGGTGAAGTCAAGTGGGAACTTGGCTCCAAATACATCCTTATCTTCCATAATTTTAATTTTTATATTGGCCTCGACTATATCATAAAATAGGATGGAGCTCTTCAAAAAACATTGGGTGGTATTCATCATCATCACTTGTTTCAAAATTCTTAAGGTATCTTAAAGAATCATAGAATTTTATTCTTCAAAACTAGGGTCGTAAGAGGCCCCACTGCTAGTGTACCTAGACATGGTTTAAATGGTTCTTGAATTTGAGAAGTTTTGGACCTTGGTTGGTATTTTGACTAAATTTTTATAATGTTTAATTTGAATAAGATAGAAAAAATTGGACTTTTATAATTGGTTCTAACATAAGAAAATGAAAGTTTTAAACCAAGAATGGAAGTGGGCAACGTAATGGTGCCAAATGAGACAAGAGCATGTTCCACTGGGAAATTATAATTCCAAAAAAGGTAATAAGGATGGTTTTTAAAGTGGGAAGTGTAACACCTTATTGTGTGAATATGTGAATGTGTTTCAAGACTTTTGTTTATAGAACTTGATGTATTTGTTTAAATGTGGTTGTGAACACAACTAATTTTGGAAAAATACTTAAGCAATCATGATCATATTTTAGAAAATGACACACATTTATGGCATAATCATTGATATTTTTGATATAATTGAATTTTATAGGATTAAAAATTTAATGGTCAGTTAAGTAATTAAAGTAATTACAGTGGTATTTTAATTCCACCCTTCTCTCAAAGGTTTGTATAAAAAGGCAAAATTTTGGGGGTAGATACCTATGTACCCCTAAATAAATGAGAATGTCAAAGAAAAAGTGGTTTTATTCTATGTTTTCATTTAGATTTATATATGGTCCATTAAGTTCAAAAATTTGTTAATTGGACATTGAGGTTCAACAAGTCATTTGCCAAAGGGTCTACTCCCTTTAAAACCACTTCAATTGTAAGGGTCTTAGTGCTGTGATACTAGTTGAGACAAGTAAGGAGGGACATTCTAGAAAATATTCTACTTGTGTGGCATCAATTTTTATACCTTATTAGATAATAGATTTAGTATGATGCTCATATGTTACTTCCTAGTTAACGCACCCCTAAAACCCACTAGAAGGTGATGAAGTCCACCTTGTGTAGTCAAAAAAGTGAAAAAAGGGAAATATGTGTTTTGTTTATGATTCTCAGGACTCCATAGATTTTAAAGAAAAAATCATTCCTCAAAACAATCCTTTAGGTATAAAATCAAGCAAGTAAACTATGTTTTTTTGGTCACACAAGGTCTTAAAAGGGGTAAGGCGAGAACATAGACATGCTAATTTATGCGAAGAAAAAAGAAATAAAAATTACCTTAAGAAAATTATGAAGTGAAAGTGCTCTTAGGATCATGAAATTAAAGTGTATTTTCCTTGTTAATCACCAAATATAAAGATGAATGAAACTTGCCTTATTAAATGTGTAAAAAAACTTTTTAAGCTATCAAAACCTAAAATAAAAAGGATTAATTATTTGAAAAATGATTTTGGATATCAAATCAAGTTATATTTTTAAATTTTTAGGCCTTGGGAAAATTCACACAATGTGATCCTACCATTATGTAGGATGATCTTGCTAATGCTCAGGATAATCCCATCAATTTTAGCTCAATGTTGCCACTTCATAGTGAATCAAAAACATAATTTTGGAAATCCTATCGATTAGAAGGATGACCTCACCATTTTATAGGATGAGTTCATATTTTCCATAAATAGAACATATAAATCACAATTTACCTTTTGAGTGACCTCATTATTTATCAAATCAAGTTTGTCATTTATAATTCAATGCCACTAAACAATTCAATCCCACTGACTATAGAAAAACATAGGGAAGCCTAAAATGTAAAGCTGACATTTAATAGGGAAATAATAACAATGTTTAGGTCAATCCCATCAATTTTAATTAATCACATTGATGCTAGTAGTGGGATCTTGTTGATTATCATCCAAACTTGCTAATATGTAGGGTAATCTCGTCAAATTATTCAAACATACATATAACACAGAGAGTAATAAAATCAATCCCATTGATATTTAGGCAAAAAATTTCATTTTTAGGTTTGAGCTCATCTATTCATAGGGAAATCCCATTGATATACAAGAGATAGAACATTAGAAATTTAGAAGAAAAGAGGAAAACGTAGTGCTAATAAAATAGTCTAGTTATGTAATTAGAATACTTAAAAGGCCTAGAAAGAGATTTGTGAGGTACATTATCCTAATAGGTGTTCCATAACTAAATATGTGAATACAAAAGAGGTTAGTTCATTTTTTAGTGAATAAAATTAAAAAACAAAAAAAAAATAACATAACATCTCAAGTGTGATCCTTGGATTGGGCAATACTTGAAGCAACAAACAATGAATTAGAAAGCTAAACAATATGCTTATACCTTTAATTTAAATGTTCCCTTCGTAGTTAGCTCATGTGCATGTTTATGCTTGGATATAGATATCTAAGAGTTTAGAAATTTTATAGCTCAAGAGACATCAAATAATTCCCGAAGCACTATCTAGTATAGTTTTTCGATCAATTGGAAGAAAGTAGATGAAGCTTTTTAGAGTATTTTCTACATATTAACTTTGCATAGTAAAGCTTGTAATTGGTCTATGGTGGTCCTTGTATTTATAGGTTTGGAAAATTGAGGAGGACCATCCATCCCAAGATGTTAAACAATGGCCTAAGATTATTCAAATTTGGCAGCCAAAGGCATTCAATTTTAGAGTTAATATGGAAATTAATAGCCATGGCTCAACATTCCTAATATTTATTATATTGATATTGATATTTGGATTCTTGACTTTTGTGACTAATGATGTCATGTTGATCCCACTTTTAGATATTTTATTAATTTATAATTTTTAAAATTAAATATTTATCTAATTTTCATGGATTTTTCACTTAAATTTTTAATTGAATTTTCTTAGTTAAGTAATCTTGATTAGCCTTTTTACAATTCTTGGAATTTAATAAATTTTCATGCACAAATGGTTGAAAACATCAATTTTCTAGGTTTAAATTTGATTGGAGTTGAATTAGGGGAAGATGATGATTGTATAAAATACATTACCACAATTAGGGATGTATTAATACACTTCATAAATTGCATGTGATGTGTGCAAAAAAATTAGAAAATATTAATGGTATTTGGTTCAATTTGTGTGTTGTTACAATAAGTCATTATAATTTTTAATTTTGACATGACAGTGATGGAAATTATATCTATACTCCTATTGATTAAAGGCTCGTATTTTCCATATTAATGTGCCTAACTGCTTATCATATGGACTGACCCTATCATACTAATGGCCTAAATTTTTGATTAAGGGTAAAAGGTAGGTTTTAACTGGTCCCCATCCTAGTTATATTAAATAATAATTAAGCTAAGATAATATAATAAAAAATAAATATCTAATATAAAAATAATAATAATAACTACCTATACACAACAAAGTAATAACCAAAACACAACATAAACACAAAAAAACTAGACTTTACAAATTACATATCCAATTATTTTATGACAAGGTTCCATTATTTTCTCAAGTTATTAAGGACCTTTTCAATGTCATCCACCTCATAATTATCCATCTCCATAATCTTTCCTTTATTTATCCCCTTGATTCTTTTGATTGTATGGATTCCACTCTAGTGCTCCAAGGTCTTTCTTTTATCCATCCTCTTGATTTTTATGGCCCATATTACCTATATATTGCATCAATATTAAAATATGATCTATATCCTTCACTATCTATTATATACATTTGAATGTTTTATATACTGATACACACTACTATCTAGATGGGGACACTAGCATTGATGCTAGTATCCAAATTACTTATCTATTATTTGTACCAAACAATCATCCAATTTGAAAATATTTCAAAATTTATGGATTGGAATATTTGTATTATATAACCCTTCCATGAAATATTTTATAAATATTTTTTATAAATAAAAATCAAATCATACTTATTTATCCATCTATAAAATACAAAGCAATCACCTATTCAAGTTCATTCAATCAATTGCACAATTGAGTTCTATTGCCTCATTATTCTATTTTTCTATATTAGTCATAGACCAATCATATTATAGGTCTAAAACATTTAAATAAAAAATCATGAGTAGTATTTTTCAAATTAGAAGATAAATCATTACATTCCCTTGAATATAGTATATTTCACCCTTGTGCACACACATGCCCACACTTGAGAGAGAAAAACATTTGTCTAAGTCCATCCTAAGAGTTTTGTATATGTATTAAACACTCATTGGTAGAGGGATCCTTGAGGTTATCTAAATTTTTTTATTATAATAACCCATTTTTGGTAAGGTGACATAGCCTAAGGTGAAGAACTAGGGTTTGACTTACATACAAACATAAGAGCCTATGTGTGTGATCCACATATATCAATAAAAAGGTGATAGAAAAACCTAACAAGAATAGGTGGTCACCTATGAATATAAATAATAGTATTTACTATAAAATGTCATCAAGCCATAGATGGTAATATCAACACTAATATGCACAAGTTAATGGTAGTGTCTAGGCCTCCAAAAACAATATTTCCAAAGTTTGACAATAAGATCTTGAGTATCAATATGCCTATTTATACACTTTTACATATAAAATTTGACTACACATAAAAATAAGATAAGTATTATATCTTATTTGTGTTTAAATTATTATAATATCAATTGGAATTGTACTTTATATATTTGGTAATTTTCTATTTTCATTATATTATGTTATATTAACTAAATTAATTGGCTTAATTTATAGTAGTTTTGTTCATCCATTTGATTAGGATATTCTAACCCCTTAACCCTTATATATCAAATTACAATTAAAAATGGTTAAAAATGCATTAATAGTTTTATTCATCAATTTGATACTAAAATCTGATTATATATATCATTTAAGTCATGTACACTTGACAAATACCATTTATGGCTCTACCTTTTAGTTCTAGACCTTCATATTACCAAAAGGCTTGAATTCAACATCTCACTATGCCTAAATAATTATATTATGGACATAACCTATCATTATAATGGCCCAAATATTGGTATAGGTTCCTATAAAAACCATCAGAACATGCTTATGTGTAAAGTAGGATACAAATTCATAATGTAGACATAAATATATAAAGGCCAATTATTCATTCCATTTAAAATTACATATTTATTCAGATAAATTCATAATTAAATTATACAGAATGTTAATTATTATTTAATTAAACAAATGTAATAAAAACAAGCTATATAGTTCACATGATCAAGTTTTAAAATACATTTAGAAAATACATCATCTCATCTATATATTTTAGAAATATTTTCTTTTACAATTGATCACTATATATAGAACTTACAAATATTTATCACTTTGTATTCTATATTTTATATTAAAGATTTAATGAGTCTTTTTCAATTTCAGAGTCTTTTAGAATACATACACTAGCTAAATACATAAAAAAATGATATACATTACATAAAATGTTCTACATCACATGATTTTCATTCATTTACATTATGATTTTGGAGTCTTAAATCTAATACAACACCTTCTTGGACTTAAAAATTTGTCTCATCTAGAGATAAAGTCATAGGAAGTGTGCCTACTACTAGAGCTATTAGAATTTCATGTACAAGGGGTTGGTCTAGAAAATACTACTTGCAACAATCACACAAGTTACCATTCAGGTTTTCACATATTGCACTCTAATTAGCCACCCTTTCGAGATTTTTAAGCTAAGAATCATACTAATCTAATTCCCCAGTATGTTTTTAATAGATTGACATAGCAAATAGGTTGTACTTTAATTTTTTTCAACCATCTTGGCCCTGTGCCTAATTATTTTGGCCTTCCCTACTTTTAATTTCTTAATTGTTTTAAAAAATTAGGACTGTGCAGTACCTATAGAGATGGACAAGGCCTGAAGTGTGTTACTGGATATGAATGAGGCTATGAAGATGACAATGTGACTAGTGTTATGTTAGAAAATGGTTCTTATAGAGATAATATAACTTTATTAATTGTGGCTAAAGATGATGCAACTATAGAGTTAGGTACTAGAGTTTGTGTCTATGATGGTTTGGTCGCCTCATTATTTTGAAAATATTGTATGATCTTAGCTAGTAGGATGAATTGTGGCTCATCAACAATCACAAAAATCAAGTTATCTAAGTGGGAAATATCTTTCTTGAATTGTTTCCAATCAATTAATGCATCTCAAACCCTATTAATCAAATTGCATAGTGAATATTGGCACTGCGTGATTTTTTGAATATCTTCATCCTTTATGATGGTAATGATAACCTCATTTTACAAGAGCTTTAGCTGAATGTCTTATGAAATTTACTCCAGGTTGTCCATATACCATTGGGTCTAGATGCCAAAAAACATGTTACAAAACATCTCATTCTACCATGTAGTCATATTTTTTATAATCGTGTCTCTTGATTTATGAGACTCCTTAAAGACAACATCCATGAGGTTTAGTGTTCCCACTTGATATTTCATAATGGATTTGGCCTTGTCTACCTTTTTATAAAATTTAATGCACCTCATTGAGGCAATCTTGAATTTATTATTTTAAGTATAACATACTGAGGTTAGTTTGGGTAGATTTTTGTGCAATAGTGTCCAACACCTACTCATAATCCTCAAGGAGATGGAAGAGGATTCTTATTTCCAATTTTAGGTGTTTATCTTATGCTCAGAGTTTTTTAAGTTTTTGTGAAACCACTAATCATTAGTGAGTTAATAAAGAAAAAACTTTAATTATTTATCTTCATACATCACCTAGTCTCCCAAGACTTATACTACCAAAACCTAATAATTATCATCTTTAATCGCACATGCCTTAGATAACTGATAATGCAGATGTTTTTTCCTCCCTTATTTATAAGTTATCATGTTCCATCTAGAGAGACTTCTATTTTATTGAGTATTGAAATGCAACTACTCCCTCAACATTATTTTATAATGTTATTTATGTCACATCAAGTGATGCCTCCTAAATTGTGACCAAATACATTTTTTTTTAAATTTTAGTTGAGGCTATCTAGTGTCATATTTATGCAACTAGGAGTGTGAATGTTATTCAACACATGGTGGGGTTTGCATGTCCCAAAACCATTAGCTAGTTATTTGAGGTCTATACTACAACACCTCTTGTGTTTCTCCCAGTGCTAATATTGAGCCTTACAATGTGTTATAATGATATGGGGCATTAATAATTAGTTATTTTTTAGCTTCACTATTAGCTTCACTAATTTCTCTATCTAATCAAATTTATTAGTATTGGTTATCACTTTAGCCTCATTATTTGTCTCCATTTTGTATTTTTCATTAGAAGTTACCTCTGCCTATACCTTCGATGTCTAAAGTATTTGTTACATAACATCCTCGAAAAAAATTTCCTTGGCATTTTTCTTGTTTTATTATTCCTAATTTTTTAAGGATTCCCTATTTTTATCCTACTCTTCTTTGCTTGTTATTTTAGCCTCAAAATGTTTTCTCTACTCCTCAAGTGTTCCATTATATTCTTGTTCCTTTTATTTTTCATAGTTTCTTCTTATTTATTTTTATTATTTCACTCTTATTCTTTTTCTTGCTTCTTCATTTTTCTATGCATCCTCTTTTCATATTTATTCTTCTTCATAAAAAATTATTCTTCCTTTTGATTATCATGTGCATATTATTTAATTTATTGGTATTATTCTTCTTAGATCATGTGTTCAACTTTTTATTGCTTATTATTTTTCCTTTCTTCACTTTATCCTTTTATCTACTTCATTTTGAGCCTTCACTTTCTCTATTTTTGGCATGCACAACTTATTCTTGTGTTGTGATGTATTCTAAATGAGAATGAAATGGGAAATGGGGGGATGGAGGTGGTGAAGGATTTGAATGATGAGGGTAAGAAGAGAGAGAGAGTATGTCACCACTATCGATGCATAGGTAAGGGGAGAAGTATTTAAAAACATCTTTACCTAGATATAAACCCAACTGATTATATTTTCTTACTATGGTTTGACTTGGATCTTCTTTGGTCAATCTAGCTTCTCCTTTGATCTTCAGGCTTACTATCCTCTTTGAATATGTACCTATTTTCCATACTATTCAAAGAAATTATTGATGGGTTTAAGCACTCTCATGTGACTCACAACCCATTCTCTTTATCATATAAGGCATTCCCCTCATAAACATATTCTTATGCTTTCTCACTAACTTCTTGCTAGGTAACCCCCTTAGGTCTCAAGGACCAAACATGGTTTAGGCTTGAAAGAATCGATATCATTGCACTGATGTTATTAAATTTTTATATCATACATTTCTTATCCCTCTTTAAGTGATCAAATAGACTTTGAGACTCACATTCAACATTCTTGCTCTTAATGACCTTCCTAAGCTTGTAGTCCCTTTTTGGGAATTTTGACTTGGTTTGAGAAATACATAAACTCACTTTAATATATGAATCCATTTATAGACACTCTATATCTCTTTTTAGGTGTGTGTTTATTTCCATACCCTGACTCCACTTCTGACTATCACTTCCTTTAGAAATCACCCTTCTTTTAGGACTAATTAGCCCTAATTGCAACCCAACTACTCAAATCCATATTGTACAATATAATTTAAATCCAAAAACACTTTATTAATCCTTGTCACACTAAATAAGGTATTATTTTAAGTTTATGGGATTTTTGAAGGGTTCAAACTCTCTTCAAAATCCTCGTTTTAGGGTTTTTTTAACCTTGCACAGGTTGAGAGCCTAAATAGTTCAATATCTTATGTTTTAATGGGTTTAAAAATGGAAAATAACTTTAATAATGTTTTTTTCACCTATTAAACCTTACTATATAGGTTTTATATCTCATTCAACACATTAAAGGCTTTGAAATCATAAAACCCAACAGACTGTGCACTTCTTTTCTAGTTGAACAAAGTTTCCAACATTCCATTCTCTTTAAAAAATATTATTGACCATAATTAGGTCATTACATATTGTTAATTAACCTTTTAAAATATAAAACTCACCTAATACCATTTCTATCCACTTTCCATTGGTCAATTAAACCTTTCTTGTTCACTAACATTATAAGTAGGGTATCACCTGTGCAGGCAGGGTCTATGAGTATTAGATCTCTTTATGTTAAAAACTTCCTATATTGAAGTTTTTATCTCAGTTAGTGATATCCTATATTATACTCTACCCATACCAAATTCTTTAATATCTTCCCTTATTAAACGTACACTAATTTAGCTTGCCACTAGATTGTAAATAGGGGTTTTCACTATATGTGTAGGGTTTGCTTGTCAAGTGAATAGGGTACTGAAAGTTCACTCAATGTAATTAATTTGAATCATATTTTAATTGCATAATATTTCCTTATATTAAATATTTATTGGTCTACAATTCCTCATCCTTGGAACAAGATTGATTTACCACAAAACACATTTCATATTCTTCTTTACTTTGAAAACCTTTACTATCACACATATGGACAGAGTCTTGAGAGAGAATTTGTTTATCTGATTTCCTAAAACTTGTAATCCTTACTCAAATCCTAGAGGTTCTATAGTTTCCTTCAATAAATCAAATAATAATACATAAAGAGGAGACTTGACTCACCACATTAGAGCATTTACTCTCAATATTTCCTCCTTGATTGTATTCTATAATCCACTCAAAACTAAAATTAAACATAAATATGCACATAGTCATGGCCTCAAGGGCATGTTAAAGGCAATAAAAAATTGGTTCAATCATACATATTGAAATGATATCACATATATCAAGTCATTTTTCTTTATTCATAACATTATTCTTTGTTACAATACAGTCATTTCATGGACTTGAGATCCTTCTTGAGGAGTTTTGCTTTTCATTCACATTCTCATATTTACTCTCCTCTCCTTTCTTGGTGATCTCTCTCCCCTAACTATTTTTTCCTCACTCTCATTCTCCTCCATTTAAAACCCACATATAATTCTTCTTGTCAACCAAATTTGAGGTTGGTTATTTTGGTTAGTTATAATATAAAACTTCCTCACATACCAAATTTAACGTGGAGTTCTTGTAGTCACCTTACTAAAACATGTTTCTAACCTTATAACTTAGTCACACGTGACTTAGAAATTTTTTTACAAGGTTTCATGGCCCTTAACACGAATATTCTCTCTTGACCACCTTTTTATCATGTTTGGGTCACTCTTGTCTTAGTGACAATATTTGAAAAAAAAAAATATTTTAGAGGGAAAACTCCAAACACCCTAAAAAATTACTCCTATGACTCCTAGGGAATACAAATGACCTCAATTACATGAAATGGACCTTTAAAGGTCTCTTTATAGACATTTCATCCAAATTTGACCAAATTTTGACTCCTATTGACAAAACTCAAAAATAGAGTTTTCTAGCTTGATGATCCTACATCATACTCCCCAGGAAGGAGAAAAATTAAGCCTACAATTTTATTTATTGCCTTAAAATTCCACATGTGATGGTATTTCAGGTTCACTTGCATGTTATTTTTCATTCCTTGCACTTTCGTGTTTGCCAAACTCTTGCGTTTCTCCCTTATGGCTTTATCTAGTCTTGTGTCCATGTATCTTCCACCTCTATGAGGTGTTACAGTGGCTATACCTCTTTTTTTTTTTTTGTAAATTACATCTATTCTAAGTCAATTTAAACCTAATAATACTCAACTACAACCAATTTATGTTCATTATTCTTCCTCATGCTTGTTTCATGATATAATCTTATTTCTTAGGATCTAATGGATTATTTATAATGTAAACCTATATCCTTTTCCCATTTATACTCTCTTTTTCTACCTCTACTTTGTATTCCTTCTCTTTTTGATGTCTTTTTCTATCATCTTGCCCACTATGCAAGAGCAACTTCTCATTCTTTTCATCCTCATCATATTACAACATGGTTTGACCTATATTTGACTATCCATAACCATTATTATCAAATTTAAACTCAGTTTTATATTTACCCATGGAATAACTCACCTTGTTTGCTTGTTCATCCTCAATTTACTTGCTTCTTCATGTCATTATTTGCTTAACTTTTTGTGCTTCTCTACTCCTTTTCTATATTTTCCTTGACCTTTTATTATTGTAATTCATCTTATTTTAGACCCTTGGATGGACTAAACATGTATTCTAACATCTCCAACTCTTCTTACAATTTGAGTGCATCCATCTCTTCAAATTCCTTCTCAAACCTTGATCCACATTGCTCTTCACTTACTTGGCAACTTGTTCTTTGTCTTCATATTGGAATCCCCCATTTGTGAGAGTCACATCAACCTCCTCATGATGAATACCATTCTTCTCAAGAAATATTTGAGGCTCTTCATCCTCACATTCATTTACTACACACTCTTTCATCAAGGCAATGGTTTTCATATACAATATATCTTCATTACTTGCTTTAACTTCATACATTTAATCATAAACCACATTTGAAAACAAATCTTGAAAATAAATGCACTCATATTATTGCTTACATGGTTGTACCTTCATCTCATTTTCTTGGTTTTCTTTCTCTACCTCTCTTGTTTGCTTTGTAGGATTCTTATCTTGATCACTCTTCATGCTTGTTTGGGATACACCTACAATATGTTCTTCTTGTGTTTTTTTCATGTTATTTCCACCTATTTTCTACCTTGTACCTTCTTGAGATGTCACTTGCTTCTATTTTAATCTCCTTTATGATTCATACCTTTGTTCTCTATCATACTAACTTGATGTACTTTGTCTTTTAATATTTGTTCCCATATTTGTGCATGTTTTCCACCTGTACATTTGCCTTGTTTGACATCTTGTTTGAGGTTATCTTCTTTATCGTTACCTATTTGTTTCATCCACTTAGGCCATATATATCCATTCTCTTGTTTTCTTTTTGAGGGCTACAGTTTATTCTTTTTCTCAACTTGCATATCATCTTTTTCTTCTTCATATATGCAATCAAAATCAATGTTCAAACATTAATTTACCTCTAAAGGAAACTGTTGCAAGCTTATGTATTTTTTTATGTCTTCATGGGTGACTTTCATGTCATTTTGGGGAACCATCTCCTTTTTTTTAGCTTCTATACTTGACAATGCATCATAATATTTCTCATTCTCTTCATCTCTAACATGTGGAATGTCTTCAATCTTATTCACTTTGCCTTCTTCAGTAGACTCTCTTTCTTTGTCATCCTCTTTCCACTTGATGGGTGATGTTCTTGGCCCATCCTTCACAAAATTTGAGGCCTCATGCTTAGAATTCACCAATTATTTCTTCATTCCTGCATACAAAAACTTGAAAATAATATTAGCATACAAAATGAGAGACCACATAGTCTCTTTGAATGTCTTTGACATAGACATCATCCATCTCTTCTTATTTTCAACCTCATATGCTCTTTTTGGAACTTATATCTTCTTATTGTTCTCCTCAATGATAACCCTCTTCTCAATATCTCTATCTTTTTTCTCACTTAGTAACATATATCTTCTCATGCCTCTTTGGGATGCTAGCTTTTTCTTCTTTTCATTCTTCATGGCACTCATCTTGTTCCTTCTTCCTTTCATAAGTGAATCTAATGGACACTTCACTTTCCTTCTCATATTATAGATATTCCATTGGATTTCTTGTTCTTTTATGATATTCATCATGAGATCTATCCTCTCTATACCTTGCACTAGTTATTTTCTTATGTCTTCCACTTCTCTCTATATATCCATTTTCTAAATTCTTTGATTTATAGGCCTATTTAGACCTTCTTCTTATCAAGTTTATAAAACTTTCCTCTTAGAAATATTTTGGGCCTTTCCTCTTCTTTTATCCTCTATCTATGACCTCTCCTTATCCTCCTTGACTCTCTTTTGGAGTCTTCTTTCTTCTTTCTTCTCTCTTGGAGCTCCAAAGCTCTTTTTTCTCTCTATCTTTTCTAGTCTTTCTTGACTAGATTCTGGTTCTTTCTCATATGAATTTATGGCTTTATATCTTATATTTATCAATTTTATACTCCTTTATTCTGACCTCAATATATTATACCTAAAACATACTCCTTTTCCCTCAATACCCTGTAAGGTGTCATCTTATGCATACTTCTTAGCATTATGCATTCATCTAAAATATATAAATTGAAAGGAATTCAAAACATAAATTTATCCAAAGTTAACTTTATCTGATACCAAATGATGTATAGGTAATGGTAAAAGTATTAAAAACATCTTTACTTGGATTTAAACCCAACTGACCACATTTTCTTGCTATGGTCTGACTTGTATCTTCTTTGGTTAATCTAGCTTCTCCCTTGGTCTTTGGGCTCAATGACCTCTTTGATTGTGTACTTATTTTCCATACTCTTAAAATAAATTATTTATGGATTTAACCACTCTCATTAGATTCACAACACATTCTCTTATATCATACAAGTCATTCCCATCACAAACACCATCTTATGCTTTCTCACTAACTTCTTGCTAGGTAAACCCCATAAGTCTCAAGGACCAAACTTGGTTTAAGATTAAAAGAATCAATATCATTACATTTATGTTCTTAAATTCTTATATCATACTTGTCTTATCCCTTTTAAAGTGATTAAATAGACTTTGAGATTCACATTCACCATTCTTTCTCTCAATGACCTTCTTAAGATGGCAACATTTTTTTTGGGAATTTTGACTTGGTTTGATAAATACATCAACTCCCATAAATATTTGAATCTATTTTTATTTACCCTATATCTCATTTTAGGTGTGTGTCAATTTTCATACCCTAAATCCACTTTTAACTATCACTTCCTTTAGAAATCACCATTCTTTTAGGCATAATTACCCATAGTTGTAACCCAACTGCTAAAATCTATACTGTACGGTCTCCTCTCAATCCAAAACCAATTTAGTCATAATTTTAACATAAAATAAGTCATGATTTAATTTTTAATGTTTTTTTAGGTTTCAAACTCCTAGAATCTTCAAAACCCTAGTTTTAGGGTTTTTCTAACCCTGCACAAGCTAAGAGCCTAAATTATTCAATATATTATGATTCAATGGGTTTTAAAAAGTTAAATAACTTTACTCAAGTCTATTTTCACCTATTAAACCTTAAGATATAGTTTTTATATTACGTTTAATACATTAAAGGCTTTGAAATCATAAAACCCAGAGACTATGCACTTCTTTTTTGGCCGAGCAAAGTTTCCAACATTCCATTCTCCTTCAAACATATTATTGAACACACATGGTTCAGTCCATAGGGTTAATTCACCTTGTAAAATATAAAAATAACATAATAACATTTCCATCCACTTTCCATTGGGATATTAAACCTTTCTTGTTCACTGAGTATATAAGCAGGGTATCACATGTGTAAGCAGGGTTTGTGAGTATTGTCTTTCTTTATGTTCAAAAGTTCCCATAATTAAGTATTTATATTATTTATTTATCTCATATATTATAATCCACCCATAAAAACTTATTTACTTTCTTCCCTTCTTAAACTTACACCAATTTACCTTGCCACTAGACTGTAAACAAGGGTTTTCATTGTATGTGCAGGGTTTGTTTGTCAAGTGAATAGGGTACTAAAATTTCACTCAATATCATTCATTTGCATCACATTTGAATTTAATAATCCATCCATACATTACATATTTATTGGTATACAATTCCTCATCCTTATAACAAGAGTCATTTAACATGAAACGCATTTCATAGCCTTCTTTGCTTTGAAAACTTGGACTCTCACACATGTGGATAGAGTCTTGAGAGAGAATATGTTTATCTAAGTTACTAATACTTTTAATACTTAATCAAATCTTGGAGGTTCTATAGGTTAAAAAAATATATAGAAAGAGGAGACTTGACTCACCACCCTAGAGCATTTACTTTGAATCTTTCCTCCTTGAATGTATTTTATAGGCCACTCAAACCTGTAATTACACACCAATATGCACATAGTCATGGCCTCAAGGGATTGTTCAAGGAAATAATAAAATTTTTCAATCATAAAAATTTAAATAATAACACATATATTGATTAATTTTTATTTATTCACAACACTATTCTTTATTACAATACAATCCTTTCATGGACTTGAGATCCTTCTTGAGGAGTTTTGCTTTTCATTCACATTCTTGGATTTCCTCTCCTATCCTTTCTTGGAGATCTCTCTCCCCTACATATTTTTCTCCAAAGTCTCATTATCATCCCTTTAATACCCATGTACAACTATCCTTGTCAACCAACTTCAATTTTGGTTATTTTGGTTAGTTATAGTATAAAACTTCCTCACATATCAACTTCAACATGGAGTTCTTGTAGTCACCTTACTAAAACATGTTTCTAACCTTATAAACTAGTCACACATGACTTATAACAACTTTTACAAGGTCTCATGGCCCTTAACACTAATATTCTCTCGCGACCACCTCTTTATCATGTTTGGGTCACTCTTGTCTTAATGAGAATATTTGAAAATTCAAATTATTTGTTTTGGAAGGAAAACTCTAAACAACCATAAAAATTAGTCATATGACTCCTAGGGAGTAAAAATGACCTCAATTAAATTAAATTTACCTTAAATTGTCTCTTTATATATATTATATCCAAACTTGACCAACTTTTGACCTCATATTGACAAAACTGAAAAACAATGTTTTCTAGCTTGATGCTCATGTTATTAAGAAGGTTCTTTTAGTGTAGTTTGATATGATAGATATCTAAATTTTTTAATTTTTCATTGTTTTGAAAAATTTTCAATCATATTTAAGGATTCATTTCACTTATTGGAATACACCCTTGATATTCTTCAGTGTTTTGACATAGATGAATTAAAGCCAAGTCCCTCTCCTTTCCAGTTTGTGATCACTCTTACTTCCACCTCAACTGCACCTCTTTCTGATCCTACATTATATAAGTAGTTGGTTGTAATTATCATGTACTTTACCCACACTCACCATGATATTTATTTTAAATTTTTCCTTTTATCTCATTTTTCACATGGTCCTTGTGATAGGCACTAGAAAATTTCCAAAAGGATTTTATGAGATCTTTATGACACTTCCTACTTTAGATTACACTAAACTAGAGGTTCTCAGTTGGTTGGATATATTAATTTATATTGAGAAGGTTCTATTTATGATAAATTCTCCACATTTGGCTACATTTTTTTTTATCTTTTTTCTTCTCTAGTTTATTGAGATTTAAATAAGAAACACACTATTAAACTTTCATCTATAGAGGTAGAGTATAGGGAAGTAATAAAAATGATTCAAAAATTTATTTGGCTTCATCAATTATTAACAAAGTTTGAATTCACATAGGATTCAACTCTTGTACTTTGGTGTGAAAACCAATTTTCAATTCACATTTATCACAACCCTATTGAGCACCAACAAGCCAAGGATATTTAGATTCAGATGCAATTCATTCGTTAACACATTTAGGATGAATTTGTTTGCTTCGAATACATTCTAACTCAACATTATGTTTCCAACATCTTTACAAAGCCTTTTACATCACCTCATTACCTTGAGTTTCTTGGCATGATTTGGGTTTCAGAAGTTATCCATGGGGGGTGTTCGTGAAATAATCTTACTTCTTCATTTTACATGGATATATTGTACATGAGCACCTAATTAGACCTTGTTATTGGGACTCGTATTATGGTTGTGACACTTTATTTTTGTCTATTTAATCCCATAGATTCGCTTGAAGGTGTGGGGGGGGGGGGGGGGTTGCTAGTGTAGGTTATTTACCTTAGCTCATGTTTCCTAGGTGATTTATTTATTTTAAGCATCATTTACTATTTCCCAACCACTTAGGTGTGTATATTATTTATTTAAGTATAGTGATTTTCCATCCCTAGGTTATCTCCTATGATCCTATCTCTATCATTGATCTTTATTTCCTATATATGTAAGATATTCTCATTATACTTGATAAGTTTTTTGGACATATTATATGACATTACTACTCTTTGTTTTGTATATCAATTTTTTTCACTCAGCTCCTTCATGTGATGTTTTTTTTCTATTGACACTTGAGATTTATATGACTTGAAACAATCTATTTTCCATTCTTTTCAATAACTAGATTATTCAGAAGAGAATACAATAAGGTTAAATCTTGAGTTTTAAATAAGATGAATAAGAATGGGTTATGAAGGTAATTGAAACACATAAGAGGTAATTTAGGTGAAGTAAAATAAAATATGGAAGCAACCTCAATATAATGAAAAAATATTCATGTATGTATATGCATAATATTTGGAGGCATCTTTGCACAAGTATGATGATAGGGCCAAAAAATTAGTATACCCATTGTGCAAAACCCATGTGAAATTGTAGGCTATTCATTGACCTTGTTTCCCAGGTTGGACAATATGAATAAATAAATTATGCATTATGTATAGGACTGTAAAGGACAATATCTTGTCTCTTGTATTTTCATGATAATCTACCATAATATAACACTTAGAGTGATGTGATAAGGAATGGAAAAGGTGTGAAGTTATCATTCCTATAAACATTTTGGGTACATGTGATATTTTCTACATTAAATTCATGGGCATGCCATGGTATATAATGAGTGAGTCCACTATAGATATTTTTTATTCAAAAAATATTAAGGAATATTTCATGGACACCTTCTAGTTTTCATCCACGGTTGAGGTCTTGAAAGCGCCTTGGAAATTTGTGTCAAGAACTTTATTTTAAAATGATATGTATATGGAGGATCAATTACATGAGATTAATAAACAAATAATATTATGGAAGTGATTTTTGTTTAAAATAAGTGAAATTATCAAAAATTCTAATAAACATATGTAATTACACAAAATAATTGGAAGAAACATTTGACTAGAAGTAAATACAGAAGAAAATTATTTGCAAGGTTAATGGAAAACAAGAGAATATGAGTAATTTGATAATATAAACATGGAAAATACTAAATGAGAATGATTAATTAAATGTCTAGTTAAATATTAAAATATTATTACTTTTAACCATTGTGTATAAAATAATTGATTTGGGAACAAAATAAGAGTGAAGGATGGATACCATGGATGACTATTTCACACATGCAGAATTTGTCCACATCATCAAAATCATTAAGGACCTCACAGATATTTTTCCAAAGAAATACGATGAAATAAAGGGACAACTAATCTATAGATTAAATGACTTGTAAAATATGTGAAAAAATAAATTATGTGAATAAAATACCATCTATAATGAATTAAAATCTTTGATCAAAGATGGAGGAGATATAAAACATGTTTGAATCTAGTGTAATATATCAAGTGGAGGAATATATATATATATAGGTGATTCATATGGTAATACATGTTGTAAACATCCAATTCCTAACACCATTTGTGTTGAAATTATCAATCTTACTCGAATTTCACTCAAATGCACATTTTAGGTCAAAATCCATAAAATACACTAAATGGTTCAAACTTGTCATTTATAGGTGCCAATTTAGGTCAATGTATCCCTAAATGGGGAAATGCAATTTATGGGCCAGCTAAATTTGATTAATTCATTTCAATTTAAAATGATGATTTCACCTTTTGTGCTCTAGATCACTCTTTTCTCCTAAATTCATTGGTACACACCACATACCTTTGTTATTTTGTGTTGGAAACATCCTAAATAGAAATATAGTTCTGGTTCATCTAACATCACCTTCTAATTCTTCTCGAGTCAAATTATAACTCAATAATATGACTTTCTAACTAATTTAATTAATTGAGGACCAATTTTCAAATAAATTGCACAAATGTTGATTAACCTTGTTTAAGGATAATTAATCCAAATCAAGAGCGTAAGTGGAGTTTCCATGAGAGTTGTTGAATATTTATTTTTGAAAATTGATTCCTATTAACTACTTCATCAGGTGACATCATTTCTTGGGAAGACATTCCTAGGCCATAAATGCCACAAATATCAGGATTATGGGTCACCCATGCCTAGTTAATTCCTCCCATGCCTCTTCAATACCCATTATTCCAAGGTCATGATGAAGATAATTATGGATTTAATTCTAATTATTAGGATTATCCATGGCCACACATCTCAATCTTGAGATGGACGGTCATGGTTGATCTTGACCAATCTCAAAAATCTATAAATAGAGAGGCCATGAACATCATTTCTAAGCTATTTTGGTGAAAGGTTATTATGCTCAAATATCTTCTAAATTTTGAATATTTCAAAGTTATAAAGCTAAATTATTTCCACAAGGTTTTGCATTTTGATCATAGATTTCATTTGCAAGCTTCATTGATAGGCTAGTTTAGTGATTTCAAATCAAGAGCCTAGGTTTTATGGATTGTTATTGAGGCACTGGAGGAGCTTACCACCATTGTTGATAAGGACAAGGATTCTTGATCAAGGGAGAACATATTTTTGAGCCACATGGGTATGGTAAATCCATTTAGGAAGTTAATATGGTGTTGCTTTCTTTCATTTATTTCTTGATATCCTTTGTAATTATTATAGGAAAAGATAGGCTTGGTTAGTTAGTTATTTATGCATGTTTAATTGTTTATAGACTAATGCTTGACTAACTTCCTTTGTAATCCACTCTACATATTGGCACGCCTGGCGGGACTAGACACATCTCACACCTAAAAAAGATCACTTTGCAACTCTAAAATATCCATTTAGACCCTTAAAACTTGTGAAAATTGATTTTCTAACTTTATTTTTCCATTTTTGTTTGCCATAGTTTTACATAGTCATTGATGTCAACAAGAAATACATACATCATTTAGTGTTAAACATGGAATATACTGAGAGGGGGGGTGAATCAATATATTATATATCTTATAAATCTTTCCTTTAACCAAATTCCACTAATCAAACATTAAAGATATGCAATAAAACTCAAACAATAAACATCCACACAAGATAGAGAGAGACACCAAATATAACATGGAAACCCAATCTGGAAAAAACCACAGAGAATCAATCTCAAATATATTCATGAGAACAACCCCACAAGAACACCATACCCCTTTGGCAAGTACAAACTTCAGCTATAATTCATGAGCACCACCCCACAGGAGCTTCAAACCCCTTTGCCGAGCACCAACCCAGCTACTATTCGTGAGCACCAACCCATAGGAGCACCAACCCCTTTGCCGAGCACCAACCCAGCAACAATTTGTGAGCACCAACCCACAGGAGCACCAACCCCTTTGTGTATACCACACACCTATCTCTCAATGTTGCTATCTCAACAAATTATATATCAATAGAACATCTTCTTCCTCTCTCTCACTTTTGCTCTTCTAGGCTAGATATAACAAATACAAATAATCTCTCACAATTGCTCTTCTAAGCTAGATATTACAATATCAAATCAACCTCTCACCACAACATTACAAATGACTACTCAAGCCTTTATTTATAGCTTTCCAAATGACCTTTAGCCTTCCCCCTTTGTGACCTTTCATTCCTCATGGAAAATGGCACCAATCTTGGATGACCCTTCATATCCAAGCATTTGAAAAGTCATTTGGTGACCCTTCATGACCAAAAACGTCTTCCCCACTTTTGTCCTTATCTTTGG
Organism: Torreya grandis; assembly: GCA_037957365.1. Lineage (NCBI taxonomy): Eukaryota > Viridiplantae > Streptophyta > Pinopsida > Cupressales > Taxaceae > Torreya > Torreya grandis. Next base: position 4,885,269 of record JARHVA010000398.1, on the reverse strand, counting down.
TGACTTTTCGTATTCCTTTAAGTGTCCTTTCATGAGAAATTTGCCCTTTACTCTTTTGTCTTCACTTGGTGACTCTTGGTATTCCCCAAAATGACTCTTCATGGGAAAATGTATCCCATCCTTCTTTTATTTTTATCCTGTGACTCTTCATCTTCTTCATGGGCCCTTATTTTGTCTCATATGCAACCAAAAATATATTCGTTAATATTAAATAAATATTAACTCATATTAGCCAAGATAAACAATATTAAATGCAATGGGGCCTTTATCACAAATAATACTAAACCTTTGACACCAATGACAATATTTCCAACAATCTCCCCCTTTGTCATTGATGGAAACCTCAATCCTAAAACTACGACATCCTGTCACCTGCACATACTGTCATCTAAAAACATATAGTAACTCCCCCTTATTGTAGCAACTTGTACTTGTTCCTTGTACCTATTTTTTGCACCTGTACCTATACTTGTTATTCTCCCCCTTTGACAGCATTGGCAGAGGGCTTACCTGGAGCTAACACTTAGCTCCCCCTCACTTGATGCTGAACATCAATGGTAGGAAGTAATATAAATTACTCCCAACTCCTCTTGCCAATCTTTGAGAAGATATCTGATTAAAACATTGCCTGTCCTTTGAGAATCTGCAATCAACTTATTTGAATATTTCCTTCTAATCTCAAAACCTTCCACATGAAACTTTAAGGTGTATCCTTGATCACATATTTTCCTTACACTCAATAGATTATGCTTATAAACATTCTTAGTCTTGGTTCTACCATTATCCAAAAATAAATTACCTTTTTTGGCTATCTTGGTAGTGGTTTTATCTCTGAATCTCATTGTACCACCATTGATCTTCTTTACTCTTATCTCCTGTCATATGCCTTGAACATCCTCTATCAAAGAACCATGGCTGATCTTTATCTCTTACATGCAAAGCTATTTGCACCAACATAGAATCTTCAGGTTGTTTCTTCTGCCATGAACACGACTGAACCTTCTTCTTGATGAATGGAGCTTTGAAACTTTGATCCTTCTTGATTGAATCTACATGAGTATCCTTTTGCTTTTTTTTGAAACTGTTAGCTCTTTTTCAACATTCTAATTTCTTATGACCATAATCATTTGAAACACTGCATATGCAAGAATCATTCTAATAGCCTCAAACCATAATACTGATGCAAAATTTTCTTCAAAAAATATTCCCTCAAAAGATATAAAAATTACTCTATCAACTCACCTTATTGTCATACAAAATATCCAAGACCTAATATCACCCACCATGCTTCAATTTTCTTAAAAGTGTCTCCTTGAAGCCTAGAAGAGACACCCCCACACAGAAGGGTTCTAGAAATAAATCTCAGGAGATTCCCACATCTCCTTTGTTTCTTTCTTGATCTTCTTGTGTTTATATTTTAGAATCCATTTAATCATATCTAACCTTTTTTCCCTACTAACCTTATCATTTATGATATTTTTCATCTTCTCAACTTTTGCAACTTTCTTATCTTGACAAAGCTCATGTTCAAATGTAACAAGAGATTCTTTACAATCCTTATCTAATTCTTTATCTACTATAGCAAGTAATTCATTTTCATTATTAAACTCAACTTGATCAACCTTTTATATTTTAGGTCTCCACACCTTAATTTGATGCTTCTTATATCTTTTAGGGCCTTTTTAACCTTTGGCATACTTTGAATATCTCTTTACTTTATTTTGACAAAATTTAGCAATATGTCCAACCTCATGAAAACAAAAGCAAACAATATTTCTCCTACCTTTTTTCTTGAATGTGACTGAGATGTCCCTTGGATTGATTGTTTCTTCTCATAAAATCTCTTGCCCTATGACCAACATGATGACAAACAAAACAACGGCCATGAAAAGAATTTGAAAACTTGAAAGCATTGGGCTGCCTGATTGACTTCTTTGATTTGCCTTCAAAACCTGCATCCTTCTTTCCTTAGACTAATATTTCATGATCTTTCTCAACCTTGATTATAAACTTCTCATGATTATCCTTTAAAGAATCTAACTCAACCTTCAACTGATTACACTCTTCTTCTTTTGATGTTAAAATTGAAGTTGCAACCTCTAACTGATTTTTAAGATCCTGAATAAATATCTTATTTTCTTTTACTTCTATAGCCAACTTAGAATCCAAGATACACACCTTTTCCTTAAGAGCCTCAACCATAGATTTCAACTCTTGATTCTCCTTCTTTAGCTGCTTAGCCGTCTGTGCTTTTCCTTTGATCTACCTTCAAGTTGTTAAACCCTTTCTGAAGGAACCTGCTCTGATACCAATTGTTAAGCATGGAATATACTGAGAGGGGGGGGTGAATCAGTATATTATATATCTTATAAATCTTTCCTTTAACCAAATTCCACTAATCAAACATTAAAGATATGCAATAAAACTCAAACAATAAACATCTACACAAGAGAGAGACACTAGATATAACATGAAAACCCAATGTGGGAAAAACCATGGAGAATCAATCTCAAATATATTCATGAGAACAACCCCACAGGAGCACCATACCCCTTTTCCAAGTACAAACCTTAGCTATAATTCATGAGCACCACCCCACAGGAGCTTCAAACCCCTTTGCCAAGCACCAACCCAGCTGCTATTCATGAGTATGAACCCACAGGAGCACCAACCCCTTTTTCGAGCACTAACCTAGCAATAATTTGTGAGCACCAACCCATAGGAACACCAACACCTTTGTGTATACCACACACCTATCTTTCAATGTTGCTATCTCAACAAATGATAGATCAATACAACATCTTCTTCCTCTCTCTCACTTTTGCTCTTCTAAGCTAGATATAACAAATACAAATCATCTCTCACAATTGCTCTTCTAAGCTAGATATTACAATATCAAATCAACCTCTCACCACCACATTACAAATGACTACTCAAGCCTTTATTTATAGCTTTCCAAATGACCTTTGGCCTTCCCCCTTTGTGACCTTTCATTCCTCATGGAAAATGGCACCAATCTTGGATGACCCTTCATATCCAAGCATTTAAAAAGTAATGTGGTGACCCTTCATGACCAAAAACATCTTCCCCACTTTTGTCCTTATCTTTGGTGACTTTTCGTATTCCTTTAAGTGTCCCTTCATGAGAAATTCACTCTTTACTCTTTTGTCTTCACTTGGTGACTCTTGGTATTCCCCAAAATGACTCTTCATGGGAAAATGCGTCCCATCCTTCTTTTGTCTTTATCCCGTGACTCTTCATCTTCTTCATGGGCCCTTATTTTGTCTCACATGCAACCAAAAATATATTCATTAATATTAAATAAATATTAACTCATATTAGCCAAGATAAACAATATTAAATGCAATGGGACCTTTATCACAAATAATACTAAACTTTTGATATCAATGACAATATTTCCAACATTTAGTTGACTTAATCGACATTGGTCATAAAAAATGACATCAATTAGATCTCAGTTAGCCAGAGTAACTGATGTCAGTGCTAATAACCGACATCGGTCACTGTGTTTTTTCCAAAAACATAGACCCGAGAGCTACTTTTTCAAAGTTCATTGTTTCAAGCTAAAAAAAGCTTCAAAACTAAAGGACATGCTAAAATTTTTGTTGCAGGACCAATCTTGATATTGTTTAAATCACCTTTGCATGCTTAAAAAATAATTAGGAACCTTGTTTTGGGTGTTTAACAAAGAATTTAGATGTTTTTGTGAATGTTTTCAAAGTTTACAACTAAGACCAAGGGGTCAAATGGACACCACCAAAATTTTCATTTGGGTTTAAAAATGAACACACTTGTCAATTCTTGTTTTCAATAGTTGTTTAGTTAGATTTTTGTTTGGAAAAAAAGGAATGTTGTGTGTATGCTCTTCCACTTGTCCCCTATAGGGAACCCTTAGAATAAAAAGTTCCATTCCTATTGCAAATAACACTTCCCAATAACTCACTGAAGTTTGGGTGATCTTGAAAACGACCCTAAAGTCTTTCTATTTTATGATTTCTTTATTTTCATGCAAACTTGGCTTGCAAAGGGGACACCACTACCTCCCATGAGCTCTTTCGGGAAGCTTTGACCTAGGGTTTTACCTTCTGGCATTGACTTCATTTGACTCCTTTGGAGTTGCATATGGGACGTATCTACATTTGGACATCACACTACACTAAGAAAACAACAAGGTGTAGTGGTTATAAAAAGGACTAGACCTTTTTATAACTAGCCAATGCCACAATCACCCAATTTCTATGCTTGTATTTTGCATCATTTGACATGAATGTCATTGTGTAATTAATTCCCCTAGAATGATCGAAACCTTGCTAGTTTAGTAGACCCCACTCTGTCATACCTTATAATTTTAGACTTAAGACATTTGTTTTTTGTCATTATCTTACTTGGTCTTGATTTGTGTCTAAAACTACTTATTAAATCAATGAACTTAACCAAAACACATTGCCCTCAATTTTATTCAGCAAGGGAGGCATTACACTGTTCAAATGGAAAATTCATATTTTCCTTGTTTAAATTGTTATAAAAAACTTTATGTCATGTCATCCACTTTGGTGTAATCATGCTACCCAATTGATTCTATATCTTTTACCCAATTATTTTAAATCCTTCATTTATAATCCACATTTAAAATTGAACCTTTCTAAGTTCTAAGGGTTGGTGTGTCAAAGCGGGTTTGCCATTTGTGCACTAAGCTTGTTTTAACTTGGGTTCAATTTTCCATTTGGAGTGAAGGTCATTTATTAAGACTCAAAATCATATTATCATCTTGGTGGACTCAAGTCATCTTTCATATAGCTCACACTTTGAGTCCTAAAATATATTTTATCCTACTAGAATCATGTAATGACATTGTGCTACCTATTTGGTCCTAGCTTTATACTTAGTGATTTGCGTATGTTTTTACATCTTGAGCTTCTTAGTTCATTTTGTCTTCTTCATAATTCGAAGAGCTTTACTCTAAACTTCTAAGGTCAACTTGTTAAAATTGAAACTAGCTTTTGTAGTGTGGGTGTATCACAAAGATCTAGGCTTTGGTGTACTAGTTTTCACCTTAAGTCTTTGAGTTACCTTACTCTCTTTTGATCTATATGATTTCAACTTTACCAAAGGTTGAGTAAACTCGTGAACCAAACATTCTAAAATTGTGCATGGTTTCAAACCACCCTCCCTTATAGTCTCATTGGTACCTTAGTTATTTGTTTAAAAGAGAGCCAAAGCATACATTGATTGGTTGCCAAACATTGGTCCAAAGTTATTCAATACACAAAGCAACTCTTTTTATACATGACTCAAAGGTTCACTCATAGTGGGGCCTCTTATGGCCTTAATTATGTAGATGAGCAATTTTATGATGGTCAAAATAACCCATTATTTTTGATGATATCCACACAACAGTAGATTTAAAGATGATTACAATGAATATCAACCCCAAGAAGATTAAGATGAAGCCCTTCTTAGATTGATAGAATCAAGTGCTAGACTACCTTCTAACTTTCCTACAAAATAATTACATACCATAGTTAGAGAAGGGGAAAAACGATGGCAAGAGCAAGCTTTTTCACAAATAGACATACTTTCTTCCTCTAACAAAGGAAAGGAAATACAAATAGAGTCAAAACCCATAAATTCAGATATTATAGCTAAGATGAAGATAATAAGTCAACAATATGTAGATCAACTTGTCATAGACTTAACTAGCTCCCTAGTTGCCACTTCAATTCAGAATAATGCTTCAAAAGAACAAGGAAATGTGGTTGAAAGTAATCTACAAATATTAGATGAGAACATTACCATAGTAGATCAAGGTAATCTAAAGGAATAGTTAAAGTCACAAGAGACCTTACAAAGTGTTTTATTTGACACAAAACATATGTTTTTCAATCATTGAGAACCTCTTATTACTTTACAAACTCAGAAACCCAAACATTCAGTTCAAATTGAGGAAATCCCTCAAGACAATTTAGCTAGTTCTTTTCAACCAACCCAAAGATTGATAAATAAACATAGAAATTTCCAAAATTAGCAAAGTGTGAAATAGACAAATTCAGGGAATGTTTTATAATCCAAGAATCAAAGGCCTATGTTCTCAACTCAAGGAGAGAATCAAAACCAAATCATGGATCAAAAGGTATATGATCCCTACAGATCCACATAAAACTAGGGGCACATTCCACCTCAATAACAACAAAACTAGGGGCACATTCCACCCCAATAACAACAAAACTAGGGGCACATTCCACCCCAACGACAATAAAAATAGGGGCACATTCCACCCCAATAACAATAAAAATAGAGGCACATTCCACCCCAACATCAACAAAACTAGGGGCACATTCCACCCCAATAGCAACAAAACTAGGGGCACATTCCACCCCAACAACAACAAAACTAGGGGCACATTATACCCCAACAACATCTTATCTAATCCACAAATGCACCAAACATACAAGAATGGAATTCTATGAAGGAAATTGTCCAAAGATTGGAGACAAATAATAGAGTCAAAAAGTACAAATTTGATGAGATATGCCCATATCCATTTGATTTATCTATTCTCTAAAACTCCTTTCCACCTCATTTTGAGTCACCTAAATTTGACAAGTACAAAGGGATAGGAGATCCATGTGAACACATACAAGCATTATTTATCTTATGTCAAGAGGTTGCTTATAGTAATGAGTACTTACTATGACTATTTCTACAAAGTTCAGCGGGATAAGCTCTTGATTGGCTACTTAAACTACCTAAGGAATCAGTTGTGGATTATAATGACTTATTAGAAAAGTTCATTAACCATTTTACATATAACATAAAACATGAATTAACCGTTGTTTACTTATACAAATCCAAACAACATGATGGTGATGGTGATAGTTTCACTATATATTTGTAAAGGTGGAGACAATTAGTAGGACACTTTCAACATAATTTACCAGAAAAACCGTTGGTTGATATCTTTACATGGAATTTGCATCTTGAAATTATGCATAATCTATAGTTAGCTTGTGTTAACTCATTTGAATAAATTATTGACAAAGGAGTGCAGATTGAGAAGGCTCTTATTGCTAGAGGCATTGTTAATATTTTTGCACAAGGTCAAGCATCTAATCAGACTAAATCACCATCTCAAACAATTATACAAGATAAGCATAAGGGCTTTAGCAAAAATAAGAACATGGTTGGAAATTGGGTGACAAAAACAAGATATGTATAAATGGTACATGCCATGCCTCCTTCAAATGTACAATTAATTCCCCCAAATTCACTGCCTACTTTACAGAGACAACCTCCATGGAGTACATTCCATAGCAATTTTAGAGTCTTTATCAAGTTAGGAGAATCGATTAAAATAGTGTTACAAAAGCTCATTGTAGCTAATTTAATTATATGGCCAGTATCAAGGCCATTTCCTCAAGATTAGATAAAGCTAGACTGGTACAAAGAGAACAAATTGTGTAACTTTCATCATGTTTCTAGTCACGATGCATATCATTGCATTCAACTATGACATATTATTGAGGAATTTATGGAAAATGGTGAGTTATAAATTAAGTTGGCCCCTAATCAAGACACAAACTAGGATATGGGAATCTACAAAGCCCCTTTTCTTGACATGATCCACCACCACCAAGAAACAATCAAGATGGTCATAATCAAGGACAGAGATAGAATCAAAACCAACAACAAGGTTAGAATCATAATGAGCATAATCGAGATCATAATTCCCACACTAATAATGTGGCTTATAACAATGTACTTTACGACTATAATAACACTATGAGATGCATTTTTGTAACCCACATTGCCACTACTACTATGAAGCCACTTGCTCAATCTTGTGTTCCTCGCAACACGAGACCCATCATTATAGGGTCAACACCCTCTCTCCCTTGTATTACCATGTCAATTTTGCATCATCATATTGCTACTTCATTTTCATGAGTTACTAATCTTGAACAATAGTACCATTCTTTTAATTATAAAAGCTCTTCTCTAACCCCAAATTATAGCAATACAGTTAGTCGCATGCGAGTCACCATCCAAGGTCCTTTGCCTTCCTCTTCTAATCATAATAACTCCTTTCCACCTCTAGGTTGTGTAGTTACAACTAGACACCCATGAGTTACCATCTGTGGCCATTCACTTCTTTCTCTTGGAAATATTGTCATTGATGTCAAAGGTCTAGCATTGTTGGTGATAAAGGTCCCATTGCATTTAATGATGTTTATAATAGTTATATCTTGGCTAATGTGTGTTGATATTTATTTAATATTAACGAATATATTTTTGGTTGCATATAAGACAAAATAAGGGCCCATGGAGAAGTCAAAGAGTCATAGGGTAAAGACAAAAGAAGAATGGGATGCATTTTCCCATGAAGAGTCATCTTGGGGAATTCCAAGAGTCACCAAGTGAAGACAAAAGAGGAAGGGCACAATTTCTCATGAAGGCACACTTACAATTACCTTTATTTAAAGATGTCTTATTGCCTAATTTTAGAAACCACTAACTGTAAGGAACTAGCAAAAATATTAAATGCATAGTACATCAAAGCTCATGCCTTACAAGCACAATTAAATGTTGCCCTATAACCTTTATTCAATGGGAAATGGAATAAATTATAATTTCCAACAATTTTGAGGGGGGAACCAACCTGTTGACTCAAGTACATTATATTTAATATTTACACCATTTGCTTCATTGATAATGATTGTGCCTAGCCGTCGGGCTTTTTCTCTTGGGAGTATGATCTCTTCCTAAACCATTTCACCTTTAAACATGTTTATGTGAAGCATGTTTTGAAAATTTTACGTATAAATGATGCAAGCATCACAGTTAGAGTCATTACCATAATGGTTATTTTTTATATCAAGGAAATGATTTCTTTGTTTGTCAAAATCAAGCAAGCTAGCATAATTTATTTTTTCATACTCAAATACATTAGAATGTCTAGTAGGTGTGTTTATAGTTTTCAGGGTTTCTAGAATAGTGATATCTGGAGGGTTTCTTAAGGATTGGTTCATTTTTATCCTAGGGCGTCTAGTTCTTTGACTGGTATTAGTTAACTTTAGCATGTGGGATGCTTCAACTTCTTCCATAGGAATTAACTGTGGAATATACTTCTATTTCTATTTCGGACCTCTATATATACATTTTCTATAATTGCTTACCCATTCTCGTGGCAAAGTTAGACTGAAAATTGAATTTGCTAATATTGACTTGCTCACTAGTAGTCTTGTTGCAAGGTATGATCACCACGTTTTTATTAGTATTTTTATGATAGTTGGATGGAATAACAATATATTTGTAATCGCAAAATATCCAACGGGTGATGATGGAGAACGGAATGGATTGGGGATCCATGTCAAGATTTTGAAACTGCATGTTACATTTTAGCATGTTTCATCTTCTAAGGTTGCCATAAATTTAGGGTAAACAGGACATGTGACCATATCATCATGAACTATGTCATTGATGGAACCTAACATTGCCTGGGCAATGTTATTTAGTCTGGAATCAACCATGACAGATAAAATGGGAACAGGCAAACCTTTCCAAAAGAGGGATAACAGCCCACATGATCTGTCTGATATTGACAAATCTATAACCCTTTTTGTAAAATCAGGTTACCCAAGATGTTGAACCAATTATCATCTAGATTCTTCAACATTAAATCTTTGAGATTAAAGTGTTTGAAAGAAACCTCGGTTTGAAATTTTTGTTTCAAGAAATTCATTTTATAGACTTCACTCAAATTTAGGTTAGGAAGCTCCCAGCTAGCATTACGAAGAAACAAATCATTATAGGGAACATAGTCTCTACTTACCGAGTCCATTGCTAGTATTCAACACGCAACTGTTGAGGACAACTTCTCTAGTCTGTGATGGGATCTTGTAGCAAGAGTCTTTATGTTGGTAAAATTAAAGCCAAGGAAATTGAAGGATACCACACTAAGATGTTATATCTTGATAGAATTTTTTTTTCCTAACCCAAATTTTTTTTGGGATAAATGAATTTGTAAATTTTGTGATACTAATGAATTTGAAGATGAATCTTATTTTCTAAATTAACTTTCTCTATTCTAAATTTCGTAACTAACATTTAATATTTCATAATTCAACTAATATTCAGTAATGTATAACTTAGAAAAACCAAAATTATCTGAGTTCTTTTATTTTTACCATATTTAAATATAAAAATGATATTATAAAAAATATATAATCTTAATTTTGTTTCATACATATGCACATAAATGTCTACTATCTTATATCTCTTTTTATTTTGGGGTTTTTAGATACATGATGGGATAGCGTTACATGGGAAAGATAAGAATTGAAATATCAAGAATAATTTCAAGGATGACACTTTCACATACTAAAATCTATGAAACATGAATAATCAAATCAAAAAATAATAAGAAGTTTAACTTCAATGATATATTGTATATTAATTTTATAATTAAATGATATATTTTGATATATTTTACAGACGAATTTAATCTAAAATATGTTAAAATAAATAATCATTGTCGTCAAATTAAATAACTAATAACATTAAAATAGGAGATAATAATTCTAGAATATTAAAAAAATCTCATACATAAACAAACCTACTTATATGTAATCTTTTTTTTAAAAATAAAATAAAGAGATTCGATAAATTATGAGCTTCTCTATAAATTAATATTATCTCTAAAAAAATTATAATACGTTGAATTTCTCAAAATGAAATAATTTGGTACAATATATTATTATTGAATTTAGTGCGACTCTAGCTTATTATTAGGTTGCATTTGCATAATAAATCATTGGGTTTTAGACATATTTTTTTGAAAAAAAAATTACTTTGAATTTGGTAGTGTAAATTTTATGAAAATTGGGATGAAAATTGGGTTGACAAGACCTTTTTATTGTGTCATATTTTTCCTAGATTGTGCTAGAGTTTCACCATAGTTGTGCCAAAATTTATCATTGTGTTCACATAATAGATTGGCACATACATACATACATTCATACATACATATACATGTGTGTGTACATATATACATATACATATACATATGTATGTATGTATGTATGTATGTATGTATGTACACACAGACATACAATAAGCAAAGCTAACATCAAACTATGAGATAAAGGGTTTTAAACCAATCAAATATGCCATTACAACCAAGTTCTCTACAAATATATCACTCCATTTGGAGTGGATAATTTAAAAATAGAAAGTATGACTACTAGATATGGGGCACTTTAACATAACTTCCCCAACTAATTCTACTAGCTACCAAAGAATATATATATATATATATATATATATATATATATATATATATATATATATATATATTATTAATTTACTTAGAGTAAGAATAAGCACTAATAAAATCAAACTTCTTTAAGGTTGTTTGAAGGATGATGGTAGAAAAAAGATACAAATCTAATTTATACTTCTTTAAATCTCTTCAACATAAATTTTGTAAACTTAAATTCACATTTAATGCAATTATTTCCATGTACAAAACTATTAATGATCTGAAAATTCATAAATTCCAAAGTAAAAGCGATGAATCCTAATAACAATTTAGAAATTTCAAAATAAAATCCTTAAACTTTCTTCTAATTTTTTTTAGATTATATATTATTTGTAAATCATTAATTTAAAAATGTTAAATTATTATTTACAAGATTTCATAATAAATAAATATATATTAAAATGTGAACAAATCCTTAATATAAATGTAAATGACAAAATTAGCATTCACTGACTTGTCTGTCTCTATCTTTATCTTTATCTTTACCTTGCATAATTAGTGGCTACTTGTATCATATCCTCTCATATCTTATCACCTGCAATGTGTTGTGAGAAAAAAAGTCATATAAAAACAAATAAAATCAAAATTTTAATTTATTTATTTATTTTTTTTTAAATCTAATTTTTTTGGTTGGAACCCTGGTACAAGTTGAGTCATAATTTTGTATAGGTTTTACACTAAATATGTGTTATATGTACATTAAAAATAAATAAATAAATAAATGAAAGGTTATCATTAACCTGACTCAATCTTTAGTTTCATTTATACCAAATATAGAAATCTAAAAATGAAATATTGGTGATTTGAATTTATTTGAAATGAAACATATAATAAAAATAATTTCAAAATTATTATGATTTTTTAAATAAAAAATCTTATTTTTTGATATAGAGACCTATCATTTAGAAGCCATCACTTTTGACTCGTTAATTTGATTGAGCTCTTCTTCAAAAAGAAATGAAATAAAGGAAAGAGGTATGCAGTCATAACTAGATTCTTCAATTAACGCTAATTCTAATATATTTGTAGAGACATACGAGATCATTTAAGAGTCAAAATTATGTTCTATTATTTTTAGTCATGTTAAAATTAGTTTAAATTAAATAAATTTATAACCATATATGAACATTAGTTGAATATCATCCAATATCACGATTTTTGTATTTAAAAGATATGCTTAAAAGTTTAGGCCCTTCCAAACTTGCATACAAAATTTATCATAAAAAAAGTTTTTTAATTTATATTAGAGGCATTTAATTCTAACAATTTTTATTTTTATTTTTATTTTTTTAATTTTTTCTATTTATTTTTTTATGTCGAATTTAATTTTTAGTTGAAATTTATTTTAAGAATTTTATTTAATATTTTTATTCATTCAAAATGAATCAATATAAATTATGATTTCACAAAATTTTGAATATTATACCTATTAATATTACTGCTTTTACTAATACATGATTTCATCTTTTTTAGTACTCCATCTTTTAATGTAATCATTTTAAGGCCATAAAAAAAAATACCATTTATCATTCCAAATGCTAAAATTCATCCAAACCTAATTATATGAATTTATAAATTTATCATATTTTTTAAAACATCTAAATTATATAGTAATATAAACAAATCATAAAAAATGATAAAAGGTCAATGATGCAACTCAACCACTGAATGTGACTATTTTAAGGCCATGAAAAAAAATCATTTATCATTGTGAAAGCTAAATTTTATCCAAATCTATTTATATGAAATCTTACATCTATCATACTTTTAAAAAAAATTAAATTATGTATTAATATAAAAAATGGTAAAGAATCAATGATGAAAATTAAATATCAACTATCAATATGTATAAGTGGTCAAAAATTCCCAATGTTCATTGATGAGTCTTTTATGGATGGTGTCATTTTTGGAAACTATTCTCAATGGTTGGTTTACATTATTTTTATCATAATATTTTTAAATTTTTATATATTGTCGTGAATGTTTGTGGATGTAATTATGTATATAATTTTTGAGTCAATATTTTAGATCACATTCTGATGAATTATTATTTGGGATGAGAATGAGAATAAAATAATTAACATTTGTAATTTTTAATCATTCTATTATCCTTGTTATCTTAATGATGGTTCACAAAATATGACCTAAAGCATTGATTCAAAAAGTACACATATAATTACATCAAAAAATCTTCATGACACTCTACATGAAGTGTGGAAATATTATTGCTCTTAACTTTTATATTATTTTAGCTTTGAAAAAATATGAATTATATTATCTTTAGCAATGAGATTATTTCATATAATATTTGCATTAATGATAAAAGTTATGTATTTTTTAAAACTTGCATTTAAGTTGAGAAAGTTTTCATAGAATTTTGACACTTAAAAGAGTTGTTCACCCACTGAGGGAGTGCTCATTACATTATGAGTAGGGTTATTTCTAGTATCTTGTCGTAAGAACCTCCTCTACTATCATTAAGGCAGTGACAGAGTTGGTCATATAGTTAATTTTCTACTATTCATTTTAGTGGAGAAGTTGAAGTCTACTAGTTATGAAAAATTATTGTTGAGCCATTTCAATTGACCTCCCTTACTCAAGATGGCATGGATATAGGGGTACTCGTTCCCCTACAGATTAGATAGGGAGTATTTGTGCGTCCAAATGTACAGAATAATACTTAAGATAGTTGTGTGGCATTAGATATACTGTTTGGAGAGCGATTTTCTTGAATTTCCATTCATTTTAAAGATAATTTATAACCTCCTCTATTTGACATTATTGTATGTGTTTAATTTTAAATGTTGCTAATAATATATTTTGAGACTTTAATTTTTAAATTAAAATTTTCAAACTACTATTATTAATTTTGCACTATAAAATATTTATATTATTTATTAATAGATAAGGTAATATGCCTCTGATTAAATAAAAGTCTACCACATAAATTACATATAATGTGTACAAATAATTACCAACAATGATGAGAAGTTTATTATGTAAATTATATTAATGTGTGTGTAATGTTAAAATCAGAAATTGGTGATTGAAGAAATATTTGTTACATTTTTAAAAAAAATAAAATTTTATCAAAATTTTCAAACTCATGGCTTTTTTCAATAGAAGCTCTTTTTCAATCGAACATTCTTCACAAATAGTTAATTATATTTTAAATAAATAAAATAAAAAATAATGTAAACATAAAAAAAATAAAGAATATAAAATTATGTAAAAAATTATTTTTTAAATTTTAATAAATATAAAATGCAAATATATATTATTTTATTAACATATTATTTATTTGAAAGATTCAATTTATTTTTAAAAAAAAAAAAAAAAATTTAAAATATAAAGTATAATTATATAAAATAATAGTTTAATTTATAATTTTTTTTTTTTAAAAGATATTATAACTAATGATGACAACTATCAACATCCATAAATCTCGTGATCATCAAAATATTTTAAATATTAAAATTTGAAAACCAAAATAATAGAACGAAGCAACAGACCCTCCTTCCTTTTTCTATATTGAAAAGTAATGTAGCATGCTTTTGTTCTTTTTCCAAATATTAAAAGTCATGTGGCATGCTTTTGTTCTTTTAAAAATATGAAAAGTAATGTAGCACGCCGCTTTATTTTTATAATCTTTAAGTAATCTTCTCACCATTTCAATCGCTTTCAACATGGTTTGCCTGCATTACATAATATTAATATGAATAGGATGAGTATATATCATCGTCCATACTAACTAGTTAATAGGGGTGTAGGAAAAAGTACTTTTTAAATAAGAGTTTATAAGATAAATGGGCACAATATGTTGAAGTTGAATGCATATTTGTTTGTAGAAATTGATCGTTTCATTATTGGTATTAAAAATATATATTTTTTAATTTTTAATTTTTTTTTTGAGACACTTAATTTTTTTTAATAAATATTTTGAAAAAATAAAAATATTAAAATATTATAATTTTTTAAAATAATATATTTAAATTTTATAAAAAAAATCATTAATAAATTTAAGTACATATTTATATTTTTTAATATTAATATTAAAAAATGATATAAAATTATTATAAATTAATTATAATTGATTATTTATTGAAGATTTGTTTTTGAGAAAATGATTCATGTGTTATTTTACAAGTGCACAACCCAGAAAAATTCCATCTTTGAAAAATATTTTAATAAGTCAAGAATTATGTTGTGTTTGCTGAGATTTTTCAATGAACAATAGTGAAATAATATTATTTAGGTGTCGCAGAGTGTATAAAAGTTGTTCTTCATATAATATGGAGTTGTGTTGGTTAATGTTGACTATGATTATTCACATTTTTGCATAAGGTAACAAAGTGTTTTCCATTAACTCCTCACCATTTATACTTCTAAAATATATATATTTTACATTTATTGTTAAAAATTAATATTTATATAATAGTAAATATTATTATGTATGTAAATTAGATGATTGACAACCTACATAAATAATTTGAATATTAAATAAATTGTTAAAACAACTATTATATTATTAATGAGTAGTTAGTAGAACTATATTAAACTTTTTAAATTATAGGAACAACATTAACTTACATATTTGTATTTTATGATTGTGAATGTAATAAGAAGAATTTATTATTCAATATTCAACTCTATTGTTCATTGCATGAATAAAATCCTTACATGATCTTCTTAGATTATTAAGATTTGGTACCAAATCAATTTTTGATGGAAGATTAGTAAAAAAAAAGGGTACATGATTTACTCTTGGCCCCTATAGATAAGAAAAGGATAATTGTTGAAGAACTGTAACATAATTTTATTCTTGTGCTAGTATTATGGCATGAGATAAGTTTTATTAAATTTCAGATCTGATCATTTACTATCACATTTTCAAGCAATTTCTTTATGTAGTCTATGTGAAGAGATCTTATAGTAACGTCAAGCTATGCCGATCTCCGTCTAAGCGCCTGATCATTTGGCTCGCATCTATTCAAAGCTTGAACTCGATATATCGGCGTCCTTTTTTCAAATGATCTGATTCGCAGATGTTGGTGAGATTCATTGAGCGTGTATTCTCGTAGCAGTTTTAATCCAATAGCTCTGCCAGTTTCTGGCCTGTCTCGAGCATGACCTGCTACATCCACATTCCTATCTGACCATATCTTGCAGCCACCACTAGTCAGTCGATAGTTTTGTCGAGATCTCAATGCGGATAAAGAATTAATTGGAAACTATATTTTCTATATACGGCCATACAAATAAGCCATATGTTTATGATTTCAACATACATGAAAAGGCAAGTTTGAGTTGTGCATCTCCATGTGTTCATGTTGGTCGTGGTCTCTACCTGCATGCAGAATTTCTAACGCCGTTATTCAAAACGGCACCTCAACATCCAAAGTACATATTGTTGTGAGTCTAGTTGAAGTCAAGTTTTAGTTTAGTTTAGTTTCGAGTTTTGATAAATTTATTTTATTTTATTCTATTTTATTTATTTATTTATTTATTTGTTTATGAAACATATTTATATATTAATTGAATAGAAATATACAAAAATTCATAAAAAAAATATAGGCAGTATGAGATCATGTCACGCAATTATATTAGACAAAGCTTAGAAACTAAAAACAAAAGTATCACAAACAATTAGGTAATGTCTAAGAACAAGTTACATATAAAAAAGAACTTTAAGTAGCAAGAGAAAGGCCAGAGGGTGGTGGACCCATATCATCTGGACCCAAATCCGAGCTAGGCAAGTCATTGCCATCTGGAATGGGCTCACAGCTAGTAACTTGAGCAATGTCCCTGTCATCTTTTTCTTGTGTCTGAGTGGGTAAAATGGCTGGAGAGAGCTTAGAGAACTTATCCAACACATTCGATCGGCCTCTAGGTGGCCACCCCAAGCATTTGGACGCAGAAGAGGAGGAGGAGTATCCCAGCCATCTTGCCTAGCAGGGGAAGGAAGCGGTAGCTACCACCCTTGCTACTGCCCAAGAAGGGTCACATAAATTCTTTTCTGGCTTTAGAAAGAAAGAAATAATTCTAAGTTTCAAGATCTTTTTGTTTGGTTTAGGTTTTAGAATTTGTATTTATTCTTTTTTAGGTTGCTTAATGAAGTCTAAAGTCATTTCATTCTCATTTAGGTAATAATCATTTGCTTTAAAATGGTTTATGTAAATAAATTGAATTTAGGTTTTTTTTGTATAGGTAGTAGTTTGAGTATTGTATGTCTTTTATTATCATTGAGATATTGTCAAAAGTTTTATGTCAAAAGTGTTGAAATCAAAAATGAGTTGAGAATTGAGCCACTTTAATAGTAATAAATGTATTGAGTCATGTTGTCAAGAGTCAAATAATTTGTTTGCAAATAGGTACAATTTTTTTTATAGAAATCGACATCTGCATAAAGTTCACAGTGTGGAGAGGAGTTATATAATAAGAATAATGTGGAAACCTTTGAGTTTCAAATCTTCATCACTTGCGTAAGCAACTTATTGTGAATATTGGAGGTAATAAAGGAAGGAGGTTTTTAAAACCTCTCATCAGTCACCAATGATGGGGCCCATATTATTTTGTGGCATTTTATTTTAGTTGTGTGTATTTCATTTCTTAGTAATTTTGTTTTCAATGTGTTGATTTGAAAATAAAACCCTTTATAGAAATTCGAAAAAATATAATTGTTTCTTCAAAAACCTCACTTTTAGAGAGTAGGAGAAGATTTTGAGGTAAACTCGAGGATGGTTATCTACTTAGTGCCAAGCTTGTGGATCTTGGAGATTCAAAATTGGAGCACCCGAAGAGGAATGGAAAGTACCATACAAACCCAAATAAGAAGGGATTAGTCCTGCATAATTCATCTCATCACTATGCCTTCACAAAGGTAAAGAAAAATCAATGTTTTTTGTACCTGGTCTAGGCAATGCTTTCAAGAAGTGGTTAAATATTTTGAGAATGAAATCCCCATGATCACACTAAGGTGGTGAATGTTAGGAACTTCTTATTGTTAACATTATATAGTTTGATAATATTTATGTAGTGGTAAATGTTATTATATGTGTAAGTTAGGTTGTTGTAAACAACCTACATAAATAGCTTGAATATTAAATGAATTGTTAAAACAACTTGTGTATTGTTAGTGAGTAGTTATTAGAGCTATGTTATCCTCCTTAGATTATAAGATCAATATTAGCCTACATATTTGTAACATATGATTGTGAATGTATTACTAATAATTCATTATTCAGTATTAAGCTCTATTATTCATTGTGTGAATTAAATCACTGCATAATTTCCTTAGATTATTAACATATTTCAAGTGAAGTGAATGGTGTCTTCTTAACATCTTAGCATTGTAGAAACTAACATGATGCTAGGAGATATGTAAAGGTGCTTGAAACAAAACGTTTTTCGCATGAGTGGTGTGGTATGTATCATTACACTACGTAGGAGGTGCATGATGCAATTTAAAGTTTAGAGTTTCTCAAAGCATAGAGGTTATGCAACATGTTCCTTGAGGATGTGTGAAAGAAGCATGATGCAAGGGATTATGTGAATAGACCAAAAAACTAAAATCAAAAGCATTTGGTGGCTTAGTTAGGCATGGATCAATTTATGTATAAGAATGAAGCAGCTATCCATGGGGATTTGAATAGTGGAGATGAAAATTAAAGTAAATAGTTTGGAAGAAGAAAATAATTGGTTGGCATAGATCAATTCATCTCCATGTATTTATCTAGAACTTTTTTCTAGTGTATGATATTTTATTCATGGACCATGCTATGTAAGTCTCATTAATATTTTATTAATTAAACCATTTTATGGGGACTTTGTGGTAGAATTTTTGTGAGAGTGTAGATATGTGGATTAATGGATATATCAATGAGTTATTATAAAAATGTCTTAATGAAAAATATAGTTTCACAGAATGCGTTTATCAGTAAATGTTTTCATTTCTCAATATGCTTGTCCATTATTTTCAACTTTTATACTAAATGTTGATTTCAAAATATAAAATTTAAATTTTATAATTATTAAAATTTAAAGAATGTGTGCCTATTAATGGTTCAATATTAAGCAAGAATATCTCACTAAAGTGTAAGAACATAATTTGGATCCCCCTCCTATGGGGTCCTTTAAGCTTAACTTTGATTTGTTTTCCAAGACAAGTCCTAGTGTTGAAAGGTGCCTCGAGAGTAAAATGCATGTTTGATTTGTCTTTGTTACCGAGAAGACAAATATCATGCTACTTTTATAGATAATATGGTAGTGGATCAATTGGTTGATCAAATCATTGACGATAATGTTGAGGTGTGGCCAGGCTTAAATTTGATTAAATAAATCTAAGTGTATTCATGGCATGGTCCTTAGGGGTTGTCACTAGTCATGATTCTTGAGATAATATCCTACCAATCATGATTTTACATTCAAGGTGGCCTCGTGTGGTTTTTCAATTTGAATGTCATTTTCAATGTTGCATGCTCGAACATGTCTCATTTAAATTGGATGTGTGTAAAATTTATGTGATTTACTTCACTTGGTTTTTAAGTGTCTTGATTGGGGTTGTGCTTACAACCATGAATGTTACCATAAATTTTTTGGCTAAGTTATAACTTGTACTTTGTCTTAGGTTGGAGAAGAGGAAAATTGAATTTAGTGAATGTGTATCTGATCTTTTGGGCAGTGAATGGGGACGTATTCAATGCCATTAAATTGGTATTGGGACAAGAATACATGCATGTAGTTTGGTGTAACAAGACTAATTATGATATGGCTATATTTTTTTCTAGAAACTTGAAGCTCACCATGATGGATTCAAAAGTGACTTGTCATGTGGTTGAAATGCTTATATGTCCAGGTCTTCAAGGTGGTCTGAATCTTTGGTTGAATAGGCTTAAGATTAGAGACATTTATTCCTTTCCATTCATGGGGAATAATTGTTTGGTTTTTTAACCCCTTTCTATTTACAAAGAATTGGAGGAGATCTTTAGGAAAATGTGCACCATTCTATTGTAGTCAATTGATAGACTAATTGGGGTTTCTAGGCATGCATTTTATGTCGATGTATTTTTGACACCATTTACTTCCTTTGAACAAATTCTTGGAAGGTTTGAGTCTAAGGAGGTGGAATTGGTAGCACCGTTCCTGGTGAATTTTTTTGGAGGTAAAGGTGTCTTGGAAGTCATATAGCAAATCCACAAAAAGAAGGATGGTTTACTAGTCCTTTCTAGGAAACTAGTTACTTGTAGGTCCATGTCTGTGCACATTTTGAGAAGAATGCAACCCATGGTGGATGTCGTAGGGATGGGTGAAGTGTTTATTCCTACTAAGATTACTTGGGAGGAGGGGGATCCTTCTTCTCGTGGAACTAATTTTGTTCAAGAAGGTCATGGGGTGAAATGTAAAACTAGGGGCTGGTATATTTGGTCTTAAGCCCATGATGGTGACCATGGAAGATATGGTTACATAGCTGGGAGCCATACATTTTAGGAGGTGTAGTGGGTTGATGTGTTGATTCAGGTGCTAACGTAGTGGTAGTCTATCCATAATTTATTTTAATCATATTTTAGGTTATGTAATATTTATTTTGTGGTCCCTTTTTTGGCATGTTAGTTTGTAAAGGGCCATGTTTATTTTTTGGTAGGTTACTTATTTTAGACTTTTTCTATTTATCGAATATGGGACTTGTTCCTTTTTTTTGTATCAAGTTTATCTTGTTAGAGTATATTATTCTCATGCTTACTAGGTTCTAATTTTTTTTTTCATATTTTTCTAGTTTTGTCCTTTGTGTGGATTTATCCCACATTGCTCAGTTAGTCTTGTTTCTTATTATGTCTTACCTAATTATGCAAGGTCTCTCCATTGTAATTTCATGTCTTATTCTAAATATCATATGCTTTCTCTTTGAATTTCATCCTTGTAGCCTCTTGTGATGCTTTTGTTGTAAATGCTTTAGTTTCATGGTTTCTTGGAATGGTCTTATTTCTCATTCCTTATATGGTACCAGAGCCTTGAAATGTTATAACCATCCATTTGCTAATTTTTTTTACAAATTATTATATCAACCCTAGGGATATCTATCTATTTTTTCACCATTTTGGAACTTTGGAATCCTTCTTAGAGTCACTATCATACAAGTGCATTCGCATAAGTGGAATTCTCATTTTCTTATCATTTTTACATAAGTGCATTGGATTCTACTAGTCTTTGCTTGGTATTTATGCATAAAGTGTCTTCAAATTTTTATTAAAGACCTATGTTTTCTTTGAAAAGCACCATTCCACTACTATTCTAGAAAGAGAATATATACCTTATAGGTATGCATTGATTTTTTCACATAAAGTGCATTGGAGTGATTAGTTACCTGAGTGAAGGAAAATATTTTTTTTTGGCATCATCTGTTGGTGCATTGGAATATGTTTTGGTCTACTTTCCCTTGGCATCCCTTTTTTTAGAGTTGAAGGGTCTACAGTGAGAGAAATATAGACTTGGTGGGGCTAGAAGGAAGATCAACACTAAAGGAGGATAGGCGACTGAGTGGTTTGTATTAGAGGATATGTTTTATTGCATCATCCTAATGCCATCCTCCTTGACTCACACTTGCATCCTCCTCTTCATTTTTTTAATCTAATATCTACATTGAAGGGTATTTTTGGAGTGTTATAGGGTCTAAAAGGAGAATAAAGGATCCAAGACTACATTGTAAGGGTCTACTTCTGTCATACTGTATGGGAATATTGCATGTATATTTGAGGTGTAGCACATAAGAGGCAACATTCTCCTTGGCATCCCATATTTCTATTTAGATCAAGAGACTCTTGGAGGTGGCTACTTAGGGTTAAGATGACTGACATGCACAAGACACCTGTAATCCACTCTCTTCTCCTCTATAGAAAAGTTGTTTATTCATTATTTATCTTAGTATCTATATTTTTTTCTTTTAAGAGGAAAGATATTTCACTTGCATGTACATAGGGGTCATTGACATATTATTTTTTTCCTTTTATTGGCTTGAGAATATCTGGATTCAAATTCTGGTTCAAACAAGTGTTTGGAAGGCTAGGTTCATTACCAATTTGCTCACATAGATCATCCTATAGAATGCACTTACATTCTCACTACATAATGTTTATGTCATGTAGTTTTTATTCTTCTATTTGCAATGTATTTTGAAATGGGTTTGAATCGATCTCTCATTCTGGATCAAAGAAACCTTCCACATATAGATCTCTGTCACTATCACTGGACTCTATTAGGCTGTCTTTATTATATTACATAGCTTGACAAGAGTTTGTTCTTGTTAGATATATTTATAGTTGTGCAGTGCCAAATTCAAATCCTATGCAACCTCTTGCTATCATGATGACTCATCTATAGTTGCTAAATCTTCTACTCATCCATGACAGAGAAAGATTTTGATTTTATGTAAGTCATTATGTACCAAGGGATTATCATGTTCAAATATAAAAGTCTAAAATAAATATTATTAAACTTGTACCAAATTCTTGGTTTATCTTATGTGCTCTTGGTTCATATACTAGGTATTTGGAAAAGGTGTTAAGGTGCATTTGAAAATATTCACCCAATATCTTAGCTCTACTCCCTATGCAGTCCATATATCCACACACTGATGAATGTGTAACTCAGGGCATTGACATTATTGGAAGAAAGGCCATTTTGATTTGATAGTATATTGTAGCTATAATATTGCATGCAAGAATTTTCATGCTTCCTCCCAATGAATTTGTGTATTTCTATGGACTGCCCACTAAGTCATAGTAGTTCCTTTTAGTACATAGTTGAGTGCATTGACTCATTGATCCACCTCTAGTACATGGTGTTTGAACCTTAATATAAATGGATTTAGAACTTATGTCACATAGTATTGAGGTATTTAGCATTCTATAGTGAACACTATGCATAAAGGTCATAACTCATTATCTCTATGAGCCTAGTTCAATATGTGAGTGTTTGAGTCACCACTTATGGATGATGTTGATTCCCATGGTAGAACACCCTCGAGAGTAGGCTCTATGTAATCCATTATTGTTTCACCTGTATTATACATGAATTCAAATTTAGACTCTATAAATGAGTGTACTAACAAAGAAACACATTCTTATACATGAACCTACCTAGTTGGAGACTTTGATATAGGTTTATATACTAGTCACTCTTCTTATTGCTTATTGTGCATTTTCACACCTTTATACTCCATAGGTCACAAAGCAATTTTCCTTTCATCTATGCTAACTTTGAACCAACTATTATCCCCATAGGCATAAGGGGATTCTAGATATTTTGGGATAATGTATGGCTCTTGCTCATACTTATCTAGGGTTATGACCACTATTTTATCCCCTTGATGTGCTTCTAGCTGATTTTACATAGTATTGATGGTCATTTGGCCATCGTAAGCCAATTTATTGTCGATTAAGGTAAGATAATGAGTCTGTGTTGTCTTCATGTTAATGACATTCAAAATATCCTCATAGGCTAAGTTTGTACACTTTAATTTCAATGTCCTCTAACCTTATGATAGGCTTGACTCTACCATAATCTACCAGACTAAGAGTAATTGGATTGTAGCTTAAGGTTGGTCGACCATTGGCTTCCTAAGTTAATCATGGAAGCATATTGACTATGCTACCAAAATCAAATAGTATATTTGAAATCTAATATTCATCCAAATAAATATCAATTTGAGAATCAACACCCCAAAACTTATTAGTTTTAACATACTAGACTACCTTATTAGTATATTGTTGACATCATTTTGTGTACTCTAGAAGATTATGTAGGATATTAGTGATTTTCTAGGAGATATCATTGTTTCAAAATTCATTGAGCAAATTCATTAGGTCTATCAAATCAGTCACAACACCCTCTTATCTCATGATCCTAATAATTTGTTCAAATATTTAGGGATTAATGGTTGTGTTATCTCCATCAAAAGGTGGTTATTTTTGGATCTATTATAAGACCTAGACATATTGATACATCAAATTATTCTCCCTGTAAGGATCAAGATATTTGTTCTGGTGCACTTTTCTAATGCCCTAATCCTAGGGCATTTCCAATGGTGGAAACCCTTATTCGGTTATTTGTTTCTAGGTGACTGCTTGCACACATACACATTTTCCTTTAGTTACACATTAGTCACATTTAAGTTACGCATTGTATTCTCCTTGATTTGTTTGTCTAATACTGGATAATTTTTTTTTGATGTAATATTTCTACTATAAATTATATACAATAAATTTGTCTCTGTGGGTTGGTAGGATAATTCCTCGCATAATGGTTGTATGCACTACATAGATACCATTGAATAGGTAGTCAAAAATAGTTGATTATCATTAATATGATTGCATTCATATCCTACATGATATCCACCCCTATATCCTCCTCTATAACCTCCTCTATTATGTTGGTAACCCCAACCTTGTTATTATTATCTAGCATACCCTCTTTGTTGGATTGGTTGTGCATCATGTTGGGTGAATATTTTGTTGGCCAGCTAACTGGTGACCAAAATAGTTCCTATCACCACAACATAGGGAGATCAGTCGGCCAGGTGTGCAGCCTTAGTACATCACAAGGGGACAAATCTCTCCTCTCATCAAGGGGAGGTTCCCTATATATATGTAGGAGATGCAGGAGGCTATATATATATATATATATATATATATATATATATATATATATATATATATATATATATGCAAAAAATAAGACACAGGGGGTAGGACAAACCATCCATCTCTCTTCTTTCAGAGATGATCCTGACAAATAGAGGAGAAATACTGGGTGATGGGAAAGGTGCTTCTCTTCTTTCAAAAGCAACTTTTAGCCAAGAGCCAGATTCCTTCCTAAATAGTAGACATCCTGGTGAGGCAATAGAAGGGACTTCTCTTCTTTCAGAAGTGCATGTTCTTGCAAATAGTAGGACTCTTTCTGGTAGCAAGTAACCAGTAATAGGGGTGCTGAGTGACCAGCAACTCGAGAGAGAAAGACATGAAGAACAATGGGGGCACAAAGTCATCCCAAGGCTCTTTACATAGGAAAGGAAAATGCAAACACATTGAAGGTACTTATGGGGGCACAAAGTCTCTCCACAGTGGGCCTTCAGGACACCTTCTTGCTCACCTCCACTAGTTATGCTTACCAAATTAAATGAATAAGGACACCTCCAGATGACACAAGTCAGAATAGCACAAAGTCTAGAAAAACCTACTTTCTCATTCAAATAACAAGGAAAATGAAATTACAACTTGAGCTCAAAGTCTCAGTAATGCCTTTCAAAATGAGCAGAGTTTCACTTGTTGGTAAGGGGAAGATCTCCCCTATAACAAATGAGAGATTACAATATATAGTGCTCCAAGAAAGACTTGTGTGCTTGTTTTCCATAAAATAGCCCATGCTGTGCATTCAATGCCTTGAATGGATTTTCAGGTTTGTCAAAGGATTGCATTGAAAACAAGGCAGCTATCTTAACTATGGCATGCCATTTCATCCCATATGTCTTCTCCTGAGTCTAGGTCATCTGGTTTGTCCCCTCTAATGTCTGTGCAACCATCCATTCATCTTTACTTCATGGAAGAAAATAGGCCATGTCCTTGGTTTGGTGCACTCAGAAGTCTACTCGATCCACTGTTTCACCTACTGGAAATAACTCATTCAAGGATATTTCTGATCCTTTGGTCTCACTCCTCTCTTCACTGCTTAAGTGTTTCTTTGCTCTTTATAGCCCTTCTTGCCTATGTCTTTTGGGGGTCCTTTCTGTGTCTGTGATAAGTGGCAAGTTCCACTGTTATGTAACTCATTATAAACTCACAAAAAATGGAGTCCACAACACGTTTTGCTCGAGAAACTCAAAAGGGGAACACGGACGCAAACAATTGTCACATTCGCTACACTTTGTCTTTTTTCATCAGGCACTTTTCTGCAGGGTTTTCTCTTCAGTCGGGCTTCTCCAGCTTTGTCTCTTCCTACTGCAATTTGAGCTATCGGGCTATCTTTTCAGCCAGTCACTTGGTTCTTCCTTTGAGTTCTGTGCTTTATTTGAATTTCAACAGATATTCCCTTACCTTAAATTTGACATCCATGAGGATGTCATTGGTTGACTGTTGCTTGAACCATGTCTTTGAACCAAAACGTTGAACCAATCGGTTGAACCAAAAATGGTTTAAGCCGATGGTTCAATTGAATGAACCAAACCAATGAACTAAGTATTGAACCAAAAGATGTTGAAACAAAGGGAATGAACCACTTGAGTGAAATAAAGCATTGAACCGCTTGGTTGAACTGAGCATGTTCCTTTGGTTGAACCCGCCGTTGAACCATCTGTTTGCTTCTTTTCTCTTTGACAGAGGCTACCTTTGAACCATGTTGAACCATTGAACTTTGAACTCATTGAACTTTTGGTTCAACGGTTCAATGGTTCATTCTTCATTATTTGGCAAAGTCCTTACCAAGCACATTGAACCAAACCTAGAAACCACTGAGTGATGGAAACTTATTCTTTTGACTAAACTTGCTTGCAGAAGCTTTTTTAACCTGTTGAACATGTGAATCCCCTTTACGAAAAAAGCTTAAAAATGAGGAATTTGAAAGCTTAGAACAAATTTTGAGAAGGGAAGAGAAAAAATTTGGTCTATAGGTTGTCCCAAAAATGAGTGGCATTTTTTGGGGACAACGCATCATACCCCCATATTGGTGCTGAGGGGATCTTGGAGCCTAATTTGATTATTATTATTGAAGGTTCATGTTGGTCCATAGTTGTGCATACTAACCATAATATTGATATGATGGAGATGATCTATTATTCCATCTTGACAAGCCCTATGGTTGAAATTATGGTGATGAATACATATGATATTAAGGCAGTGAAGGCATTCATTCTAGATTACCTTGAGTCACACTAGTCATATCAACTTCAGGTCCTAGAATTTCTTACTTCATAGTTGGTACTTAATGCGATGAAACTATGAATAAAATAATATTAATATCTTCCTTCAAATCTTTCAATGCTTGGCAATTTATTTCATCAAGGTTTGTGGATTTATAATAATTATAGAATAAACTGTGCAATTCTTGTATGTAGTGTTATAGTAGATGACATTTAGAAGTCACATTCCCTACTATCCATCATATCTCACAAAATTGATGATTAATCTTAAGAAAATTATTTATATGACATTCTTCTCATCCATACTCTGTGCACCAAAGGCCTAGTTTAGGCTTATCTTTTTCATGCATCTCATCGACTATTCTCATAAATGCATCTATCTTTACCTCAAATTTAGAAGTATATATGGGAGCACCCCCATATTCCTCTATTTTATCTACTCTCAAGGTAGTAGACTGAGTGTCAACATTAGTCACATATTGAGTCTATGCAATAGTAAATCTAATTCTTGGTCGTAGTCCTTCTATGAACCAAACAATGTTATCTTTGTCCTGTAGAATGAATTTAATTTTTTTCATGATTTAAAAATACCTTCGATTATATTTTATAATTGATTCTCTTGATCTTTGTCATATTTCCTTTAAATCTTGATTGGTTTGGCTTGTGCATCTCTTTAATTTATATTTTTCTATTAGAAGACTTTGAGCTTACGTAAGGTCTAGGGTGTTTACATCCCTCTTACAAATGAACTCTAGGGATCATCTCGATAAAGACCCTATGAGTTCTCATTTCTTAAAGTCTTCTATTTTTATTCCTCTAGCTTTCTGTTTCATGTCAAAACTTATTAGATATTGATTTGTATCCATAGACCCATCATAGGGCATTAAATAATTAAACATTCATGCAATAAATTGCATAGGATAAACAATTTTAGTTGTTATGATAGGTTATTTAATGGTATAAATTGTGACTGAAAGTATTTTTACATTGGTGACTATGAATTTATGTGACGATGCACTACTTGTTGTACATTGTTGACTATGTATTGTTAACTATGCACTAGAATTTTTAGGTGTCTTAAATAGGAATTATGCTCCTTTGATTTTTATTCTATCTATTATCTACTTTGTTTTTTCACTTGACTTTGCAAACTTATCTATAAAGAAATCAAACTAGTCTGTATCAGCCTCTTTTCCTGCACTTCTTTTTTTATCTAATAATAATTGGGTTGCAGAGATGTGTGCTCTTGAAGTGAATGAATTCTATTTTGAAATTATGTTAATTGTGAACTTTAACCTTCCAATTGTTTGCATTTGAATCTAACTTTTTCTTAGTAATTTTCTTCCCCAAGTTCAGATAGAAACTCTTTCATATTAACTATTATCTATCTTTACCTTCTAACTATTCTACTTCTATACATTTTTCCTCCAATTTATCTACCTCCATATCTAAATTATTTTTATATGGATCTTCCTCTTCATAGGTCCCTTATGCATGATCTGTGCAACCTTTACTTCTAACAATTTCCTCATCTCTACAATCTTCTTCCTACATATTTATAGCTCTATCACTTTCTTCCATACTTGTAATTACATCCATAGTTACTTATGGGTTTATTTCTTTATTCCACCTTATTTATTGTCATCATTCCCTTTCTAATCCAATTTTTTTTTCTCACTCTAAGTCTTTTTGCCTTTCATTTTTTGGGATTAGATTCATGTTTCTTTTACTCAGTTCCTCGTCATTCATTTCATCCTGCATGCACCCCCATGGTGCTGAAAGTGTCTAATTTATGTTGTCTAGAGTTGGCACCATGTTCTTTTCCATAACCACCAATTTTATCAATGTAGGTATTCTCTGCAAAATGTTTTCCCTATTTCCTTAAATGAACTAGTCTTGTGTAGTCTCAAAAGCTATGTATCATTATACTAAAAACTTGGTAATATATCCATCAATTATATCCTTAATCCAATAATCTACTTCTTGAGATCAATCTATATCAAGGTTGTGTAGTCTATCTAAGTTTTCTTCTATCCAAACTATAATTTATGTCCTCCTTGGGATAAAACAATAGTATTCTAGCCTATCTAGCCATGCGTCTATCAATCTAGGTAAATCGCACCAGACAAATCCATAGATTTCACCATAGATGTGCTCTTGGATAATATCCTTCATAGTTTTTATGACTCTCCTTGTTTCTTATTTCAAAAAATTATGGATTCTCTCATCCAACCATATATTTGTATCACTCTGTCTTGGTAGCCATATCAACATATTTTATCTAAATGGTTCCATGCTCATTGCAACATTGTTAGTAGAGGTTATTATAATTACTCTAAAACATGATAATTACAAGGATAACTTATGCAATGGAGAGTAAATAAAATTTATTAATGACATTACAGATTCATATTTCATCATTTAAATACAAAATAATAATAATAAAAAAACACACAATTATAATAAAAGGTGGAACATATACAACATAACATTTGATAAATAGATTAAATAAAAATAGAGTACTTAATGCACATTAACCATACATAAAATAAGATTAGGAAAACCATATTAAAACGATTATATTAATCTCTATCGACAAATTAGAACCATATTATATTATAATAAAGTGATATGTAAAGCCTTTTAAAACTCACTTTCTCTTCACATTCCAACCTTTCAAGATATCAAAAATAAAGACTCTTCACTTTCTTCTATTACCATATTAGGCTTATAAGGCCAAATACATACATAAGATTATACAAAAGACAAAATTATATACTTTTCACATGTGTCCTTTTATTATACTTTGTGATTTTACAATGTTCTACTCCATGTCAAACATATAGCAAATATCCTTGAAGACCACAAGTGTCAAGATGATGCTATGTGGCACCATATCAAAAACCCAAGCCTTAGGGAATATTCAGTGATCAAACATGGAATAAATCCAAAATCACCTCGTGAAGGAAGCAAAGTGAGGACAAAGGGTAGTGGCGGCCTAAGCAGTTGATATCCTTCCAAGTATCACGATCCCCACAACCTGGGTAAGGTTAAGCAATTATTAGTAGGGTCTCTGAGTAAATAACATGTAACCTCATGATAGTAAGTGGGGAACCTAAAATTCATGGATGTATATTTATTTAAGCAAGTACATGCATTTAATTTTTAGCACATCTAGTATATAAACTTAAATTAACTTAATGGTAAGAATTAAATAAACTTAAATTTGATATTTGATGATAAAAATGATAAGATTTTATGCTTTTAGTTTAAAATGGTCTTTATTATCTATTTAAATGTATAACAAAAATTAATTTGAATTTATTTTTGGTGTTGTAGAAAGGTAAAAATAGCTGCAAAGTATTTAGTAGTCATGATATTATAAATTTGAAGGATATTTGTGAACTTGACAATTATTTGTTTAAATGAAGTGTTATTCCATGGATTAATGATTTTTAGTTGTTTGTCCACAACCTATCCAATGTAGAAATAATTTTTTAGTATGATTATAATAATTACAATATTATTATTATGATCTTGTTCATATAAATCATTAATTCAAATGAAACATTGATTAATACATTTTATTATATTTTGAATTCTGATTTATTTACCATGTGATCTTGTAATTCTTGTACAGGTGAAAGCTGTAGGGCAGAAATTAATGTCTTACTAACTTGTTAACAATCAAAATAGATGATATAGACAAGAAGACAGGTTTGAGTACGGAAATGACATTTGAATGGCTTATCATAGTCATGCAACTGAACAAAATATCATGTATAGAGCTTACATGATCTTGTTCATATGGATTATTAATTCAAATTAAATATTTATTAAAACATTTTATTGTAGTTTGTATTTTGATTTATTCACCATGAAATCTTGTAATTCTTTTATAGGTGAAAGTTATAGAGCATAAATTAATTGCTTACTGGCTTGTTAACATTAAAAATAAATGTTATATACAAGAAGATAGGTTTGAGTAAGACACTGACATTTGAATGGCTTACCATAGCCATGAAATTGAATATAATAGCATATATAGATCTTATGTGATCTTGTCCTTATGGATCATTAATTCTAATTTATTCACCACGTGATCTTGTAATTCTTGTGTAGGTGAAAGATATACAACATAAACTAATTGCTTACTAGCTTATTAACAATATAAAAAATTGTTAAAAATAAAAATACAGGTTTGACTAAGGCAATGAAATTTTAGTGGCTTAATATAGTCATTTAACTAAACAGATTAGCATGTATAGAGCTTATGCATGGTGAAGATGAAAAAGAAAGCTATAGACAAACACATTGGTTAAGCTATCCATAATTATGGCTTTGCTTGAGAACATAACTAATAGAGAAAAGCTGTTTCAAACCTAAAACTAGTAGTGGTACATGGATTTGTCAGTAGTCTTTAGCTAGAGTTTTTTTTATAATACCTAAGTTTATAATTCAATATGCACTTACGTAGCTAGTTTTTTAAATAACTCATGTAAGAACATAATTATAGGGAATGAAAATTGAATGGCTTACCATAGCCATACAACTGTGTAGAGTAGTGTGTAAAGAGCTTAGTTATCATGAGGATGAGAATGAAAGTTTTAGATAAACACATTGGTTAAATTATGTATAATTATAATGTTGTTTGAGAACATAACTAACAAAGAAAATTTGTTCCAAACTTAGAACTTGTTGCTTGTATAACATATCCTAATCCTTTTAAGAATCATGAAACACATTTATTTTTGTATTGTTGGATAATCATGGTTTGTGTGCTTAATTAAATCCGTATAATGCTTGCACTAGATAAAATGAGCTCAAGTGATAAATTTTCATATATAGAACTTGGTCTGAAAATGCTTCCTTGGCCATTTATTTATTAGTTGGAACCCCTCTAGATAAACCCTTGTTTAGGGAATAAACCTTTTATTATCATTTTGGAAACACCTTTTTTGTTTTTTCCCCCATGCGAATGTCTAGGCCATGTCTAAAAATAATCTTTGAGGTTTAATTCAATGTGGAATTTGAAAAGCCTTTTGACCATGAGGTTTTTATCATGTGGGAAATGTTATGTAACATTGGAAATCCTTTGCATTTTACTTTTAAAATAATACAAATATTGATTGTATATGTAGTCCCTCATTGAATTTGAAAATATTTTGAATTGAGAAATGTTCCTTGGAAATATCAAAGATTCTTTGCCATCCACCACGCGTAAAATAATAGTGCTAATTTTAGTTTTTGACTTGGACATTTAATTCAAAGATTTATGAGACCCAAAGTTCTTTAGCATAGATTAAATGGTGATGTAGCATTCTAAAGCAGCATGGATCATAGTACATAGTCAAGTTGAGTAGGAAGTCTAAGTAGTTATGAGCCCCAAAGGTCTGAGATCATGCCACATGTTATGATCCTCAATAGTTAGGACTCGAAGGGTGAATATTTAGAGTTAAAATAATTACAAACCATGAAGGTCTGAGATCACACCACATGGAATGATATTGGACAGTCGAGAATTGACAAATCCATGTCATCTAATTGGCATCTGGGGCACTCATTTACAAACTTTCCTTATATATCCTTCTATGGATAAGATGATGCCACATGGTAACATCTTGGGTATTCAGGGGATGTAACATCTCTATGTAGCTTACTTTGCCTCTATTATCCTATATAGTTGAGATGCCACCATGTGGCAACATCTAGGGCACTTGTCCATGAAATTTCCCTACACATCTTTAGGTGATTGAGATGCTCCCACATGGAAATATATTGAGCATTCGATAGCTGGGATGTATTTGTGTAGCCATCTTCACATATACTTCCACAAATGATCAAGATAATACCACATGCTAGAATTTGAGGCATCATCTATAGACTTTTCCTCTGTGGTCTTAAATGGCCAAGATGCTACCACATGGTAGCATATAGGCCATCTAGGTCCATAGAGGGTAAGTCATTTGGGCATAGGCCTCTTAGCCCTTAGGATGTTGCCATGTAGTAGCATCTCAACCATTTAGGACCATGGAAATAAATAAATTTGAGTCTGAGAATTTCAAGGACCCAAGTGTGTGGGATCATGCTACATGGTATGATATCGATGACTTGAGTCCCAGGAAGAAAATGCAATTGCCAAATGTCTCCAAATGCTAAAGGTTTAAGATGATGCCACGTAGCATCATCTCAAGAGTTGATATCTCAATGGAATACATCAAATCATCCTAAGGATATCTAAACCTAAAACCCTGAGATCATGCCACATGGTGTGATCTCAAAAATAATAACTGTGGATAATTTTACAATGTTATCGAGATCTACAAAGACTCAAAGTCCTAAGATGATGTCACATGATATCATCCCAGGGCCTGATGCCCATGGAAGAAAATAGATCTATAGAATGTCTCAAATACCCATACTAATGGTTTCCATCCACATGTTAGAAGATAATCAGGCTGATAGCACAAAGGCATAGATGGGGCCAGAGATAAAAATGGAAACCATGATGAGGACAAGTGGCTAGTGGCTATTACAACTATGATTTTTTCAAGTATAGCTCACACAATTTATTAAACACAACAGGGGACAAATGTTAGCTTTTGATAAGATTCAAGATGTCACCATGTGGTGCCATCACAAATGCTAGAAATGTAGAGGGCTTTTCAAAGTAATAGAGGGGCAAGATGGCCCAAAGAGTGGAGATGACACCATGTGGAGTCATCTTGTGAACCAAGATGAAATCCATGTGTCACCATTGTGGGAGTTGATGTTCACATAAATAAATATAATGGTTGAATGTTTCTATCTTGCCTAAGTTCCTAGATCATGCCATGCAACAAAATCTCATGCTATATGTTTCCATGTCATATAATTTCCATGTGACAGAATCATGGGGTTCAAAGGTTATTATTTTAGATAGTATCTTATATGTTCAAAGCCCCCGAGATGTTACCACATGCCACATTCTAGATCTCTCACGATGCTAACATGGGGCATCATCATGGGCATTCAAGCCTTGAAGGATTTATGTTGTGTTAATTGGGTTTTGGCTTCTATAGGAGTGATAGTTATCATAATCACAGGGACTAGGGATTTTTTGGACTTGGTCAAATTTCTAAAGTGTCAAAATCCATGATGGAATGCACCAATGTCACATGTTGGTTTAATGTTGAATATTTTATTGGGGAAGCCTTTTAATTTTCATTTATTTAAAGACATGTTTCCACATGGCACATTCTCAAGTTCCTATAATGTTACCACATGGCATCATCATGGGCCTTCAAGCCTCAATGGCTTTATGTTGTGTCAGTCAGGGCCAGGCTTTCACAAGAGTGACACTTATCACAATCATCAACACTGGATATATTTTGGGCTTAGTCAAATTTGTAAAATGTCAAAATGTAGAAAATCCATTATGGAATGTACCAATGCCACGTGTCAATTTAGCATTGAATCTTCGATTAGGTAAGCCTTTTAATTTTTATTTATTTATAGACATATGATCTAAGAATAATTTTATCAGATCTATACCATTGGATCCCTACAAGCAAATACAAATATATTTTACAAAATTTCTTTCACATTTAATTTTCTTGCACATAGGACACTAGGCATCCATCATAGTGGGTAAGCCCTAATTCTTGATCTGTGTAAAATTAATAGGTTAATTAAAATTTTATGTCCTTCCCTGCCTTAACTTATGTGAGGGAACTAATACCATGAAAAGTTTTAATCCAATGAGAGACTAACAAAAAAATCCCTTTTCATATATTCTATTAAATAAAATACAACTTTTTGGGTTGAACATTGAAATATTTTCCAACACATAAAATGATGCCATTTGATTGGCCAAAAAAACAATGATTTTTTCTAAGTTAGAGAAAAATGATGAGTATAGTTACCCTTCAGAACAAATAAGTGTTGAAACACCTAATAATGGTTGTCACGTATTTATTAGTTGTAAAATTGCATGATTTTAAGAAGTTTGTGAAATTGTCTATTTTCATTTTTATGTTAGGTATTGTTGGGACATTGAGATACTTCTTGTTATTGGTCCTATCCTTTCTCTAAATGATGATTAAATATGTTGGGCCTACCAAGAGCATGAATAATACTTCTCATGAATACTCATCCTTATTCGTTCCATGTTTTTCACTTTTTATTATTTGATGTCGATTTTGACATTATTAATGTTTTAATTTGATTTCAATTTATTTATAAATACATAAATATTATAGATAATTTTTTAAAGATCATTTAAAAATTATTGAACATTCAAAAAAAAACTAAACTAAACTTCAAAACATTTATTATTATAAATATACATAAATTTATGTTGGAACAATTATTGAAAAACACACAACATAATATTAGAATTTGCATAATATTATTATTGTCAAGTCTTGACAAAAAAAATAGTTTTGTTGTTATTAGTCCCTTCAAGGACTATAAAAATCAATTATTAATTAACTAATTTTTATTTAACCAATCAATTAACAAATACTATCATTCCTCACATTATGTATAATTATTAGCATTGACAACAAATACTATCATTAACTACTACAATTATTAATGCAGTCATACTTAATAACAACAGGTATAAAGTCAATCTGTTGAATGGATTTGTTGGTTTATCAAGGCATATGATAAAATAACTTTAACAGTAAATTATAATACTAGCCTGATTGGCATATCATGCCACATGAGTCCCACGTTCGATAAGTGTAACTGAATATCATTCCTTATCCCCTAATTATTTGTTTTAAGTGTTAGACCACCGCTAATTCTTTTAGAGAGCATTCGCAAATTACAATGCTTTTAAAACTAGAAAGCCAGATTTAGCATCTGCATAGGTATATGAGACAAAAATAGTCCTCCTCGTGAAAATGGGTATATTGTTAAATCAAAGATGGTTTTGACGCAAGAGGAGATGTCAAGGTTATCTGGCCACCAACTGAATTGCAAGTTTAGACCCTGCTTTGCTTCAACCTGGTAGAATAGATCGAAAGTTAGAATTTCCTCTAGGGAGGTGAATATTCCAGGGATTGCTTAATTCCTAACAATCTATTTACAACATTTTTTAATCATTTATTGTTTGCATTCGGCTTTAGAGAAAATATTTCAATAGTTTTGTGTGAGGATCTTTGGCTAGAGATTTAAAAATATATTAAATGTAAAAACCATATTTATTTTTGTACAAGGTAAGTTTTTAAAAAGTTTTGGTTGGAGATTGTTTGAGTTAGGTATAGAGGAAATAATGCTAAAAATATATTAAATGTAAAAGGTATATTTATTTTGGTACAAGGTAAGCTTTTAAAAAGCCTCATAAAAGAAGAAGTTGGTTAAATAAAACCAACTCATAGGTATAACTAATCCGTCAATCAATAATAAACATAACAAAACCTTTCGATAAATAATTTAACAAACTCTCCCTTGATCCGAAAGGGCATAGAAGATGAATGAACTGGAACAATGACTTTGAAGTCATCAAATGATCCCTGTCGCAACTGCAAGTGGTGCATTGTACTTCTGGGATTGACCAAAAACTGATGTTACTCCATAAAGAAGCCCACCACTATGAGTTGTAGAAAAAAATCATTGATGAACATGATCAAAACCTGCTCATCCCCAATGATCATCATATTGTATTGTAGTAGAACACAATCAAGCATGTCCAGCTATGTCAACCCACATAAGGTCCCACACAAACTCATCCAAGTGACAAAACCTCGTACCATGTATGGCACATCTCCCTGATGTCCAATAAATGTTGATGACCTTTGCTCAACATTGAAGGTGCTACTAACCCCTGTCAACTCGTACTCTCATTGATGATTGATCAAAGACCAACAAATGCAATATCTTCTCCCCCTATTAGGTGAGAGGTGAAAAGTTGTGCACAAAGAGAATAAAAATTAATTAACACTCTCTGCTCCATGTCATGAATAACAATGAGAGAAAGTCAAAACTAGAACTGAAAAGAAAAACACAAGATAAAATACTTGTTGACCATTTTGGTCCTGAAGGCCAAAAGTCAGTCTCCTTTTCAGTCTTCCTTTTTGGTTATTTCCATTTCCATCCCTAGACGTGAAGGATAATGCAAAAATATGTTTCTGCAACTCATTTTTTTGTTAAGTTGTGGAGCTAAAAGCTTCACTGATGCAGACATGGAGAAGGCCATTGGAGGAGTTGCTGGAGTGTCACAGACACCGGCGTTGGTCAGGCCAACCGACGTCGGCAGGTAGGAGACATGAAGCAACCGGCATCGATCATAGATCAGCCGGCGTCGGCGACCCCCAGGCGGACAGGGACCGACGTTGATCGCCTGTGTGGTTCGACTGCGAGTATATTATGGGCAGTTGGTTGACGAACCAAGTGTTTGCATGATGAGAGCTAATTATAGACTGAGAGCTGCGGATCTAATTATTGTATCAGGTGTCTAATTATTGTTTGGATGAGATCTATATAATAGACTCATGGTTGTATTGTAAACTTGTGCTAAGAAGTAAGAGAGCATTATTATAAGCTCCTTCTGTGTGTGAGGAAGAGCAATGGTGTGTTCCTCCTAGTGCCACAGTACCAAGGTGGGTGTTGGATTGGAGAATCAGCAGGGTTCTTCAGGAGTGTATGATCTTGGTCATCAGGTGAGCATGGCTACGATAGGAGATCTACATGGTAAGTAAGATCATTGATATGCAGGTGTGTGTGTGTGTGTGCAAGGTCAAGGTTCACAGGTGTGCAGAACCAGCTTGATCTGTAGGTGGAAGATCAGATAGGACAGCAACACAATAAGGAGCAGTATCAAGAGAGATCTACTTGGAGTACAGGTGTGTACTCAGAGCAAAGAGGAAGGCAAGGAAGATCCTTCCATAAGTAAGGTCTAGTGAGGTGTAGGTTGATGCAGGTTCAGGGGAGATCTACTTGAAGTACGTTTGTGTACTTGTGGAGTGTGTGGAGCACTTATGGTCTGCGTGGAGCACAGGTATAAGGTGAACACCAACTCAGTGTTTGAGTTGGGTGTTGGGACCTAAGAGAGAGAGCTTTGAGGAGAGAATTACTGTTCACTTGAGGTGTGGGAAGCCTCTGAAGAGGTGGTGGAGAAGAAGTGGCATCTTCTTTATTGTATTCTTTTCTGTATGAGTATTAATACAAGTTGTGTATTGTCTCTCATATCTTGTGTTATTTCTAGATTCTAGTTACTTGTTGATTCTGGTTATTTCCACATATTAAGTTGCTTGTATTTGGTAATCAATTGTGTGCTTCCGGTGTTTCGTATTCCCAACACGTGGTATCAGAGCTAGGTTGGGTTGACTAACAAGTGGTATCAGAGCTAAGGTTGCAGGAAGCGGTTTTGTGTTTGGTTACAGGTCACTCTCAGGGGTTTCTAATTGAGTGGGAGTAGAGCAATGGCAGAACAAAGTAAGCTAAGGATGGAGGAGTTGAAAAGCACAAATGGTCACTTATGGTCCGATGGAAAGAAAGAGCAGGTAAAAGAAAATTGTTAGTTTGTGGAAGATCAGCAAGAAGGAACTGAAGAAGCAGATGTTGTAGGTGATGTGGCACAGGATGCTCTGGGAGGTTTCTTGGATAAAGTTGAATCTTGTCTTATAGATTCGGTTGCCTCTTTCCATGCAGCCCCAGGTAGAGGAGCTGGTGAGCCTTGCCAAAGAATTGGCAAAGGGGAAGTGAAGCTGAAATTGCAGGCGGCCAACACATGGTTGTTGAAGGAGGTCATGCAAGTCCCAGGTTTGGACATGTGGCTAATTTCTTTAGAAGAGTTGGGTGATGGGAGATGTACGAGAACTCTCAAAGCGAATGCACTTGAATTAGCTGGTGGTAAGAAAACAGGTACTCTTTATCTACTTGTTTATATTACTGATTCTTCTTTTGTTGCGGAGACGTGGCTTCATAGGCTTGGTCACATGAGCAAGAAGGAGATGCATGTTCTTAAGCAGAAGACAAATATATTTAACAGGCTTAAGAACTGGAAAGCCTTGGTGTTCTTGGAGGAGATGGCAGACAGAGACCAGTGGATGTGGCTGGATACTTCTGAGCAGGACAGTTTGGACATGGGGATTGATTCAAAGGAGCTCGCGGGTAAAAAGTCATCACTCACAGGAAACACAGGTACCGGCATCGGTAGGAAAATTGATGTCGGTAGTAGGTAAGACCGACGTTGGTCACGAAGACCGACGTTGGCAGCAGGATGACACCGACGTCGGCAGGTTGGTAGTCAGGACAGGTGCAAGAACTGATGTTGGTCGGATGCAGACTGTGGGATGGCTAAGATCGGTCACTGTAACAAATTTTGGGGGGACAGCAAGTTGTCAAGGAGTCTCAAACACCCATACAGAGGACTGAAGATGTAAGTAAGCCTCAAATTCGTTGTTCCTCTTCTTTATACTAGTTGCTGACTGCAGAGCAGGAAGGATCTAGGAAACAGTGGGAGCATGGCATGGAGAGATTGCAGAACCAGACGAGAGATTTGGTAGGGTTGCCAGCTGGTATGTTAGCACTGCAAGATGAATGAATTCATTAGTTGAAGAATAGAGAGAACGGATACGTGAGACGAAAGGTCGATCATATGGTCTTGAGGAGCTGCAGGACAGTGGTACAGGGTTTGACATGTGGAGGACGAAGCATGGCTTTAGTCAATGTCAGGTAACTACTATGGTTTGTCTTACCAGGTGGATGATGAGTCATGACATCATTCTGTTACTGTATGTGGATGGTATGTTTACTAGCAGGATTGTACATACAGGGTGTTGTTGAGCTAAGGGGTAAGATTAGTTCAGTGGTTTGCTATGAAGAATTTGGAGCAGCAAAATTCTTCGGCATGGGAGACATGGGAGATCACAGGTTGATTCTGTTTCCAGTGGGAGTTGATGTGAATTAGATGTTAGCGAGACGCAGGATGCAGAATCAGAGTGCACCAAGGGCTGGACAGTTCAGTGTCCCAAATCACATGAGGTCTAGTATAGACCTGAGTTTTCCCAAGTAGTGGGAGTTATCAGAGAGTTAGGAGCCATTTTAGAGAAGTGAGTTCTCAGGTATTTGAGAGAGACCAACAACAGGGATTCATGCTATTCAGGGTCAGGACTTCACTACATGAGATTGTAGGATCCGATGCGGCAGGATACTTGGGTGACAGGTGGTACACCACAGGTTGTGTGGTGGGTTGTCTTCAGGATTGAGCTTGAAGAGGGATACAAACCAAGAAATAGATTAGATGAGGTACAGGCACAGGTACAGGTACAGTGCATCTATTTATCTACAAGTGAGAGATTGTTAAGTTGTGGAGCTAAAAGCTTCACTGATGCAGACATGGAGAAGGCCATTGGAGGAGTTGCTGGAGTGTCACAGACACCGGCATCAGTCAGGCCAACCGACGTTGGCAGGTAGGAG
Organism: Torreya grandis; assembly: GCA_037957365.1. Taxonomy (NCBI): domain Eukaryota; kingdom Viridiplantae; phylum Streptophyta; class Pinopsida; order Cupressales; family Taxaceae; genus Torreya; species Torreya grandis. Next base: position 4,844,617 of record JARHVA010000398.1, on the reverse strand, counting down.
ACAGGAAGCAACCGGCGTTGGTCAGAGATCGACCGACGTCGGTGACCCCCAGGCAGATAGGGACCAACGTCAATCACTTGTGTGGTTCGACTGTGAGTATATTACGGGCAGTTGGTTGACGAACCAAGTGTTTGCATGGTGAGAGCTACGGATCTAATTATTGTATCAGGTGTCTAATTATTGTTTGGATGAGATCTATAGAATAGACTCATGGTTGTATTGTAAACTTGTGCTAAGGAGTAAGAGATCATTATTATAAGCTCCTTCGGTGTGTGAGGAAGAGCAATGGTGTGTTGCTCCTAGTGCCACAGTACCATGGTGGGTGCTAGATTGGAGAATCAGCAAGATTCTTCAGGAGTGTATGATCTTGGTCATCAGGTGAGCATGGCTACGATAGGAGATCTACATGGTAAGTAAGATCATTGATATGTAGGTGTGTGTGTGTGCAAGGTCAAGGTTCATAGGTGTACAGAACCAGCTTGATCTGTAGGTGGAAGATCAGATAAGACAACAACACAACAGGGAACAGTATCAGGAGAGATCTACATGGAGTACAGGTGTGTACTCAGAGCAAAGAGGAAGGCAAGGAAGATCCTTCCATAAGTAAGGTCTATTGAGGTGCAGGTTGATGCAAGTTTAGGGGAGATCTACTTGCAGTACGTTTGTGTACTTGTGGAGTGTGTGGAGCACTTGTGGTGTGCGTGGAGCACAGGTATAAGGTGAACACCAACTCAGTGTTTGAGTTGGGTGTTGGGACCTAAGAGAGAGAGCTTTGAGGAGAGAATTATTGTTCACTTGAGGTGTGGGAAGCCTCTGAAGAGGTGGTGGAGAAGAAGTGGCATCTTCTTTATTGTATTCTTTTCTGTATGAGTATTAATACAAGTTGTGTATTGTCTCTCATTTCTTGTGTTATTTCTAGATTCTAGTTACTTGTTGATTCTGGTTATTTCTGCATATTAAGTTACTTGTATTTGGTAATCAATTGTGTGCTTCTGGTGTTTCGTATTCCCAACATGTGGTATCAGAGCCAGGTTGGGTTGACTAACAAGTGGTATCAGAGCTAAGGGTGCAGGAAGCGGTTTTGTGTTTGGTTACAAGTCACTCTCAGGGGTTTCTGATTTAGTGGCAGTAGAGCAATGGCAGAACAAAGTAAGCTAAGGATGGAGGAGTTGAAAAGCATAGATGGTCACTTATGGTCCGATGGAAAGAAAGAGTAGGTAAAAGAAAATTGTTGGTTTGTGGAAGATCAGTAAGAAGGAACTGAAGAAGCAGATGTTGCAGGTGATGTGGCACAGGATGCTCTGGGAGGTTTCTTGGATAAAGTTGAATCTTGTCTTATAGATTCGGTTGCCTCTTTCCATGCAGCCCCAGGTAGAGGAGCTGGTGAGCCTTGCCAAAGAATTGGGAAAGGGGAAGTGAAGCTGAAATTGCAGGCGGCCAACACATGGGTGTTGAAGGAGGTCATGCAGGTCCCAGGTTTGGAGATGTGGCTAATTTCTTCAGAAGAGTTGGGTGATGGGAGATGTACGAGAACTCTCATAGTGGATGCACTTGAATTAGCTGGTGGTAAGAAAACAGGTACTCTTTATCTACTGGTTTATATTACTGATTCTTCTTTTGTTGCGGAGACGTGGCTTCATAGGCTTGGTCACATGAGCAGGAAGGAGATTCATGTTCTTAAGCAAAAGATAGATATATTTGACAGGCTTAAGAATTGGAAAGCCTTGGTGTTCTTGGAGGAGATGGCGGACAGAGACCAGTGGATGTGGTTGGATACTTCTGAGTATGACAGTTTGGACATGGGGATTGATTCCAAGGAGCTCGCGGGTAAAAAGTCATCACTCACAAGAAACACAGGTACCGGCGTCGGTAGTAGGTAAGACCGACGTCGGTCATGAGGACCGACATCGGCAGTAGGATGACACCGACGTCGGCAGGTTGGTAGTCAGGATAGGCACAGGAACTGATGTCAGTCGGATGCAGACTGTGGGATGGCCGAGATCGGTCACTGTAACGAATTTTGGGTGGATAGCAAGCTGTCAAGGAGTCTCAAACACCCATACAGAGGACTAAAGACGTAAGTAAGCCTCAAATTCATTGTTCCTCTTCTTTATACTAGTTGCTGATTGCAAAGCAGAAAGGATCCAGGAAACAGTGGGAGCGTGGCATGGAGAGATTGCAGAACCAGACGGGAGATTTGGTAGGGTTGCTAGCCAGTATGTTAACACTGCAAGATGAATGGATTCCTTAGTTGAAGAATAGAGAGAATGGATACGTGAGATGGAAGGCCGGTCATATGGTCTTGAGGAGCTGCAGGACAGTGGTACAGGGTTTGACAGGTGGAGGACGAAGCATGGATTTAGTCAATGTCAGGTAGCTACTGTGGTTTGTCTTACCAAGTGGATGATGAGTCATGACATCATTCTGTTACTGTATGTGGATGGTATGTTTGCTAGCAGGATTGTACATACAGGGTGTTGCTGAGCTAAGGGGTAAGATTAGTTTAGTGGTTTGCTATGAAGAATTTGGAGCAGCAAAATTCTTCGACATCGGAGACATGGGAGATCATAGGGTGATTCTGTTTCCAGTGGGAGGTGATGTGAATCAGGTGTTGGCGAGATGCAGGATGCAGAATCAGAGCGCACTAAGGGCTGGACAGTTCAGTGTCTGAAATCACATGAGGTCTAGTATAGACCTGAGTTTTTCCAAGCAGTGGGAGCTATCAGAGAGTTAGGAGCCAATTCAGAGAAGTGAGTTCTCAGGTATTTGAGAGAGACCAGCAGCAGGGATTCATGCTATTCAGGGTTAGGACTTCACTACATGAGATTATAGGATTGGATGCGGTAGGGTACTCAGATGACAGGTGGTACACCATAGGTTGTGTGGTGGGTTGTCTTTAGGATTGAGCTTGAAGAGGGATACAAACCAAAAAATAGATTAGATAGGGTACAGGTACAGGTACAGTGCAACTGTTTATCTCCAAGTGGGAGATTGTTAAGTTGTGCAGCTAAAAGCTTCACTAATGCAGACATGGAGAAGGCCATTGGAGGAGTTGCTGGAGTGTCACAGACACCGGCATCGGTCAGGCCAACTGACGTCGGCAGGTAGGAGACAGGAAGCAACCGGTGTCGGTCAGAGATCGGCCGGCGTCGATGACCCCCAGGCAGACAGGGACCGACGTCGATCGCCTGTGTGGTTCGACTGCGAGTATATTATGGGTAGTTGGTTGACGAACCAAGTGTTTGCATGATGAGAGCTAATTATAGACTGAGAGCTGCAGATCTAATTATTGTATCAGGTGTCTAATTATTGTTTGGATGAGATATATATAATAGACTCATGGTTGTAATGTAAACTTGTGCTAAGGAGTAAGAGAGCATTATTATAAGCTCCTTCTGTGTGTGAGGAAGAGCAATGGTGTGTTCCTCCTAGTGCCACAGTACCAAGGTGGGTGCTAGATTGGAGAATCAACAGGGTTCTTCAGGAGTGTATGATCTTGGTCATCAGGTGAGCATGGCTACGATAGGAGATCTACATGGTAAGTAAGATCATTGATATGCAGGTGTGTGTGTGTGCAAGGTCAAGGTTCACGGGTGTGCAGAACTAGCTTGATCTGTAGGTGGAAGATCAGATAGGATAGCAACACAACAGGGAGCTGTATCAGGAGAGATCTACTTGGAGTATAGGTGTGTACTCAGAGCAAAGAGGAAGGCAAGGAAGATCCTTCCATAAGTAAGGTCTATTGAGGTGCAGGTTGATGCAGGTTCAGGGGAGATCTACTTGAAGTACGCTTGTGTACTTGTGGAGTGTGTGGAGCACTTGTGGTGTGCATGGAGCACAGGGATAAGGTGAACACCAACTCAGTGTTTGAGTTGGGTGTTGGGACCTAAGAGAGAGATCTTTGAGGAGAGAATTATTGTTCACTTGAGGTGTGGGAAGCCTCTGAAGAGGTGGTGGAGAAGAAGTGGCATCTTCTTTATTGTATTCTTTTCTATATGAGTATTAATACAAGTTGTGTATTGTCTCTCATATCTTGTGTTATTTTTGGATTCTAGTTACATGTTGATTCTGGTTATTTACGCATATTAAGTTGCTTGTATTTGGTAATCAATTGTGTGCTTTCAGTGTTTCGTATTCCCAACACATGGTATCAGAGCCAAGTTGGGTTGACTACCATTTTTCCTCTTGGCATGCAAAAGGCTCAACTTCAAGGATTTGGTATGGAAAGAACAGGCAGGGTTGACAGGAGTGATTATGCAGGAATTTGTAAAAGAGCAAGTAAAACCGCTTCAGAAGGCTTTTTATTGACAAAATGAACCAAGTTCAAAGGACCAAAGGATCGCTTTCAAAAGTGTGAAGGGTAGGTTCCCTTGCCATGGGCACTTAGATGACAAGTAGGACCTTTATAACTCTTTCGAAAAGTAATTTTGGAGATCAAGCAGCGCTTGCAGAGGGCATAAAACACTTAAAAAGGGACCAAAGAAAGAGGGCTGAAAGGCAATGTTTTCTTCAAAAAAGGTAACAAGGTAAAGGAAGGTTTTCTTTCAGACTTTTGTTTGAAGAATAAATCCAAAGAAATTCACAAGGCAAGGAGCCAAACAGAAGATTGCCCTTCGGAAGGAAATCCACGACAAAATGGCAAAGGCAAATTCCTTCGGACAAAAAGTGTTTGAAGGAAAAGCCCAACTGAAAGAAACAAGTGGAAAAACATGAAGGAAACATTTCCTTCAGGCAAAATGTCTGAAGGAATTCCTTTAGACAATTTGTCTGAAGGAATTGAGAAACTTAGGTAGCCCAAAGGAGCCAGAAGGGCAATTACCCTTGCAGGGGACTCTCAGCTGCCAAAAGGGGGACCTTTCTCCAAGCCCTGAAGGGACACCTTCCCTTCGTGAGGGTTCAACGACAAAAGCCTAAACAAAGGAAAAGAAAGGGGAGATGTTATTTGAAAAAAAGTCCAAAGGAACACTTCAGAAAGTGAAGCCAAAGGAAAGAAAGATGAAGGAAAGTGAAGCCAAAGGAATTACCAAAGGGGTGATGGGCCCAAAGAAGTCAAATTTAGCATCACGAACTAGCCGTTGGCTTTCAAATGTATGATGGCATCCCCGTGAACGTCAACTTTGCTGTAATAAAATAACCATTGATCTTTATATGATTGAGCATGAATATGAAGGAATTCAAAGGGATTAAGTCCAAAAGGAAGAGACCACCGATAAAGGATCCTGAAGAGCTAAGGATTGACAAAAGATAGCCCCGAGGGCCAAAAGAGCCAAGAAAAGATAGAAGCTATGAAAAGACAAAAGTTAAGAGTGAACTCAGTGACCCACTGAGAAAGGAGCCTGAGGAGCCAAGCACATTTATGGACAAAACAACCTAGGTGGCCAAAAGGAAGCATTAGTAGAAGAGTTATTATAGTGGTTGGAATAGTCCCTATGAAATGGTCATCAAGGAGTGAAAATAGTGAATGGTGCGGCCTATTTTTCCTCATTTTGCATTGATGAGCAGACAAATGCATGAATGTCTTTAAGAAGTGGTCTTGTTTGTAGACAAAAGGGGTGTGGCCCATGTTTTCACAATGACATTTAATATAATTTAAACGCCAAAGTCAAGACTAGCAACTGACACAACATGTTCTTTCAATGACTTCCTCTTCCCAATGTTTTCAATGTAGCATGGGCCACTTGTAAAAAAAGGTGCCATTGCTTTCTCTTTCTCTATATATATTGTAAACCCTCATTTTAGAAAGATATCTCTCAGCTTGTATGGTGAACCCTTGCAGGATTTTACCTTGAATCAATACATAGCATTTTTACCTCCATTTTAAGTTTACACTTTTGCATATATCTATGGTTTTGTCTTGTGTTAAGTCATTTTTTTAATGCTTTCACAGCATGATTCGAGCATGTCTAGTGTATTGTGAGTTCTTCTTTTACAGGTTAGCTAGAAGTGTCCACAACAGAGTATAGGTGCATGTGAATAGGTTACCATAGTGTGTCTTAGAACACCTCTGGTAGTTCTTCCTCCTTGTATCTCCAGAGGACCCCTAGCTCACTGATGCAAAAGAATTTATCATATCAAATGGAGTGTATATCAGCTTGTTCTTGGTGTAAATTTTATGTCAAAGCTAAGTAGATCAACCATTTTGGTGTATCACTACTTTAGTTTAGGTTCTATTCTCAGTAATCCTTCTCTCTTTTCAACCCCCCCCCCCCACATTATTAGGAGTAGAAAATCTAGGACCAAAAAGATGCATCAAAGGGGACTAGCCCTTATCTAGAGATTCTCTCCTTAGTTTTGCTAGACCCATAGCAAGATGGGAGTCTCCATTGTTGATATGTTTTTGGCACACCTGGTGGGACTAGTTTTTATCCAAAGAGTTGAAGAATTTTGGTGTGTTCTTCAACCAACCAGCCTTTGGAGGCTTTTCATCAACACCAATGGTGACTCCGAGTTGAATCAAATGGTTAAGTAGTCCTTGTACCATCAGGAAATTACATTTTTGGTATGTATAATTCCATTGCTCAGCATTATGGGCCTTGTGTTCCTTCATATAACTTTGATCAAGGTTAGGTTATTCATGGAATCACCTCAAGCAGATCTCCTAGTTGGCCTTCAACAGTAAGGGAAGTAACACTAGAATTTGAGAAGCAAGTGATGGAGATAAATAGATTGGATGAGCAGTATAGATATTAGCAAGAGATTCTATACAAAGAGGAGTGTTTGTTCAGGCAAACTTAGGCCTTGGAATCCATGAAGGAGGAGGTAGCAAAATGGAAGAGTCCATTCATTCAAGACAATCAGCCTTGTGTACCTTCTCCCATTCCAACGTAGCCCCCTCCTATTCTAAATAAAGCCCACTCTTGTGCACCAAATCCTTTCTGCCAGATAGCACTTGCTCACTCTAGCTCATCTGATGCAGTAACCACTCCTACTCTTAATCCCTTGCACCTAGCTTTCCAACATCAAAGGGCATTAGAGCAACCTCTCATGGAGACTAACCTTCTCAATTCTTTAGAATGTGGACCTTCTTTTGATGGGAATCACCCTATATTTTTTGGAAAGCAACACATCTCTCTTGAAGCAGCTCTTCTTGTGTATGAGCAGACCCTTCCCAGTCTCCCTCAACCTCCTTAAATCTTTCAGCATAGGAGTGTTTATCATGAACTAGCTCAGGACCTTGAAGAGGATAAAGTTGTTTCATGTTCACAAGGGAAAAGTTCCAATCCAAAGGTCATGAGTTGGAAGCAAATAATAAAATCATGTAGTAGGAAAAAAGAGGAGGAGAGGCCTATTCATTTTGATAGAAGCCTTGCAGAAGATGAAGCTGCTCCTACTCATCATGATGATGCTTTTAACCTCCAAGAAAGACTCTTTCAAGAGAATATAGCCAAGCAAATTGTAGAATTGGAGTCCAGAATGAGGTTCCTCAACCAAAGTGTGATGGATGGTTCAGGCCAAGCAGAATATCCTACGTCTAAACACACCCCATCTACACTCTTCCAAGAGAGCTATCAATCCACATCTGATATAGATAAAGTGATGGCCAAATGGAAGGAAGAGAATCATTTGATTCTAGCTCAAGGACTACCTCCTCTTCCACATGAGTTTAACCATCCACCTTCCACTTCATCCCTTCTCAAGGAAGAACCTATTTTATAGGAGGCAAGTGAAGAAGAGAGGATCCAATTTACAGCTGCCCAAGAGGCTATCATGAGTGAAAATGAAGATTAAATCATCATGGATGCTCCCTTTGAAGACATCATCAACAATGGAGAAGGCACAGGTCATGCATACATGTGGATGTTCCAGCAATATGAAGAAGAGGTTGACAAACTTTATCTGTCAACAATCGATGTTGAGGAAAGTAAGCATGGTGAGCTCTCCCCTCCCTTGTTTGATGAACTTCCTTGTTGCTTTGATGAGGACTATGACCATGCCATGGAACCCAATTTGGAGGAGAATTAGGAGGATGTCTTTGAACAACTAGAGACTAGTTTTTGAGGAAGAAAAGGAGAGGCATGTCCATCTTGAGGAAAGCTTTGAAGAAGAGAGCCTTGAACAAGAAGGTGATGTTCTGTGGGATGAGCAATCAGTTTGTGATCTCATTTCAGACATCACAATAATCACCCTTCTTCACAAAAGCAATGATGAAGTAGAGGATCAATTTGACCAGGTTTTTAATGAAGTAGTAGGGGAAAAGTCAGAGCATGATGCATATCAAGGGGTTATGAGCTAGATGATCCCTATGGTGATAAGCTAACATTCTTTGATTTCTTGATGAAACACACTAGCATGAAGGACCATCATTGGGTAAGCATTCAATATCAAGGTGAATACATATATGTTGGAAGCATGTTTGACCATGATTCACTCGGATACAAGCCAATCAAGGTGGCAGGCAAGAAGAGCAAGTCACCAAGTCTCCTTTCCATCCAGCCATTTGTTTGGCACCATAAGTTTTCTTGCATTGAAGGAGACTTAAGAAGTTTTCCCTTTAATCTAGGAGGGAGGCAAATATACCTAGTTAGCTTTACATAGTAGTTTGTTTTCATTTTTTTCTTTCCCTGTTTTCCCTAGGTGCTGTTAGAACATGTGTGTGTAGTTTTTTAGCCTTTGTTGTGTGTGTTTTCCTTTGTGTTGAGGTAAAAATTTGTTGGTTCATATTTATTTAGAAGGCTATTGTTAACCTTTTTAAGATGCATTTTGACTCCATGCCCAATGGACTTTGTGGCTACCAGTCTTCTTCAGCATAACAGGAATGCTTCCCTTGGGAATCACCAATTTGTTGACCATTTTTGTCGTGAAGGCCAAAAGTTGGTCTCCTCCTTTTCAGTCTCCCTTTTGGTTTATTTGTATTTCCATGCCTGGATGTGAAGGATAATGCAGAAATATGCTTCTGCTACTCATTTTTTCCTCTTGGCATGCAAAAGGCTCAACTTCAAGCATTTGGTACAGAAAGAACAGGTAGGGTTGAAAGGAGTGATTATGCAAGAATTTGTAAAAGATAAATTAAAACCACTTTAGAAGGCTTTTTATCAATAAAATGAACCAAGTTCAAAGGGCCAAAGGATCACTTTCAAAATCCTAAAGGGTAGGTGCCCTTGCGGGGAGCACCCAAATGACAAGCAAGACCTTTGTAACTCTTTCAAAAGGCAATTTCAAAGACCAAGCAGCCCTTGCAGAGGGTGGAAAACACTTAAAAGGGGACCAAAGAAAGAGGGCTGAAAGGCAAGGTTTTCTTCATAAAAGGTAACAAGGCAAAGGAAGGTTTTCTTTTGGACTTTTGTCCGAAGAATAAATTCAAAGAAATTCACAAGGCAAGGAGCCAAACGGAAGATTGCCCTTCAGAAGGAAATCTATGGCAAAATGACAAAGGCAAATTCCTTTGGACAAAAATTATGAAGGAATTCCTTTAGACATTTTGTTCGAAGGAATTTGTCTAAAGGAAAAGCCCGATGAAAAGAAATAAGCAACAAAACATGAAGGAAACATTTCCTTCAAGCAAAATGTCTGAAGGAATTCTTTCAGACATTTTATCCAAAGGAATTGAGAAGCTTAGGCAGCCCAAAGGAACTCGAAGGGAAATTTCCCTTATGGGTGACTCTCGGCTGCCAAAAGGGGGACCTTTCTCCAAGCCTTGAAGGGACACCTTCCTTTCGAGAGGGTTCAACAACAAAAGCCTAAACAAAGGAAAAGAAAGGGGAGATATTCTTCAAAAAAAAGTCTAAAGGAACACTTCAAAAAGTGAAGCCAAAGGAAAGAAATCCAAAAGAAAGTGAAGCTGAAGGAATTACCAAAGGGGTGATGGACCCAAAGATGTCAAATTTAGCATCATGAACTAGCCGTTAACTTTCAAATCTCTGATGACATCCCCATGAACGTCAACTTTGTGGCAATGAAATAACCATTGATCTTTAAATGATTGAGTGTGAATCCAAAGGAATTCAAAGGGCTTAAGGCCAAAATGAAGAGACCACTGAGAAAGGAGCCTGAAGAGCCAAGGATTGATAGTAGATAGCCCTGAGGGCTGAAAGAGCCAAGAAAAGACAAAAGCTGGGAAAATACAAAAACCAAGAGTGAACTCAATGACCTGTTGAGAAAGGAGCCTGAGGAGCCAAGCACAGATATGGACAAAACAACCCAGGTGGCAAAAAGGAAGCGTCAGTAGAAGAGTTATTACAACGGTTAGAATAGTCCCTATGAAATGGTCATCAAAGAGCACAAACATTGAATGTCACGGCCTATTTTTCCTCATTTTGCATTGATGAGCAAACAGCCACGTGAATGTCTTTAAGAAGTGGTCTTTTTTGCAGACAAGAGGGGCATGACCCATGTTTTCACAATGACATGTAATATAATTTAAATGCCAAAGTCAAGACTGCCAACTGACACAGCATGTTCTTTCAGCAACTTCCTCTTCCCAATATTTTCAACGTAGCATGGGCCACTTGTAAAAATGGATGCCATTGCTTTCTCTCTCTCTCTCTCTCTCTCTCTCTATATATATATATATATATATATATATATATATACATATACATACATACATACATACATACATACATACACATATACACATATATACATACATACATACATACATACATACATATATATATATATATATATATATATATATATATATATATATACATATACATATACATATACATATACATATACATATATATATATATCTATATATATATATATATGTATATATATATGTATATATATATATATATATATATATCTATATATATATGTATATATATATATATATATATATATCTATATATATATATATATATGTATATATATATGTATATATATATATATATATATATATATATATATATGTATATATATCTATATATATATATATACATATATATATATATATATATATATATCTATATATATACAGATATATATATATATATATGTATACATATATATATATATATATATATGTATATGTATATATATATATATATATATATATGTATATATATATATATATATATATATATATATATATATGTATATGTATATATATATATATATGTATATATATATATATGTATATATATATGTATATATGTATATATATATATATATATATACATATATATATATATATATATATACATATATATATATATATATATATATATATATATATATATATATATATTGTAAACCCTCATTTGAGAAAGATATCTCTCATCTTGTATGGTGAAGCCCTGCAGGATTTTACCTTGAATCAATACATAGCATTTTTACCTCTATTTTGAGTTTACATTTTTGCATATGTCTATGGTTTTGTCTTATGTTAAGTCATTTTATTTAATGCTTTCATAGAATGATTCTAGCATGTCTAATGTATTGTGATTTCTTCTTTTGCAGGTTAGCTAGAAGTATCCACAACAGAGTATAGGTATATGTGAACACGCTGCCATAGTGTGTCTTAAAACACCTCTAGTAATTCTTCCATGTATCTCTAGAGGACCCTTAGCTCACTAATGCAGAAGATTTTCTCATATAAAATGGAGTGTATATCAACTTGTTCTTGGTGTAAAGTGTATGTCAAAGCTAAGTAGATCAACCATTTTGTTGTATCACTACTTTAGTTTAGGTTCTATTTTCAATAATCCTTCTCTCTTTCCAATCCCCTCCATTGTTAGTAGTAGAAAATCCAGGACCAGAGAGATACATCAAAGGGAGCTAGCCCTTATCTAGATATTCTTCCCTCAATTTTGCTAGACCCACAACAAGAGGGGAGTCTCCATTGTGCCACATGGAAGATAAAAGCTCAGCCTCTTGTCAAGGGTGCAATCCATAGCTTCAACAATACTACTGTAAAAAATCCCTGTCTTGACCCTAATAGCTCGCATAAGATAGGTGAATCAATGAGCACTCAAAATATGTTGTCAGGGCTATCATAACCATAGACCTCGACCATATAAGACCCCTCCTAATTAGAGGAAGTGTCAAAATAATCAAAACAATTAGAGTAACTAGAAGATTTTCCACTAGAATAATCCACAAAATTGGCCTCAACATTCTTTCTATGTGGAGAACAATGTCATCAAGAAGGGAAAACATTTGCAAGATGTCTAATACCACCACATTTGAAACATTGTGGTTGTTTCTAGTTTCGACAAGATCCAGAAGAAGTTGAATCACTTGAATAACTGCAAGAATGAGAAAAATGCCTATAGTGATGTCTACATTTGGAAGTGTCTAGAGAGTGTTCATGTGAATGTTGTGGAGACCATTGAGAATGAAGTGGAAAAAGTCAATGAGAGTGTTTTAAAGGATGATTTTGAAACTTTCTCTATACATGGTGATGATCTCTATGCTGGGACCTGTTTTTGACATAGTGAGCCTCTTCAATAGGTGTAGTTTTCTTCTTTGCAAATTATCTCTCATGATAAGTCAACAACTCACATATGAAGTCAAATGTGGTACCATTAACCTTATCACTAAGCTGTAACATTTCAATAAAATTAGTGTATTTGGAATTAAGCCCATTCAATGTGATAGAAATCAACATGCCATCATCAATTTTCCCCCTGTAGTACAATACTCTTATTTTAGATTTTTCATGCATGAAATATATTTAGAGACATCTTCACCATCTGCCATTTTACTGTTTAAAGGATGTATAATAAGGTCAATATTTTTTGTATGTAGCTTGCTTGTCATATAAATGCCTTAATGTTTTCCATGCTTTCCATGCCCCATATTTAATAGCTTCAATGTGAATAATCACATGTGCAGTGCAAGATGATTTTAGCAGTTCGAGTGCATGTTTATCATATTTTTGGTATTCAACCAACTCTATGGGTTTAGTGGGTGGTGTGGTTTCTTTCTCTGTTATTTCTCACAAATCATTAAAAATAAGCATATTTTCGATGTTCATGCTCCACTCCTTATAATTTTTAGGAGTTGATCAACCACTTTCTAATATTAAACTTACAATTTTAGCCATGATGTAACAAAATAAAAAAATTGAAGAATACTATTGGGGTTTAGCCTTTACCTCCAAATAGATTTTGATTTAAAAATTATCCTTATAACTCTTATGACACCTTTATATCACTATTTTCATTGAAAAATCTGATTATATCCCTATACCTCCTTTACACAAAAAATAAGATGAAATTACTAAATCCAAACAAAAAATGTTTCCTTATATCCTTGAACCCTAGACCTTTTCATAGGAAAATGACTATCAAATTTATATTTGATAGTCTCTCTACATGCAAATTTGATAGTCTCTCTACATGCAAATTTAGAATGTCAAGGAATATATTATAAATAGTTTGGAGTTTTCAAATGTGAGGAAAATTAAAAATTATTCACAAAAAAAAAGTTAACCTAATTTACTTTGCATAGTCTTGTGGAAAAAGAAGTTTTCACATCCAAAAGAGAAGATGCTCTACTTGTGCATATCCAACTGCATGCATTAGTAATTATAATTGAAGTGCAAAGGCTATTTGAAGGAATACTACTGGGACTAGGGAAATGAGATATCTTCATCATAGGCCTTATCACTTCAAGAATAATTTCATGGAGCAGACCCAAGCTACACCTAGGAAGAAATCTATTTTTTCTAGTGGAGCATTACGTCTTTGTTTGGTGGAACCCATAGTGATTTTAGGGATTTTAAATACTTTAGGAGATTTTACAATCTCCTAATTTTCTGTCTTAATTTTCTATGGCATTATTCAATTTGTTACGCTTGCCTTACAGGTTTGCATTCTTCGACTTGAAGAGAAATTGAAGCATTTGTCATCCTTATTCAATTCGTGTAGTTCATTACGTTGCACTAGTTGTGGCCATCATATACTTCATATCTCATGTGATCTTGTATGTCATATGAATGCTACAAGGCTTCAAAAAATCAACAACGATTGTCTCTCTCCTTCCACTTTCACATTCATGGCTCTGATACCACAATTCAGGCCAAGGATAGAGGAAATAATGCTAGAAATATATTCAATGTAAAAACCATACTTATTTTTATATAAGGTAAGCTTTTAAAAAGCTTATGAGAGAAGAAGTTGGTTAAAGAAAACCAACTCATGGGTATAACTAACCCGTCAACCAACAATAAACATAATAGAAACTTTGGATAAATAATCCAACAGAGATTTTTAGCTCTAGTGTAATGTAATCTTCTCTTTTCTTAGTGCACACTTATTTACCATCGTTTATTTTTGTTTTTGGTAGATACACACTACAAGGATGACACATGTAGGAGATTTGTAAATCTAGAAGAATTTGTAATGACACAATATGAGTTCTCTAGAGCAGATATCAAAGCTATTTGTACTGAGGTAGGGTTACTTTGAGAGAAAGGCATATGAATCTGAGCCTTTCAAAATGTAACTTGTTAGATTATCACTGAGAGTTTGAGATGATGCCTTTGACAAAGATTTAAAAGGGTATTATTTTGTGCCCTTATTTCCTATGGCCATTGCTTTTTATATTTTCAAGGTGACTTTTTATTGATTCATCTAAACCATGTTGCTATTTGAGGTTTTTTAAATTATAATGCTTTTGTTTTTTTTCCAACTTTAATTAGGTGGTTTTGTCTTTTGGTATCTTATATACTGATAAATTTACTTTCAAGTAACTTAGATCGATTTTAAAAAAGCTAAAGAAAAAGTAATGTTCGAGAAGGAGGAAGGTGTTCCAAAAATTACTACATGTAATGCTTCGTAAAAGTAGGTATCAATTTCAGCGAGATTTGTATATGTGAAGGGAATTTCCTTGTCGAATTTCTTTAACAAGTAGGTGAAATGTTAGGGTATTGATGATACCCAATTATCTGAACATCTACATCATATGTTTGCCTAGATGTGTGGCTTGTGTTCTCCTTTAAAGAGAATTTCAAAACCATTCATATAATATTTATATTGAATCATCATATTTACAAATCTACCATTTGTTTTGTCCGATACACAAAGAAATATTAATCTTATCAATTTTGCAACAATGTGATTACTAAGATCATATAATTAAATATGGTCAATGCACAAATACAATAATGAACATATGACGATGAGTCTACACGCAAGTCATTTGATGCAATCAAAGTATGTGGGTGGATGTTCAATCCTATTAATTGTGGTTGTATCGGTCCATCTTATTTTATAGCAATGCAAGATTTATTTAAATTCAATATTACTTGTAGCTCTTATATCAAAAAGAATTTTTTTTTTTAATAATATTAAAAATTCAATTTTATTTTTATACATTTATAATTATATTTTATGAGATTATATTTAATTGTGACAATACTTCAAATATATATAAAACTAAATTATTATTCTAATACATATTACAATACATAAATCATATACTAATACAACTTTAATAATACAATACATAAATATATACAAATAATTATTTTATTTTTATATTAAATTATAATACTATTTTTATATAATTAACATTAACATTATAAATATTATATATATTTAATATCTATTTTTTATAAATTCATAATAATAATTAAAATGTAACCGTTTCAATTACATTTATCAGTTTTCCCTTCCACTTTAATTTATCTATTTATTTGTTTAATAAATTTAAATAACTAAATATCCATCTACAAAATAATCTACATAGTCTAATCTAAATATAATTAATTACAAAATTCATATACAAATCTAAACAAAAATAATTATCAATACAAATACAGAACTAATGGCCAAGGAACCCTTGTCTAATTTAGTAATAAGTCCCAAAGGACAATTGCTTTATAAACTTTCAGCTGTTGCCGGCCATCTAAGCGAAGGAAAAGAAATCTATTTTTTTCTTCTGAAGATCGGAATCCCAACACAGAAAACTGAGCGAGATTATCAGAGACTAGAGCCAGGCAAATCACAGTATTGTCTGTCACCTTCCAGGAGCGTCTTTCACACTTAATTCCGCGACATAGTATAGTTGCTTCTTCCCAAGTTAGGTATGGATTTACTGTACAATGTAGCTTCCTATCTTCCACTACCCATATATTTCCTGTTTTCTACAACGAAGGAAGTCGAAGATATATTGGTTCCACAAGATGAATAAATTACTGTGCTTTTTTCGTCAAATCTCACTGTTTTTCTACCGTGACTTCGCTCCTATGAATGTATAAGGATGGACGTCTCCTCTTCGTTAATTTGCTTTAAACTGTGATGGTTTAGCCAACTCTCCCCTCCTCCTCCTCCTCCTCCTCAGATCTTCTCACTTCTGATCCACAAAAGCTCTTGAACAATCTCCTACGTGGAGGGCCGTCTCTTCACATCCACATTTAGACAAGCTTCTGCTAAATCAGCCACACTTGCCATGGACTCCATCCGATCCATTTCCCTCAGCCGAGGATCAAATATTTCTGTAAGGAGACCCTGGCTTTTTCTAGACAGGAACAAAGTTGTCAAGTTACGTTCCTCTTTTGTTCTGTCTACAGACAGAGGCTTCATGCTGGTTAAGAGCTCCACCATTACAACCCCAAAGCGGTAGACATCTGTTTTGTCTGTGAGCTGAGCAGTCATTAAGTACTGTGGATCCAAATACCCAAATATTCCCTTCACACTGGTAGTCAGATGGGTATTCTCCATTGGCATTAGACTTGACAATCGAAAGTCTGATAACTTGGGAGAGCATGTAGAATCAAGTAAAATGTTTGCAGACTTGATATCTCTATGAACAATTGGAACCGAAGCAGAAGAATGCAGATAAGCTAGGGCTTCTGCGGTCTCTATTGTGAGCTGTAACGTTGTATTCCATTTCAAGAAATTTGTCTCATCTTTTCCGTGGAGATGATCAGAGAGTGTACCATTGGAGACATATTCGTAGATAAGCAATGGGATTCGATTTTCCAAGCAGCAGCCCAGGAGTTTTATAACGTCTCTGTGATCAATCTGAGACAGAATTATGACTTCGTTGATGAATTGACTGATCTGTTCCTTATCAACTTCTTTGCATTTTTTTATGGCCACTAATCGGCCTTCTGCCAGTTTGCCCTGGTAAACATACCCAAAACCACCTACTCCTACCTTGAGATCTTCGGAGAAATTGTTGGTTGCCTTTACAAGCTCTGCTTCTGAGAAAACAGTGGCTTTCCTCTGCCCCCTGTCTGAAGAGATATATTCCTGCAGACGATGGCCTCTGTTATGAAGAAAGTAGTTTCTTCTTAGAAGAATCTGTATCCTTTTCTTTGCTAGCCAAAATATGGCCCATGCAATCAGTAGTCCTCCTATCAGAGATGAAAAAATTCCTTCGTAACACATCAGCAATATCCATCAGCCACTGGTGAAGAGCATTGTAGATAATTATTATTCAATTTCTACATTAACAAAATTTAGGGTAGACCTATAAGCAGGGGGACGAATACGCTGGCCTTCTCTGTGCAACTCCTTTTACCATCACCTTCTCCCTTTGCACAGGAGCAATTGAAAGAACCCTCCTGATTCAGACATCTTCCCACCGGTGGTAGAATTCAATCATTCAATTGCGAATCAGCACATTCATAAATATCTGCAAGATCTCATTTTATCAAATATACATTAGCCTACAAATGAATACAGAAAACATAACCCAATACCCACTGATTTACTAGATTTGAAATAAAACCAAATTGGTAAAGAAGATGATTATCCACCACCAATTCATCCCCCAGTTAATCAGAAGGGTTGTTCTTTGTACAAAATACAAGCTCTTTTTCTGTAAATTCCATTTCTTTTGATGTGGAAGGGGGGAACATTATGCTTAGATGCCCCCAATTTAAGGATACTTTTTTGATGCAGTCAAGGTAGGGAATCAACCAAATGACAACCTAATCCTTTCAGCCTTAGGAAAGTAGGCAGCAATCTAATAACTCTTCACTGGTCCATTCACATGTATCCATAATCCAACCATAACACTACAAAATAAGAACAGAGACAAGAATAAGTTTTCACTCTTAGACAATTCCATCACAAGCTTTCTATTCCCGAATTAACACACTGTTCACTCATTCATGCATTCATGGAGATCGTTATACAATTATACATGCATCACTCTTCATTTAGAAAGGTCACCTTCCAAAAAAAAAGGGCAAACAAATACGCTCTTTAATCTTGAAAACACGTTTTTGAGCATGGAAACATCTTTAAATTCATGAATAACAGGCCCTTTTTTGCTATTGTGATGCACAAACCTTTAACTAAATAACAAAGCCACAAAGTTGATGCTTGCACTTTCTTCTGAAACATTCCAAATCGTCCAAACCCTAAGACTGCCTTTAAAACATGTTTTCAAAAAAAAAAAAAAAAAATGCATAAAATACTTCAAAGTGCAGACAAATATTATTTTTTTGCTACTATAATGATGGTATCTCTTATGGGATCAAAAATCATATCAAAAATGCCCTCAGAAATTACCTAGGTGCTGTGCATCATTTTAACCATCAACAAAATACTTGCCTAGCTTGCCAAAAATGTTTTTAGAGAGAAAACCAGCTCTCTCCCACTTTAGCAGCGGCTCCCTCCTTTTTCTTTGAATGGTTGAATCCTCAATAACTTCAAAAACCCATCATGAATGTGTGCCCCCATTTTTCCCAGGTGTCCTCCAGCTTTCAAACCATGACTTGTCACTATGGTCGGTTAACCAAAACACCCCAAAAACCAAAAAAAAGGGAATAAGATCAGTATCCAATGTTCTTTAAGAGTGTTCAAGGTGTCAATGATGCATCAGGAGACCTGAGTTGACCCATGAATGCTCATCTAACCTCCAACACCCTGATTTTTATCCTTATGTTTGCATGTATGTTGTTGAATAAGAAGTGTCATTTATGTATCAGAGGCGTATTGGATCAGCAGTCTTTTACTCCTACAATGCCACTTCCAATGGCATCCAAGGAATGCTTTAATAGGGTCAAAACAACTTTATTCCTTCACACTAAGACTACTAGATACACAAGTTTTTGGTCGATGTGAGATTGTCATACTAACCAAA
This sequence comes from Torreya grandis, assembly GCA_037957365.1. Lineage (NCBI taxonomy): Eukaryota > Viridiplantae > Streptophyta > Pinopsida > Cupressales > Taxaceae > Torreya > Torreya grandis. The sequence continues at coordinate 4,825,624 of JARHVA010000398.1, read as the reverse complement.
GATGATCATGCATCATCTTTCTTCAATGTTACTGGTGACTTGCACCAGGCCTTGTCTCTTGGGAAAAGCTGCACCCAACATGTTTAATGTAATATTGTACTCATTTAGAAGCCCATTTGCTTTTACCACTCGAGCTCATGTGATTCAACATGAGCTCTTTTACCTTTGTTTGTGGAATGCAATAACTGAAACTGCTGTGCAGCAAGCAATTAGAGCAGCAAGAAGAGAAGATGGCACAAACAAAAAACCGAACTTGCTTGGATTAAAGATTTGATTTAGAGATGCTGAGGCAAAGGGCTAAAACACTGATCCTCATCTCTTAGGATGCCCAAATTCAAGTTTGGCTGTGGAGAAACTCTCAACAGATAGGATATATGAACTCCCACAGGGCAGGCGACCCCAGTAACCAGAGGATTACACTTAATTCTACCTAAGTGTAAGGAATTATTTCAAATATTCCATGTTTCTTTGGATGCGCGAAATCAAGTTCGGACATGGAGAAACGTTTTAAAAAGGATATACAAACTCCCACGAGGCATGGGACGTCAGTGACCAGGTGATTATGACTAATTCAAATTTTACATGTATGCAAGGATCTACTTCAGCCCTGTGAAGAGAAAAAACCTATTAATTCACATGCACATGACAGGAGAGTTTTCTCTACAAAGATATCATAACCTCTATGTAGAGGTCACAAAAAGGGTGAATATTGACTAGGCAACCCAATTGACATAGGATTAATTATTTTAATGATCTGCAGAAAGATTTAGCAGCCGGAGTCCTTACCATAGACAGGATGAAGAAGTGGAGGATGAACAAATAAAATGCAGACTTCTCGCTGACCAAACTGAATATCACGCTGATTTAGCGGAAAGGACTGAGTTAAAAGCATGATGTCCTGGTTGTGTGGTATGGCTGTGTGGTTTGCAGCCCAGTTGCCAATATTTGGATTTTTTTAAAGCCTAAATGTATAATAAATATTGTGGGAACATTTTCTGTTATTGGTAATGGTAGGAGATACGCATATGTTGTTTTTGTGTGTACCTTAAGAGTATTAAAATGGACTCCTCAACTCGTGGGATACTCTTTTGGTTTCTAAATTATTTGTAATTAGAAACTAGTAAATTACATCACATAATAATCACCATAAGCTAGAGAAAGCTTACAGGGCAGGTCTCTCAAACCATTAGCAATGTTAGTACTGGAGGATACTTACATATCAACCCAAAAACTTTCACCCTAAAGTCATGCTGTCATGCTTCAGGATCGGTAGTGCTATTGTCTATTGTCATGAACTATCCCCATGGAGTAAACTTCTGGGCTTTTTTCAGGGAATTGTTTCTATTAAATATGAAAAATTTTACCTAGAGAAAAGATGCGGTATATTAGCTTCCATTTAGTCAAAGAAAGCCCACTGAACAAGTGCTGCAAAACTCAAAAATAAAAATAAAAAATACCCTACCAGTGCAGCCGAGGCCTCCATGATAACCATCGCCCTTATATCCTTTATTACATTTGCACACTTTGTAGCCGGGCATGCCTGTAACATTAAGACAAGCAGCATTCTTGGAGCAAGTAAGATTACCCGTTTCTTTGGTCGTTGAACAAATATCACCTTCAATAGCCCAGCCGATCTTGAGACCATAAGTACAAGCCCCAATTCTGCTTTATCAGATAATTGTATCTTTTAAGTCGTGGGATCGAGTATGGTAGAGAACACGCATTGACCAGGCGGGGGCTGTGCATATGGCTTTGCTCAAGATTGACTTTTCTCCAATTCTCCATGAAAGTAGTTTGGCAGCACCCAAAACTATTACAGTACTTTGGTTCGTAGATTTTCAAGCACGAAGCAGCGCAATTGCCTCCAACTGTTTGGTCATCAGATTGAGGGGTTCTTGAAAAATACGATCCGTTGGCGAAACAGCGAACTGAGGCAAAAACGTTGGACCCTGAGATTGTGAAGGGACCCAGCCTGCCAAGCGAAAAGAATGCTCTTGCAGGCTCTGACTCGTTGCTGCAGCTGTTGGCTTTGAGATGCGTTACGTTGATTACCAGAGAGTTTAATGTGAGATTTCAGACCTGATATTCCCCTGTAGGCATGGAAATAAATGGAATTCTTCCCTCTCCAAATGTAGAGTTCTGTTTGCATTCCAGAGAGAAATTGGAGTTCTGCAATTCGAACCCTCGATCTGGAAGGGGTAATTTATGTCGAGATATCCGCATGTCTGAGAATAACTGCAAGGATTGTTTACTTTTACGAGATAGCAGCAGTTGAATGTCATACACAGAGCAGTAATCGCTAGAAGCGTCGTCATTTCTTTTTGGATGAAGATTACGAGTTGAGTTCAAATATATGCGACCAGAATCGATCAACATTGCTGAAACGTTCAATGCCTTTGATTTTTTCACCTATGGGGCTCTTCGCAAAGATTGGTCTTGGTCCGTGAATCCGTGGGTTGGTGAAATGGTTTTTAATTAGCCGAATGTTCTTGGTAACAGTCGTGGACGTCATGACTATGATGGTGATACTTAGTGATGTATTCTGAGTGTTTTGTCAGTTTCTATGTTTAATGTCTATATTTTTGTATTTACATATTGACAGAAAATAAAAAACATATAAAAACAGAAAATAGAACACACAGATTGCTACAGCAATTATGGAACAAGATTTTTATTAATCTTCTTGAATCTTGCAGAGCTTCTTGATCTTGCTTATCTTGCTCAATTACAATATTGCATCCATGAGTCCTTTAAATAGATATGAAAGCAAACAATAATTAGAAAAGCAAACGGAAGACTAATTTTAGTCTTTACATGCAAACTGAAATTGAACTGCTTCTCTAACAGTTTAACCAACTGTTTGATAACTAACTGATCTCTTACTGATTATTAATTGTTGCATGCATGAAGAGTGGAGAAATTGACTTCAGTCTCCAACACTCCCCCTTAATTTCTACCACTAACTACTTCAGCATTTACAATGCCTAAATTATTTAATTCTATCTACCAGCTCCAGCTAGGATGCTTTTCTTTTGCAGAATACACTGCTTCTCATGCGAAATACACCACCTTGTCTTCATACAAAACAAATACCATTGCTCAATGAGCGTTCACTCAGCATTTAAGACTGAGGAGTAGCCTGTCGAAAGGCTATCAACGGACATGCTTATGTCCAACACTGCAAGCTTCCTGCTTGCGTACCTATCTTTCACCTGACGCTTAAATGCTCAGGTTTCCTCTTAGGACTCTGCTGTGTTCTTTCCACGTTGGTCTAGATTTGCCAACAATTGGCCTGATCTTCAGACACTTTGACAGCTTCACTCACTGTTCAACATACACACTTTCATAGCTTCGCTCGCTGTGTAACACAAGCTCTACGGAGCTCGTCTTTTAAAACACGTCACTGCATATTAAAAAAATAGAACACATTCGATGCCTTTTATCTTTGACATTCAGATCAGGCTCTTCAGAGCAATCTTCTTTTTAATATGCCTCTTGTCCTTGGGGTTAGATGCATCTTTGTCATCTCTAGAGCGGTCTCTTTGACTTTCTTCTGAACAAAGCTTTAAACACATCCTTTCTCCACTCTTCGAACCCCTCCAACAGCCTTGTTCTAATAGCGGTTTGGATGCTTTTGATGGCCCATATGAATGCTTGCTGGCTGGCCTCTAGCCCCCTCGCCAGCGCCGCCGTCTGTTCTTTGTTGAGAGTCGACTGGCTCCCAAAACATACAAAAACAACCAAATTGGGGCTTCTGCAATCCAACCACTGTAAACACTCCACCTTGTTGATATCCGCCACCTTACCATGGCTACCATCGGTCACGCGTTTGATTCCCTCTGCGTCGAAAATCTTCTTGGGGAGCATAGGACCTACAGTCCAAAAACCACGATCTGCCTAATCTCAGCAGGATGCGAATGCTTGTGATCCTCCATTTTTTTTTCTTCCTAAGTAGTTGTGCTTCTGCACACTGCTCTTCTTTGAACATTTATAAACTATTGTTGCTTCTATGCCTCTGAGTGCAGGGAGCAGTCTCTTCTTCTTCTTTTTTAAATTTCCATGGGCTGCCATTAGGGTTCTTCAACGCTCTATTGGTCTTCTCTTTCTTCCAACTCAGCAGGAACTTTCTCTATGATTTGATTTTCCAACTCTCCTTTGCTACACTGCAGATTTTTGACCCTTTCTGGACTGCTATCCTGTCGATCTCCTGACAGTGCTTTCGGTTGTCTCTTCACGTCCCTCTGCTTCACACATGTGCTATTTCCCATGGTCAAACAACAAAACTCTGTTATTCCTTTCTTCTCCCTGGATCTTCTCTCCAAGGCTCTGATACCAATTGATAGAAAATAAAAACATATGAAAATAGAAAATAAAACACACAGATTGCTACAGCAATTATGGAACGAGATTTTTATTAATCTTCTTGAATCTTGCAGATCTTGATCTTGCTTATCTTGCTCAATTACAATACTGCACCCATGAGTCCTTTAAATAGATATGAAAGCAAACAATAATTAGAAAAGCAAACTGAAGACTAATTTTAGTCTTTACATGCAAACTGAAATTGAACTACTTCTCTAACAGTTTAACTAACTGTTTGATAACTAACTGATCTCTAACTGATTGTTAACTGTTGCATGCATGAGGAGTGGAGAAATTAACTCTAGTCTCCAACACATATATATTTTTTAAATTAAAATTGAATAAGTTTTAAGGGTGTTAGAGTAAATTTCAATTCTTTTAATTATTAAAATATTTAAAAAATAATTATAAATGTCATGTATATGTATTTTTAATATTTTTTTGTATGTACTTAAATCTACTTGTTTTAATGATTCCATTAAACTCGTAAATCATATTCTCTAACTAATTAATTAATATTCTAATTTCTACATAAAATTTATTATATTTCATGAATCTTATCACACTCTTACAACCAATTAATTACCCTCATTAACCTATTAACTAAGTCTATTTAGCTATTAAGCTACCCACTAGCCCACTTGACAATTTAAAATTCCCTTTTATTCATCTACCTATCTACCACCTTACTATCCTAGCCTTTTTTACACCCCTAGTCCCTAATCATCCACCTAATCCCTATCCTAATCCCTCAATAATCCCAATTAGCTCCAAAGGAGATTCTAGACTTCTCCAATTCTAGAACCTTCTCTAACTTATCCCTTCCCCTCTAGAAGTCTCTATTCTAGAAGATTCCAAGGAATTTTTAATTCCTTCGAAATTCTTCCACCATTGATCTCCATACTTCAAGTTTGAATATGAGCCATTGATTTACCCCCCTTGACTTATATATACAAGTCATTCCTCCATGATCGACTAACTTGAAAGCCATAAGCATCCACTATACTTGCATAATCGGCAATTATAAAAGAACTTACATAGCCTTGTCAAAGCCATCAAGAAGCCATTACAAATCTCAATCAAGCAGTCCAACAATCCAATCATTTTTACATTCAAACCAGCTTGACAATCTTGGAGAGGAGCTCTAAAAGACAAAAGGATTGTAAGAAATATCATTGTAAGTGTTTGATTGTTCCTTTATCCCCTCTTTTGATATTGTTTGTATTCTTGAGGTTACATTATAAATATAATAATATAGTGAAGAATCCAAAATACACTCACAGATTGATATATATATATATATATATATATATATATATATATATATATGAAATATTAAAAAAAAATATACATAATATTTATGATTATTATTTTTTTTTAATAATTAGAAGAATCGAATATATATATATCCGAAAACAACATTTTTTCTAGTCATGTCATCTCTTATTATTTAAATTTTGACTTCATCTCTAAACATATATATATATATATATATATATATATATATATATATATTTCATATTTTTCTTTGGTAAATGTAGTTGTGGAGGTCATTGTGATCTCTTAAAATTTATATTTTTGGTATACATTATTTAAATGAAACATTGAACATACCATCAACAATAAGTGTTTGTAAGTGGGTGATGACATCCCCACCATCAATGACCAAGGAAATCAATAGTGTATTATTGCTACCATTTCTTGTGAATCTTTTTGCTAAAGATTAATATAGTCTTCTTGTGAATATTTTTACTAAAAAGTTAAGCACTTCTCATATATATGCAAACACTTAAATTTGGTATAATTTTTGTTATCACAATATTTTTAATATTAATTTGTGTATATGGATCATCACTTTGATTTAGGGATTAATTGTTACTTGTTTGTGTGTCTTTTCATCTTTCTATAACCTTGTAGTCCTATCTTCCTCTACTTTGTATTTTATAAGTTTGTTAGTGTGCCCATGGGCTTGCTTCTCTCTCCTCTCTCTCTCCCTCATTCATTTTTTCTTCATGGGAAGACTCATAACTAATACAAGGTTGAAACCCCCCACCCTTTGGTTTTATGGGTCCTCTTGCCTGTCTTTGTATTCTTTTAATATTTTTATTGGTGACATCAGAGTTGGTGGTACTAAGTAGCAGACTTTAGTAGTCAATGACACTAATGCAACCTCACAACCTATAATGAGCATAACTAGTAGGAACATTCAATGTGGATTGTCATGCTGGACATTGATCTCTGACTGGTACCCATCTACTTTTTTAACACTCCCCCGATGCATTGGAATTAAGTATTTTTATTTATTTATCCTATTGTTTTTTTCATTAACTTTAGTTTTTGACTTAATCATGATTATTCAAGCCCCATCGATTCGGTCACAAGGAATGTTAATAATCAAGAAAAAATGAATTTCAATTTTCATTATTTTCAAAACTCGTGCTATTTCATGAGCTTTCCAAAACCTCCCCTACCCCACTTCCACTTTCCCTTTGCAATCTCAGCTTCCCTTATGCACTTTATTACCATGACTAGATAAAGGGTTGCAGACCTTTATGTTCTTTGTTAGAAGCCCACCATTGATTTCATCTGTGCACCATTTATGAAACTCTACATATCCTATGGAGCATATGATGATTTCAACCAAGGATTGGTAGATGACATTGCAAATGGTATAATAACCAACACCCACCAAGTAGGTTCTCACACCCTCTATTCGTAGGGTTTTAAGGTTGTACCCTTCTAAGATGTACAATATTGATGAGAATGGCATACAATTTATCTTATGTAATACATTTGGGTTTATTTTTGTTGATTGTATTGTTGAGGGCTTGAAGTAATTAATGATTAGTCAAGGCATAAATCATTTATTAAATACATAATCATTATCTACATTGTTGAATACCTAACCCTTGAGAAAAATATCAGTTTGGATCCATTTTATGTTGACTATATTGTTCACTACTTGAATGAATTAATGATTACTTAGGGCATAATTATTTAGTCAATGCATAATCATTATATGCATTGTTGAATATCCAACCCTTGAGCATAATATCAAGTTTGGTTCATTTTATGTTGATTGTATTTTTAATTTCTTAAAAGAATTAATGATTACTTAAAGCATAATCATTCTTTCAATGCATAATCATTGTCTACATTGTTAAATATCTAACCTTTGAGCATAATATCAGTTTGTGTTCTTTTTATGTTGATTACATTTTTTTTTCTACTTAAAATAATTAATTATTAATTATGGCATAATCATTCATTTAATGCATAATCATTGTCAACATTATTAAATATCCAACCCCTCAGCATAATATTAATTTTATTTTATTTTATGTTCACTATATTATTGATTACTTGAAGGAATTAATGATTACTTAGGGTATATTCATTCATTCAATGTATAGTCATTGTCTGCATTGTTGAATATCCAACCATTGAGCATAATATGAATTTGGATCCATTTTATGTTAAATGTATTATTGCATGCTAGAATAAATTAATGATTACTTAGGAAAATCATTCATTCATTCTATAATCATTGTCTTTATTAAAGGAATAAATGATTATATAGGGCATAATCATTCATTTAACGAATAGTTTATTGACTAGTTTGTGGAATCAAGATATGTTACATATAATTCAATGAAAACATATGAGTAAAATACATAATCATTATTAGATATGATACATATAAATGAATTTGAAATCTATACTTTTGTATTATAGTTAAACACTATTCACATAAAAATCCAACTCCACCCCACAAACACTAATGTATTTAAGTAGTCAGCAATATAATCAATGGATGCTTTTGGCATGGACTGCCATGCTAGATGTTGATCCCCAGTTTGTCAAATCTATTTCTCCATCATTTTTCCCTTTGGTTGTTAGGCTTAATCATGCTTTCTTTTCTTATTCATTGTTGTTTGCATTAATTATAGCTTTTTACATTAACAATGATTATTAAGGAACTATTCAGCCCTATATGAAGGAAATCTAGATGCAACTAAACTATGAAATTAAATTATCTTAATCCTAATCTAAACTCAAATAATCTCAATATGGAGTAACAAAAATGAAGAAACTAAACTAGTAAAATAATTACTTACAAACACATGCAAAATCCAACACCTTCTCCATTGTGTGATCAATGGTAGATTTGTTCTTTGTGTGGAATGTGGATGCTCAATGATTTTTCCAATGTAAATGGAGAATGGACAAATTATTGAGAAGTAAATACTCTCTTGATGGCTTTGATGTGCTTTGGATTCACTTAAAGATTTGATTGCATGTTATTAGCTTTAAGGTGGATGAATGAAAGTGGTGACTTGCATGCTTATTTATAGGTTTTTGGAAAATAGATGAACAATGAAATATTATTTGAATATTTTAAATTATCAAAATAATCTATGGTAGAGAATGAGTCCTCACCCATGAAGATGATGACCAATTCAACTGCTTGAGAGGAAAATATAATTGGTTAGCTAAGTCATCAAGAATGGATCAAGTTGTTTGACAAGTCAATGGGTGACTCATAGGATAGTTGAGGAAGTTAAGGGAATGGTTGGGTGAATCAACATGTGAGGTAGATAAGCATACAATATTTTTGGGTGAGGTAGGAAATTTGGATTTATTAATTAAATTTAGATTAAAACTTTGTATAATTGATTAATTTTGAATTATTCAATTATTTAAATTTGGAGGGAGATGACATGAATTTTAATTTAAACATGTTAAAGAAGAATTGGTGTTAATAGGTGTATTTTGAAACTAAATGAAATTTAGGTGCCTATATTTTTCCTTTTTTGAAATGGTGTTGTGAATGAATACTTTTTTTAAGAATAGTGGAAGTAAAGTGTTGATGATTAAAAAATTTACTCCATATGAATGAAAATGATTGTGATGATGCCCCATCAAGTGTTCATATGGGAAAGCAGATGGATACTCAAAATGAATGAAAGAGGAAAATGATGAAGTGAGTAAGACGTCAATTAAAAAATTATTAGAACTGATATCATACTTGCATAATTAAGGCATGTGCAAATAAGTTTCCCCTAGCGATCAAAACTAGAGAAATGATCAGAAAAAGAATATTTATCATTCTAAGACTTCATACTTAGTTGTTGCTCATGACTCAAGGGTTATGTGAGTGGATGTAGGAATGATGTATCCTAGTGATGGTAAGTTGTGGATCCAAAAAAAGGAAATATAGATTTCATAATGTTGAGTTAAAGATTTAAAAAATGGATGGTTCCTAGTTGCCAATATATATTTAGAATTATTTGATGAAGATTGTCTATAAATTTGAATAAAAATGGATGAAAACTGTGAAAATAAGGATTTGGAGAGAAAATATTTAAATAGGGGGAAAAGGTATAAGTAGAGCAAGGGAGAATTAGAAAATCATTTGTGAAATTTGAATTATAAATAAAACTATGAGTTAGTGATTTGGCTCTAAGTTTGTAGAGAAAAATAGATCAAATCCATATTCATTTTCATTGTAAAGAGCATATGAGGAGACATTAGAGACTTAAGAGGAGTGAAACTCTTATAAGTATTATTTTGGAAGTTGATTCTTTGATTTTGATGAATTTATTATAGTTTAAATTCACGGTGAATGAATTTACAATTATCACATTTTTTATTTTGGTAATGAATGTTGTTAAACTGTTGAGTGCAATCATGAAATTGTCAAATAGGGTAGAAAAATCATTAGGGAGAAGTTGATTTAAATATTATAGAATTCATTATTTGTAGTTGTGAAATCATAAAAATGAGGAGCGAAGTCATCAAGTAGTAAATCAAAATTATTAGGGAAGAATTAGGATGAGGTAAATGTGAAATTGTAATACATGGTTTCAAAATTGGGCAAATGGATAATAAAATTGCTAATATGAGCTACAAATTCATGAGAATTACAAAATTGAAGATGGAATTGATGAAATTGTCAATATGACTTACAAAATCGATGAAATAGGTTGTGAAAATTCTAGGATTTTTAGGAGGGATGGATTCAACAAAAAAATAAACATGCATTAATGGTAGACTAGCAAGAAAATGAAATGAATGAATGTGTTGAAGATGCTTTTGACAAATGTATGTTGAGTTATAGGATTAACATTGTGCCAATGCATTATTATTATTTATTTGTAGGAGGTATTATCAATATTAGCAACATGAGAGTAGAGGCCAAGAGCATTAACACATATTATGAGGTTTACCAAATATAAGTTTAGGGTACTAAGGGTGATGAGATTATCATACACAGGTTAGATGCTAGAGATCTAAGCTGATAGGGATTTGTTAACTGCATTGGCTGAGAGATGGCACAATTAGATGGGCACATTCCACCTACTGATAGGGGAGATGACTATGACCTTGGAGGATGTATGGCAGATCATGAGGATCCTAATATGGGGGACATGGGTGTACTATGAAAAGGGCTCACATGAGACAACCCTTAATATAATATTTGGTGAAGGCTTGATCCCAATTATGAGAGGATGAATAGATATAGATACATGTATATCTTTAGGATGAGATTCATTTATTATTGTGCTCATGTCTATTACCAGTGGCATTATGATACCTGATAAGAGTGGAAAACATAGTCTTATTGGGTTTTTAGATGTCATTAGTGATATGATGGAGATGGGGGAGATGTTCTCATGGGGGTTGTGTGTACTAGCACATTGTATAAGGATTTGCATCATGGAGTGTATTTATTTGGGAAAGAGACAGGTCCTTCCACTTTCTTATAGGTATAGTACTGGGATCATATTGCATTAGAACATCCAGTTGGGCATAGGAGCACCAAAGTAGAAGATGAGCCTATTGTGTATGATTGACATGTGATCATAGGTACATGGAGCCCACACTTAGTAGATCTAAATTTTTATAGGAGAGTCCTGGATGAGGTGGATAAGGATTAGATTATTTGGAGGCCATATCAGGAGATAGACTTCCAATAGACATAGGATGTGTTATACATGGACTATATGATGATATAATGCTACATAATGGGTGTTCATGATGATACCATTGAGAGATATCAACTTGTACAAGGTTATGAGATAATTTTACTGGAAGCAACACATTCTGGTAGGGCCACACATGTTTGCATGTTCATTCTAAGAGAGATCACAATGGGGTATTTCTATTGATCCCAAGATTACTGAGCATAATTAGACACATGTTCAGATAGATACATTGGTTGATAGGAGGGATGTGATTGATGCAATGGTGGTGGATGGATCTATGGAGTGGTGGGCCAAATAATGGCCTATGAGATTCACCATACCATATGCTCCTGCATGCCTTAGAGATAGAGATTGATAGGTAGCCTAGGAAGACAACCACATGGTATAGGACTTGGAGCTAGGATTAGATGGGTTGTGATAGGATAGAGGGGTGGGATATGGGTGCAAGGAGATGAGTAGAAGGGACAAGGAGATGGACTAAGTATAGAAGAGACCCATATAGAGGAGGTGGAGGTGACACATATTCATGATGTTGAGATATTATAGGAGGAAGCTGAGATGAGAGCTATTATAGAGGATCATGTTGGGGAAAGAGAGTCCTCTAGTTATTATTGATAGTGATGGGGATTAGGATGGTGAGGATATAAAGATGAGACCCATCATAAATACACACATACATAATGGAGATAGAGTTGGGATATCAAGGCTAGTGAGGTCATAGGAGGATCAAACACTAATAGGCAGGTTGTATGAGGGGATCTAGATATAAGATGTAGAGATTGATGGGTTACACATAGAGATTACTAGATTGTAGGGAAATGTGCAAAGCAATGATGATCAATTAGCTTTGAGAGTGGCTGACATCAAATGTCTACAAGATGAGGTGGATGGGTTATAGGTTAAGGTAGATATATCAAAGAGATATGGTATGACATTATTATTTATACTTATGACATAGGATACAAAGACCCAAACACTTGATGGCTCAATAGTGGCACAATGATATATATGAGAGAAGGATTCTTCATGGGTGGAGTTAGTAGAAGCTAGGGTGGTATTAGCAAGATAGGGACAATTGGCGATGTTGGATAGGGTCATATGGGCTATGGAGTATGCCACATGCTATAAGAGTTTGTATGAGGAGGTTTTTACATAAGCACAATGTGCACATTTATAAGGGAGAAATCGTCTAGGAGATCTATGTTAGGGAGGTTAGTATTGCCAGTAGAGTTAGAGAGGTCTATGGGACATGGATCACAACTAGTCATGGGTCCTCTGAGGAGTATATCACAATGTTATGAGCCTAGTCTGACCATAAATGCCCCATCTGAGGGTTAGGGAGAGACTTGATATGCCTTGAACATGAGATATCAATGTATATGTATGTTTAATATGTATCATTTTATAGACACACACACACACACACACACACACACACACACACACACACACACACACACACACACACACACACACGATTCATTTTGGCTATCAGACTCGTATTATTGTGATGCAATGGACATTATGAACTATTTATTATTTTCTTTTATATATGATTTATGGTATAGAGGGATAGACATGGTATAGTTATAATTACATTTTCTGGTTTTTGAGTGATAATAACACATGTTAATTAGGATCAACACTTATTATGGAAATGAAATGTAATGTATGATTTTTATGGCTGCATGGATAGTGTATTAGATAGTTGCATTGTGTTTAGTTTTTCTTTGCATTGGTGTTCCAAAATAAATATGTATTGAGCAACCTGAATTTTAATATAGTGTAAAGGAAAAGATCACCAATGTTATAAAATAATCATGATGATTGTGCATTTGCTTTCCTTGGTTGATTTCCTACAACTATTTTGGATGTTATTTTTTGTGGGGTGCAATTTGTTGTAGTTGGTGTTTAAGTCTATTTTTTAGTTTTGACTAGTGATTATTTGGCTTTCCTTGTAATTAGGTTGAGTGGTCCCATCAAAACCCTTCTTTTTAACCAATCAAATAAAAAATAAATCTAACTCATACTTTATAAAGGCTCCTTGACATAAATTTAATAAACTTATACTGGTATTTATGGCAATTTCTTTCACGTATAAAAGTATGTAAGATTTAACAAAACTCTTTACTAAAATGTAATTCATAAATTTTAAAGAAAAATCTTTTAACCCTAGTAACAATTCATAAAATTTCAAAGAAAAAGTTTAAAATATAGTGGAAAAAAAGAAAGATTTTTTTAAAAAATAAATAAATATTATATTATTTGTAATTACTAATATAACAACTCTGAACTTCTATTTAAAATATTGCATAACGAATGAATAAACTTAAAAAATATGAAAAAATACTTAATATAAATGTAATATGTTGTGAAAAAGAAAGCAACATAAAAATAACTGAAATCAAAACACTAACTTAGCTCGTAGTTTTTATTTGTTTATTTTTTAATTCAAAATTTTTTGGTGGAAATCCAACACAAGTTGCATTACAATATAAAACTAAATTTATTTTGAATGTGTGCTATATTTTTTATCGAAAAGTAATGTCGTTCACATGAAATGTAATAATATAAAAATATAAAACTGATGATCTCAATTACTTTAAAATAAAACTTATAATAAAAACTAGATAAATCTATCGAAAATACACTGATAGATATCATTCTCGAGGTACTTAGATACATTTTGACTTGCTTAGAGAATGATATGTTTTAATATATCATAAAAAAATTATATCAAATCTGTATTAATATAATAATTTAATATCAAACTATTACATTACAAATACACTGGGTATGAAAACTAGTCATAATTATTTACCTTATGATCTATAAAAAAAATTCAATTTTTTTAAAATAATAAGATGTAAAAAAATACATGGGAACCCTATAATTATATAATTTTAATATTTATTAAAAAAAAAAAAAAAAAAAAAAAACTACAATAGCATACATAATTGGTTTATACATATAATTATTTTACCTACTTATCATTATTTTATCAAATATAAAATTCTCTAAAAATCCTAATTACTTAATGTCGATGGAATTGAGTGGAATACACACACACACACACACACACACACACACACACACACACACACACACACGTGTGTGTGTGTGTATGTGTGTACATTATAATGTACGTACATACATACATATCTTATAATTATATAATTTTAATATCTTATAAAACAATCATTCTTTTTATAATTTTATAAATGGAAAAATAAGATTAAATTATTATAATAACATATAAAACTCTAATTATTTAATAATATAATTAATTGTTATTTGATTTAATTTTATATATTTAATTTATATTTATATAATTAATTTTTATTGAAAACATCACAATTTTTTTTTTAAGTATCAATTATATATTAATTAAAAATAAATGCATATTTTTATTTTATTTAAAAAACTAAAACTTAACATATTGATGTCATTACACTTCTCAACCTCTTCAAATATCGTTAAAAGAACACCTATCAATATAACAACCTCAAAATTATTATAACAAAAATTCAAAATAACAAATGAACTTACTTTTACACATCCACTCCATAATGTAACCATTTTAAGGCTATGGAAAAACAACACCGTTCATGGTTGTGAAATCTACATTTTATCCAAACCCAGTTATATGTATTCCTAAATTTACCATATTTTTTAATTTTCAAATTATATATGAATGTGGACAAATCATGGGTCAATGATGAAAATTAAATATCAGTTTTTACAAGTGGTCAAGAATTTTCAATGTTCATTGATGAGCTCGTGGAGGATGGTTTTCTTTGAACACGTGCAGGATGGTTTTCTTTGGAGACTATTCTTCAAAAAAAATTAATTATATTAATTAAAAAAAAATTAAAATTTTATATATTTTTTTAATAATGAAATAATTTTTTATTAACAATAAAATCTATACGATTATTTTTATGTTTTTTAAATTTAAGTGTATGTTGAAAAAAATGTTTATAAAATTTTGATATTTGTAAGAATTGTTTAATTATTAAATAAATGCTCATTGTAGTATGAATGGGTTTTTTTTTTTGTTTTTAAAATTACAAAGATTTTTTTTATCGATATTAAAACAGTAAAATAATTGATTATATAGTCAATTTTCCATCATTGGGCTAAGGTAATGAACCTCTCCTACTCAAATTAATATGGATACAAGGGTACTTGTTTCCCTACAACTTAAATGAAGAATGTTTGTGCCGTCAAATATATAAATATAATATCCAAAATAATTATATAATACCAAATCTACCATTAAAAAAATCATCTTCTTAAATTACCATCTCTCTTAAATGCAATGTACTACCTCTTTCATTTAACATTTTTTTTTAAAAAAACTACAAGGGGTAAAAATTTATTAATAAAGATCCGAACTCGGGGAAATTACAAGGCTATACCCTGCTCAATAAGTTGAGCCAACTTAAGGGACAAACTCAATGGAAGCATCGTCTGATCATGAATATGCCATTGCGGCCCATACTCAGAGGCCCATTTAGCCAGGAAGTCCGCAACTCCATTCCATTCCTAGGGAATGTGCTTGAAAGAGATCGACTCCTATGCAGAACTTAGCTGAAGTATTTGTTGAACTACCCTAGCCAACTGCCAATCCACATTATCAAACACCCGTTTTCTCAGCAAGTTAACCACCACCTGTGAATCCGATTCACAGATAATGCTACGCCAGCCATGTTGACAACATATTTGCACTACCTCCAGGATAGCCATGGCCTCCATGAAATTACTTGTATGCTGGCCCTTATGAATAGAAAACATGAAACGAATTCCTCCAGCACTATCCTGCCCAATGCCACTGATTCCAGCATCACCTGGATTCCCTCTTGAGGATCCGTTAGTGTTGACCTTGATGATCCCATCCTCAGGCGGCGTCCAGTGTCCCACACGATCAACCGGTCGTGCCTGCTGCCTGGGCCCTCTCCTGGGGCGCGTGGGAAGAGTGAAGGAGGATGCGGTAGGTAGAACAGGGGAGAATTGAGTATAGATCACAATATCTTCAGAACTCAAGTCCGTAGCACTGTCACACTTGGCTTGGATAGTCTCTTGTAGAGCATTGAGAATTTTCATCCATACAGCCCTGAGCTCTAAGCCGACGTCTTGGAAGAGCCTCCTATTCCTCTCTATCCATAGGTTCCAAAGAATAAAGGTCAGCCCTACTATCCAGGCAATTTGTAGGATAGACGCCTTGGAAGGAGGAGATCCAAGGCATTCCCAGAATTTAGTCAAGGAAGAAACATGATAACAAGAGACACCCCAGACCTCCCACCACAGGTGCCATATCCTCTTGGCAAACTCGCATTGGAAGAACAGATGACGACCACTCTCCTCACTGCTGCGACACAACAGGCAAATAGACGGCCCATGAAATCCTCTGCTGCACAAATTCTCCCATGTGAGGCATCGATTATAAGTGAGGGTCCATAGGAAGAAATTGCATTTTGGCTAGGATAAGGAGCTCCAAATTTTCTTGCCCCAACAGAAATCAACTTCACCAAAACATTGCTTTGATAGCTCCAGGTAGCCTGCAGAAACAGAGTATTGGCCAGTGGAGGCTTCTCCCCAGGCCAGGATGTCCCTCCCCTACAACGAACTACAACTTTTAGATTCAAGAATCTGAGATAGCTCTCTTCAGAACTCTTCAGCCCCTCCTGGCAGCCACTTGGAGGAGTTCCTCCAACGGAATCCAACAAACGTGTCTAGGTGAAAAGCTTCTTTGTAGTGTTCTACAGTATCCCATCCCTCAGCTAGAAAGGAGTCACATAGAGACTAAAAATGTGGATGGGAGGAAAGGAGGGGAGGAGCACCATCCCAGGAGTCTTCCCAAAAGAGCGCCTCTCTCCCGCTATTGCAAATCTAGAAAAGGCTACGCTGCACCAGGTGAGCTCCAAGCTTGAGGGTGTTCCACACCATAGATCCTCTTCCCTCAACGGGGAGCCTAGGAATATTAGATGGAGCAACTCCCAGAAAATACTTAGAAGAAAGGATACAGGCCCAAAGGTTGGATTGATTGGTGCACCAACACCAGTAAAACTTGGCTACCAAAGCTTGACTAGACAAAATAGCAAAGCGCAACCTGAGGCCTCCCTCCCTCTTTGGCCAACAGACAGTATTCCAACTAATGAGGCTCCATTTGGAGTTTTGTAGATTGCCACTCCAAAGGAATTGCCTAGATAGAGCGTCAAATTCTTTAAGAAAGTATTTCAGAGCAACCTGAACCATATTGCAGTATATGGGCAAAGCCTGAATCACGAATTGCAAGAGTGTCACCCTGCCAGCAGTAGAGATCCATCTATGGGACCAATGATTAACTTTCTGCTTAAGTTTATCAAGCACATTCTGCCAGAATAGCCTGGGCTATCTTCCCACCACTAAGGGAATCCCCAAGTAAGTCACAAGGAGATATTGAGTCTGAAACCTCAGAGTAGTAGTAATCCGCTGCTGGATGGATTTTAGAGTATTAAAAAAATAGATGGAAGATTTGTGCTCATTAATTTTTTGGCCTGAAGCCACCAAATAAATATCCAGGGTAATCCAAAAAGCTTTAGCTTCCCTCACCTGGGCCTTGCCTGCCAGGATTGTATCATCGACAATTTGGAGATGAGTCAGCTTGGTTAGCCCATTCCCCCACTACCATCCATGCATAAGGTTCTGAGACACCCTAGCCTTAATAAGATAGCCCAACCCCTCTACAAGAATAATAAACAAATAAGGTGATAGCGGGTCACCTTGGCGAAGGCCTCTGGATGCCCCAAATAGTCTAGATGGCTCCCCGTTGATGAGAACTAAAAAGGACGGCATAGTCACACAACTTAGGACCCAGCCGACCCATGCCTGACTAAATCTGAAAGCCAAAAGGAATTTTTGTAGGAAGTCCCAATTGGCTCTATCATATGCCTTAGCCAAATCAAGCTTAATAAACATGGCCTGCTCCTGAGACATACTCATGGAGTGAATTGCTTCAGATGCAATCACCACCCCATCTAGAATTTGTTTTCCAGCAACAAATCCCCCTTGCTCTTCTGAGATGACTGCCGGGAGGCACACTTTAAGCCGCTCCATAATAAGCTTGGTAATTATCTTGTAAATCACATTACAAATCGCAATGGGCCTAAAAAAGTCCAACTGATTAGCCTATTCCTTCTTCAAAATTAGCACTAGGAAGGTAGCATTAAATGACCTGAGCATCTCTTTGCTAGAGAAAGATTCCAGCACCACATCTAAGAGATCTTGACTAATAATCTCCCAAAAATCTTGAAACATTTTTGCTGGGAAGCCATCCGATCCTGGAGCTTTGCCTCTACGCATGCTGAAAACAGCTTTCTCCACTTCCTCCATACCTATCGGCCTCATCAGCGACTCATTCATACCTAGTGTAATAACTGAAGGAATGCTTGCCAAAACAATGTTTACTTCCCTTACAGCAGGAGGCGCATTGCCAGATAACAGTGCTGAAAATAAACAGACAACCTCCTGGGATATGTCATGGGAAGACGATAAAGAAGTTCCATCTAGAGTAACAAGGGAGGAAATGTAGTTCCTGTTTCACCGCCCCTGAACCGACTTGTGAAAGAAGGCTGTATTCTTGTCTCCCTCCTGAAGCCAATGAATTCAAGCTTTTTGTTTCCAAAATATTTCTTCCCAAAGTTCCCACTGAGCTAGTTCATTCACAGCTTGAAATTCTGCCCTGCAGAGATCTTTTGAAAGTCCAAGGTCGCGAATCTATCTGGTAAGTGAGTCCAGCCGATCTTGAGCTCTTTTCTTCATAGAATGAAGGTTTCCAAAATAGTTTTAGTTCCAATCTTGGAGCTTCCTTTTCACATATTGAAGTTTCTTGGCAAAAGTGAACATAGCCGTGCCATAATCAGGTCCCCCCTGTCTCCACCAATGCGTCATCAATCCATGGAGAGATGGATCCCAGAGCCACATTAGTTGAAACTTAAAAGGGGGTTTCTTGGGGCCCGCTATTTGGCTAGTAGTGAGCTTAATGGGCCAGTGATCAGACCCTCTCCAATCTAGAATTTCAGAAGCCAGAGAAATTGTGCCAGATTGCCAAAAGCATGATACAAGGAACCTATCTAGGTGTTCAAAGATAGCATCCTTACTTGACCTTATGTTGTTCCAGGTGAAGAGACGGTTGAGAGGTTTGACATCTGACAGGCGGATCAGGTCCATGTTATGTCAGAGAAGGTCAGACATGGGGCCTAGACGTGCTACCCCACCCCTCTTCTCCTCTAGACAGAGCATAGCGTTATAGTCTCCAGCCATGATCCAAGGCAGGAAGGTATGACAGCTCCTAATCTATCGCACATGTTCCCATAGCTTAAGCTACCCTAGCATGTCCATAGGAGCATATATTATGGTGACCAAAATCCTCTCCCCAATGTCAAGAGAGGAGGCAACCATGGAAAGAGTTGAGGAGCTAGCCAGCCACTGGAGTGGCGTGATCTTCCCAGGGTCCCAATAGATGGCCACACCACCAGCTGTGAAGAACCTCCTTACAGCAATTTACCTCTTACAACAGATTTAATCAAAATATGCCAAAATAAAATAACTCTTACCAATAACAGAAACACAGAAAGCTTATATTGATCGCGGCCTCTTCGAGGGGGCAACCTCCTTTGAGCAAGCTCAATACAATGAATTCGTGGATGTCTTTATTCGGCCTCAACACTTACTTATATACTAACTCTATTCTAACAACTACTATTTCCCTTGTATGTGGGATAATTCGAATAAGCTCTAAGGGACGATTTACAAAGCATATGCGTCCATAGCAATTAAGCACGGGTTCCTAACATCCCCTCCCTCTTAAAAAATGCTTTGCCCTCAAAGCTTCAAATGTGGGAATTGTTGTTGAATCTGGAAGAGTGGTTCCCAGGTTGCATCTTCTGGTTGCATGCCGTGCCATTGGATTAAGACCTCTGTGATGGAGCAGGATCGAAGTTGGCGGGTGCACCTGTCCAAGATTGCTTCGGGCTCGAGAAGGATGGAGCCTTCATTATCAAGTGCTGGTAAAGCTGTCTGCACTCGGATGTTGGATCCAAGAACTTGTTTCAAACAGGAGAGATGAAAGACGGGATGAACTTGGGAGGAAGGTGGAAGCTCTAACTTGTAAGCAACTGACCCAATATTTTGGAGAACCTTATATGGCCCATAAAACTTTGGAGCAAGCTTTTGGCGCCCTTTTTGTTTTAGTGATGATTGCTTGTATGGCTGCAGACGAAGAAATACCATATCACTAGGTTGAAAGGTACGCTCAAAGCGGTGTTGATCAGCCTGCTGCTTCATTCAGTTTTGGGCCATGTGGAGATTGTCTCGCAAGGTACGGAGAATTTGATCCCGGTTTTGGAGAGTAGTGTCAACTTCGTGAACTGGTGAGCTACCAGGATGATATGGAAGAAGTGGTGGCGGTGCTTGACCATAAACTGCCTCATAGGGAGTCATTTTGGTGGAAGTGTGGTATGAGGTATTGTACCACCATTCAGCTAAAGGAAGCCACTTGGCCCATTGATGTTGTTGTTCTAAAGAAAAACAACGAAGGAAGGTCTCCAAGCATTTGTTGACGATTTCTGTCTGGCCATCTGTTTATGGGTGGTACCCAGAGCTCATTTTCAACTGTGTGCCTGTGCGACGAAATAGTTCCGTCCAAAAATGGCTAGTGAAAGTGGCATCACGATCTGAGACAATTGAAGAAGGAATGCCATGAAGACGGAAGATCTGATCCAAGAAAACCTGTGCAACTGTGGACGCGGTGTATGGGTGGCTGAGTGCACAAAAATGACTATATTTGGAGAGGCGATCGGCAACAACTAGGATCACTGTCTTTCCCCCAGATTTAGGGAGGCCCTCAATGAAATCCATGGAAATTTCTGTCCAGATCCTAGTAGGAATGGGCAAGGGCGCGAGCAAACCAGGAGTCAATGTGGTTTCACCTTTGTGTCGTTGGCAGGTTTCACATTCAGCCACCATCTGTTTAATTTCAGTTTTCATGCCTTTCCAAAAGAAGTGTCGACGTGCCCGCTCATAGGTTTTGAGAAACTTGGAGTGCCCTGCTGAGGGGGAGGCATGGATTTCATAGAAGATACCCTGATGTAGGTCTGAAATTTGGGGAAGCACCAAACGACCCTTGTATCGCAGAGAAGCACCATCCCATGAATAATGCGGTATGGCAGAGGGGTTAGTGGCCAATTGATGA
The DNA here is from genome assembly GCA_037957365.1 of Torreya grandis. Taxonomy (NCBI): domain Eukaryota; kingdom Viridiplantae; phylum Streptophyta; class Pinopsida; order Cupressales; family Taxaceae; genus Torreya; species Torreya grandis. The sequence goes on along the minus strand of JARHVA010000398.1, from coordinate 4,804,039 downwards.
ATGATATGGCATAAGGAGGGATCATTTACATACCCTTGTTGGACAGATTCCAACCATTTAGGAATGGGCATGGAGATGGCAAAGAGGGAAGGGTGGTCCTCGAAGGTTCTTGAGAGAGCATCAGCCACAACATTGTCTTTTCCCTTCTTATAGGTGATCTCATATTCATAGCCCATGAGTTTGCTGACCCACTTCTGCTGAGCTGGGGATGAGACCCGTTGTTCCAAGAAATATTTCAAACTCTGATGATCAGTTTTGATGCAAAAATGGTTTCCCAATAAGTAGGGTCTCCATTTTTGTACTGCATGTAAAATTGCCATCATTTCCTTTTCATATGTAGACAAAGCTAAATTGCTGCCAGAAAGGGCTTTGCTGGTGAAGGCAATTGGTCGGCCCTCTTGGAGAAGAACAACACCCAAGCCAATGCCACTGGCATCACTTTCGATGGTGAAAGTTTTGGTGAAGTCTGGCAGTGCCAAAACTGGTGTACTACACATAGCCTGTTTGAGTTGGATGAATGCCTGATCAGCTGTTGCACCCCAGGTGAAAGCATCCTTCTTCAATAAGGAAGTCAAAGGAGCCGCGATCTTTCCATAATCTTTGACGAACTTGCGATAGTATCCTGTCAAGCCTAAGAAACCACGAAGGCTCTTGAGGGTGGTTGGTTGAGGCCAATTCTGCATAGCACTGATTTTTTCTGGGTCCACGCGAACCCCATTAGCTGAAACAATGTGCCCCAAATAGTCAATTTCCTCTTGACCGAATGAACACTTGGATTGCTTGGCACATAATTGATTGTCGGCTAACAATTGTAATGCCTTGTCAAGATGTTGGAGATGCTCAACCCATGTGCGGCTGTAAATCAAAATGTCATCAAAGAAAACTAAAATAAATTGACGGAGAAAAGGCCGAAAGATTTTATTCATGAGTGCTTGAAAAGTGGAAGGGGCATTTGTAAGGCCAAATGGCATGACAAGGAACTCATAGTGACCCTCATGTGTACGGAAGGCTGTCTTAGGAATGTCATCAGGATGCACTCGAATTTGATGATAGCCAGAACGCAGATCCAACTTGGAGAAGAATTTGGCCCCATGGAGCTCATCAAGAAGCTCATCGATGACAGGAATTGGGAATTTATCCTTGATAGTGAGGTGTTTAAGGGCTCGAAAGTCAATGCAAAGGCGCCATGAGCCATCTTTTTTGTGGACAAGAAGCACTGGGGAGGAATATGGGCTGGTGCTAGGGCGGATAACGCCAGACTTGAGGAGTTCCCGGACTAAGTTCTCAATTTCAGTCTTTTGTAGATGGGGGTAACGATATGGCCGAATGTTGGGTGGAATGCTTCCTGGAAGGAGAGGAATGCGGTGATCTTCAGGGCGTGAAGGGGGTAGCCTTACTGGTTCTAAAAAAATGGTTGCATGCTTGTCAAGTATGGCTTGTAAGTCTGTAGGGTGGTTAGAAGGAGCAGAGGGCTGGAGTTGAATGGAATGCAGTTGTGCAATGACCCCATGTGAGCCTTTTTTCAAAAGTTTTTCCATGCGATGAGAACTGATGATGCTAGCAGATCCTGGTAATAACCCTTTTAAGGTGTGCTTCTGACCATTATCTGTGAACTGCATCCAAAGCTCAGAGAAGTCCCATAAAATAGGTCCTAATGTGCGAAGCCATTGTGCCCCTAAAACCACATCACACCCACCTAAGGGTAGGGAAAACATATCAGAGCGACAATTATAATCGCCGATTGCAAGACGCACATTTCGACACTTTCCTTTACATGGCAATGTGCCCCCATTAGCAATCATGACTTCAAAGCTAGAACAAGGGTATATAAAGCAGTCTGCTGCCTTAGCAATGCGAGGATCAATGAAATTGTGAGTACTGCCCGAGTCAATGAGGATTGTGAGAGGGATCTTTTTGAAGCACCCTTTGACCTTCATGGTTTGGGGAGTAGTGACACCTGCTAGTGCATGTACAGAGATCTCAGGTTGAGTCTCTTGAACCATTGGGTCCTCTTCAGTGCCGGGTTCATCTTGAGCATCTTGAAATTCTGGAATATCAATCTCGCTGTCTTGTTCTGGTGGTGACTCCACATCTAGCAAGTAAAGTTTTTGTTGGACGCACCTATGAAATCCTCGAATGCTGAGGGACCAAACCTACCCAAAAGTAAGGATGCAAAATTTGACCAATCAGGTTCATCATTGGTCTTGAGATACCAACGGTACCACTGAAGTGCTTCTTGTTCCAAATGAAAGGAAGCAATTGGGACTTTGTTTGCAGAATAAGTATTGTGGAGGTTGAAGAATTGTTCAGCTCGATATATCCATCCTGTAGGATCTGTACTATTGAACCGTGGAAAGTCTAGCTTAGGTCCACGGGAGGAGTTGGGAGTAAAGGAGTGACGGTCTGAAGAAGACTCCTCTTTCTGCATTCGGTTGATCAAGATGCTATTCTGTTGATTCAAGCCACGCATCATATCGGTTAACTCTGTACCCTGAGATTTCAATGTGGCGATTTCTTCCTCCATGATTTTTGTGCCTGCACGAGTGGTGACCATAACCAGTTGTGAATAGCCGGGGATCCTTCGCGTTCCAATATCATCAACTGTGGATATATTATTGTTTGCTCTCTGAACCTGATAAGTTGGATATGGACCCCAGGGTTGTTTGGCTGCCTAAAGGATTTTTAAATTCTCTCTAGCCACCAAAGCTGTCTGAGCGAGTACCGCTCTCCAGAAATTTTTGGCCGCGGGTTTACCCCTTAACGACAGCTTTTGGTTTACCTCACGGGTGGGATTTAGTCAATCAGGGTGGGGTCGTTGCCCTTTTCGCTGGCAGGTCCTCTCAATGGGCCAGCTACTTTGGGGTTCCTGTGGTACTCCTCACAATGAGTTTTAGGGCTTATGCCCAAGCACTTCCCACAGTTAAGCGGATAGGTATTTACCCAATCCGAAATGATGGAACCTGCAATGAAAAATTTCTTTCTAGAAAATGGCGCAGCTCCTGGAACAAATGTGAAGAACCTCCTTATAGCAATTTACCTCTTACAACAGATTTAATCAAAATATGCCAAAATAAAATAACTCTTACCAATAACAGAAACACAGAAAGCTTATATTGATCGCAGGCCTCTTCGAGGGGGCAACCTCCTTTGAGCAAGCTCAATACAATGAATTCGTGGATGCCTTTATTCGGCCTCAACACTTACTTATATACTAACTCTATTCTAACAACTACTATTTCCCTTGTATGTGGGATAATTCGAATAAGCTCTAAGGGACGACTTACAAAGCATATGCGTCCATAGCAATTAAGCACGGGTTCCTAACACCAGCACTTCTCATAGCCCCTACACACTGGCATTGTCCATAGACCCAAAATTTGGGCAAACGAATAAACATAGCATCCACAGAAAGCTTAGTCTCTTGGACACAAAGAATATCGAGAGAGTGATCAACAACCAACTTTCGCATAGCTTTTTGTCTGGGGGTGCTATTCAACCCCCTTACATTCCAAGACATCACAATCATTGGGTATAGAGAGGGAAGTGCTCATCTAGGGTCTTGACCACCCCCGACTCTACCAATAAGTCCCCTGTGAGTTTGATTTTGTCTTGATCCTTCTTGCATCCCACTCTAGAAGGTGTGGTGAAGGATACTTTCTTGAACGGCCTCTACATTAAGCCTAACGCGGATGATGAAGCCTTTTCTTTCCTGGAAACCTCAACATCTTTAACCAAGTCTGCCCAACTAGTGTCCTTGTCTTGCTGGTTTGGGAATACTCCTAGGGTCCCCTCTTTCGGCTTAGGGGAGGTCTCACCAGTCGGCTGGATCACCATATCTTGAGATTCAGTAACGAGAGATCCTATCCCTTCACAGTCTGTAGGTCCCCCCTGCTCGTTCAGAGGGATGCCATCCTCAATGGCCATACTCTCTAGAGTCTCAAAATGATTGAAGGCCATCTCTACTTGTCGATCCAGATTCGTATGCTTCTGCCCACATCCCTTTGTACAACATCTAACTTGGGTGAATCCATCTTTGTCAGGGCCATTAAACGTAGCTGGCCCACGCATCGTATTACCAAAATTTATGTGGGCATTCACCTTTGTGGCGCTGCCTTGTTTGACATTCCCAGGTTCCATATGGCCTGGTTGGCCTGACTCATTGGTATTATTGGCCACACCTCCATTTTCTCTTGCTACCTGCGGACATTGACGGTGTAAATGTCCATATTCATGACAGATTCTACACCTGAAAGGAATAGATTCATAGTCGATTTATTGTACCCAGGATGAGGACCCCAGGCAGACTTCCATAGAGTCTGGCAGGGGGTTGTTTAGGTCGATCTCTACACAAATACGGGCATAAGTGATGAGCTTTTTGTCCAAGGATTGGTTCGCTATAACAGTTGGTGTTCCCAGCATAGCTGCTATTTGCCTCAGGATATCCTCCCTCCAGAATTCCAGAGGAAGTCTTGGAAGGCGCACCCAGACTGGCACTCTAGCTGAAAGATCCTCTGCTGAATTAAACCCTACATGCTAGGGTTTGAGAAACAGGCCAATATGATCGAAGAAGTAGGGTCCTCCCTCAAAGATCCGATTTCGGTCGGATATAGAGGAGAAATTGACCATAAAATAACTATTTCCAGCTAACATAATATCTAGTTCCCCCTCAACCTGCCAGGTTCGGCGAATCCAGGCCTCTAGGGCCAACAATGAAATTCGGATTCCCAAAAACTTGCAGATTAATGCGTGTGCTGCTAGGTACTCAACATCCTCCTTCACTGCCGTAGGAGGGATTATCAAAACGGGCCTATCCTGGGACTATGGGAGACATCCATTGACCTTATTGAACCTGACACGGTCGCTGGAATAAATCGGCTCCTTCCCCTTCGCAGACGCCTCATTCACAAATCGCTCCTTACTCAATGACCCACCAGGGTCGTCGACCCTCACTCCTCCGCTCGCATCCAACGCCATCCTCCAATCCCACCTCCTTCATTTAGCATTATATATATATATATATATATATATATATATATATATATATAAAAGTTGGTCAAACAAATTATTACTCTAAATCAAATCTTAAAGATATATAATAATTTATATATATATATATATATAAGTTGGTCAAACAAATTATTACTCTAAATCAAATTTTAAATTATTATATATCTTTAAAATTTGATTTAGATTAATAATTTGTTTGACCAACTTTTATATATTTTAAACCATAAAATTGTTATATTTCTTTTATTATTGTTATAGTAATGTGGTTCTTATTAAATAAAAGTCTACCCCATATATTAGAAAAATTGAAGCCAAGTCAATAAGAAATCTAAATTATGGAATGGAAAACACACCCTCCTTCCTTTTTCCTTTTTGAATTCTTGATACGCTTTTTGTTTGTTTCGTAAAAAGTCGTGCCCTGCATATTTGTATGCAAGTGCGTTCAAGGTTCGTCAAGACCAGGCCATCGCCATAGCGGATCTTTCCACGACGCAGGACTCACGAGAGCATTTTTGAATTTTATTTAAAAGATTTATTTAAATAATAAATATGTTTGAAACTTTATTGTAAAAGTTAAATGTTTTAGGCCACGGGTCCGGTGCAGTGATTTGAGTTGAGGCCTATCACCCAGCTATTCCGGGTTCGAGCCCATTTAAAATCATATAATAATTTAAAAAAAAACAGAGTTAAATGTTTTAAATTTATTTTTTCTTAATCATGTCATGTCAGAGGTATTTTTATTGAGGCTCCAATACTTTAAATTTGTTTTATATGAGACAAAAAGAAGAAGATGCGTAGCATTCTTCGTTGGTGAGTTTTACGGCCAGCTCGTAGGTGGTATCATTCATAGAGAAGGAAAGCAGATGTATGATAATCAGTCGAGTCAAACGAAAACTAATGTGGTGCACCTCCAACACAATGGTTGCCACCAACAACTCATCTTACTCTGCATCCACCTCAATAATAAATCAAAGCAATATCATCATTTCGACGATACGAATTGTCCACATTTCTCCACCAAAGATTATCAAAACGGACCCAGTGCACCATTGTTTAGAAGCTCATTGGAAGGCAATCCAGCCAATCATCCAAAAAATCCAAGTGCAAAGAAGTTGTATTCTACAATGAGCATTGACATAAGCCCTGATTCTACTGATTTTAGAAAGAAGATTAAAGTAAAGTTTGAATGTCCAGGAGATCATTCCTAAGCCCCAACTGATGTCCACCATGTGTTCAAAGCAAGCTGAGCAAAGCCAATTTTCATGGTACCATGATGAATTTGTGTGTCTTCTTGTACACATCAAGTTAGGGATCGAACCCGTAACTATATATTATATACTATTTATATAATAAAACACATACACCTGTATATGTGTTATAATATAATACATTTATATAGTTTTTATATTGGTAAGAGCGTTTTGTAAAGTAAAAGAGATAAATTGACAATTAAATCTCACTTGAAACATATGATAATTTCAAAATAAGTTTGAATCAAGTAATTGTTGGGATAGATCAATCCGGATCTGAATCACTATGCAATGTTTTAGTTTACAATGGCTTGAATTTTTCGTGAAAAGGGACAACCTCTTTGTCCAATCTCAATATTTTGTGATAGATCATATTTGTGTCTATGTTCGATGTAAAACTCAAATCAGTGTTGCAATGATAATTATATAGAGACAATCTTGACATTGAGGTTCCAATGTCTATATTTTAACTTATCTTCGACTATACTGCCAATATATTAACAAGGCCATGCAAAACTTACAAGTGATAGAATACTTCAAAGTGAGATGAGCGGGGATGATGAGGGACAATGACAAGGTATTTCATGTGATATCATACACCAAAGGACCCATATCATACATATGCCCTGACTTCAGGGTAGTTGTTGAATTTACATACCCTACACCCACTACAAAGGGGTTTGTAACAATGCAATGACACTGATATGTGGGAAATACATAGAGGTTATGAATTTTATCTTGTTGCTTTTGTTGCGGTTGAAGTGAGTAAAATTCTTTTACCATTCCTTGTACCTTTAGAACAACTACTAGTTATTATATGATTATACTTTGGATAGGAAGATGATGCCTTTTCCCATATGTAGCTACTAAGATTTCCTAATCCTCATGTATCTATAAATGAAAAGTAAAAAATTGAAGGCTTAACGTTCTTCTCCACCTCAAATGATACATTAACCTTGGATCCCTATATGAATTCAATTTGAAGTCATTTTTTGATTAAATCTTGTGTCATATTTATAAAGAAGAAATATAATGTACATGTATGATAGAAAAAGATGGGTGGTATGGAAATGTAGCCCGAAGCTAAAATATATCAGGGTAACCCAAGAAACTAAAAAAATTAAAAGTCCATTACATCATGGTTGACATCCATAGTTCAAAAGATGAAAGAAAAAATAAACATATTAATCAACTAGTGTCACTAGCACTGCAAATAGAGGATGCAACAATAGAGGACTATCAAATTTGTCTTCCTAACTTCCCCATATCAAGTATGTTCCAACCATTATCTTACTTATCTATAAAAACATAATCTATCTACTATTTTAGAAGAATGTATTGAGTATTTATAAGCATTGTTAAATAAGTCAAGCAATTATTAGAGCATTCATAATCCCTCAAATTCATGTTATTCATTGGGCTAATATTCCTTTTGAGATTTGAATCTAGGTGGGGCTAGACACAACCAAACCTTTTAACCACTCCACTCACATCTCATTGGCAAATATAAAAATTTACTACTTACATCTATATATTTTGGTGATTTTAATAACTTTATGAATATTTTATAAAAATATATGGTAAATAATTTTTCAAAAATTTCTTTATTGAATAATCTAAAATTTTATAAATTTGTCAAAAAATAACTAATTGACAAAAAATAGCTCCTAAAAATATTCTACTTAACAATATTTTATAAAATGATTAAGAAATAAATCTTAAAAAATATTTAACAAGTTTTAAAGTGTTTGGTAAAATATGGATACACTATGTCTTTGTATATGTAAAGTATTAAAAATATGTTATGAAATTTAGATAATAAAATTTAAATTTTTTTAATGGGCATATAAAAATGTATGAAAATAATTAATTTAAAAAAAAAAAAAAACACACAGTATTATATTATCTTAACCGGAATTATTTATTATTTTTTATATATTATTTAAATAGTTAAAATAACTGAATACTCATATTACAATTTATTAAAATTTATTTATTGTCTTCTATTTCTTAAATCTACATATTATGCAATTAGTACTTCGGATGTAAATACGAATGCATTTAGTGAATCGATGTTTCATTTAGTTTCAAACATTTTAACCAATATAAATGGTAAATTATTGCCTTATAGTTTGTGTTTGTAATTTTTATTTATTAATTATAAAATAGGTCAGACCTATTTTATGTACCATTGGAAGGATCAAACATTATATATAGCTAGAGACAATTCCACCTTAGAAATAGATGCACATGGAATAGATATTTCCATGGCTACTAGATACACTTATAAAGCACCAACTTACCAAATCTCAATACCATAAGCACGTATTGGGCCCTACCAAATAGTTTGAGAAGAAAATTCTCCATTTCCTTTCCTTACCTTTGTGTTCTTGGTCAAGATAGTAAATACACGGATTCACTCCCAACTCTAATAGAGACTTTTTAGACTCATGAAACATACATTAGGAGCTTATGTTAAATATAAAAATTACACTTGTATTTCATGTATTGCATTCTTTCCAGGGGGTGAAGATTGAATCAATTGGTTTCCAATACAATATTTTGAATCTATTAAAGTCAATTTTAAAGTTCTCTTCAATCACCAAAGTAAATATATTTTAATAATGTAAGAGTGTGACTAAAATATATATTTTAATAATGTAGGAGTTTTTGGGTTTACAAATAATTTTATATCAATTTAAAAAGGGTTTAGTTTAGAAAGTAATAAGTTGCAATTAGGTATAAGTTATTTTACATTGTATTATTACTTTTAAATAGTTTTATTGGTGTGTGTAATTTGAGAAATTTGCCAAACTTTGTATAAGTTTGTTTTGAAGGTCTTTATTTAATTCCATGTAAGTATGGAATATTCACATATAAAATGAGAACTAAAGTTTTGGAACGCCAATGTGTTAGTTCATGATTTGACCTTGTGAGTTATAAATGAAAAGTTTAAAATGCTTAATCATGACCATCTACAGATCTCTACTCGGGTAATTAGAAGGTGAGTTATAAATCAAGAGTTCTAATTTCAATTGAGTCATCAATTCATTATCAAAATCTGAGTTATATGATCCATGTACTCTCTTCACTCCCCCTGATGGGGTCTTATTTGGAACAATACTATAATATGTGTTCGGATCTTCTTCTCCTTCCGTTTTGGTGGAAACAAATTCCTTTAAGTTGACAACTAGTTCTGCATCTTTATTCTGTTGTCTTTCTTTTTTCCTCCATTTGATTCTTATCTTCCTCAACTACTTTTTTACTCCAAAAAATTACATCTTTTGAAAGTTTTTTGGGACCCATTCTTTTAAAGGTTGAGATCTTACTTGAAGGCATGTGGCATGTAAAGGTCCACAAAGCTTACATATGCAATATCAGAAATTGGTATTTTCATAATCCAATGCTTGAATATGTTGTAGTTTCTCAAATCAAATAATTGATTTATCTAATAGACCCTTGTTGAGATCTATCTCCACACAAATATAGGAAAATTGCATAATCCCATTGTGTATCAACTTTGATAAAGACATCCAAGGAATTTCCTATCTCTGTGAAGGTACCACAAATAAATGGGAAGAATGGGGAGCCAAATTGGTATGTGCACAAATTTGGGAGACAAAAAAGGGTCTACTTGTGGACATATTCTTTTTGAAATTTCAAAAATTTAAACTTTTATAGATAGTTTGAGATAGTTACACTCAAAATTTGAAGATGGTATAAAAATATGAATTGTAGCATTTGGACTCTAGTTTTCAAAAAAATATTTTTTTTTTCAAAAAATGGTTAACTATAAATAGATTAAACATCTAAATTTTGAATAAACCCTCCTATATTTTAAGAAAACATAGTAGATAGATGGTCGTGCAATCCACCATTTTTTTAGCATTATTAAATATTGTTTGAAACTCTTTGGTGAATATTTAGATAGCATTTTCTAGTGTGTTACAATTTTTTAATTTTTTTTTTCAATAAATGTATATTTTTTTATTAATTTTGTAATTAATTAGATCTTGAAAATTAAAAGCAAAATAGATAGTCGGTCATGCATCCCACCCTAACTACCTCAAAAAAAAATGAAAAACTAATTTTTTTAATGTGTAGAATTAGGCCTAATTTATTAACATATAATTTTTTTTGTAATTGGATCGACAAAAAAAATTTAGATAAATATGATTAGGCATGTATAGGTGTTGCATGTAGTGGCCTAAAAAAGGTGTGGTTAGAAATAAATATAGTTTGAAACCTTAAAATAACCCAAAAATTATAAAAATCATATATTTAGAAAGAGGACAACATGCTCCTCATGACGATAATAATTTTTTGAATTTTGATATTGAAATCCATAGCATATTTGATGATTAAAGTTGAAATTTATTAGTTTTTCTCAAAACTCTCAGTCTCGGTTGTAGATGCACAGTTACAAGACTTTGGCTCAGAAATCCAAGAAAGTTTTAAGCCTAAAGGTTTGATTTTTAATTCAAATTTAAATAATGCATATGCATTGTATAACATGCACCCATTGTCTAATGTATTATATAACACGTACATATTATTTTGTAATAAGACTAAAACCATCTCCACAAGTATAAGTTTACATTTATATTGTTACATTTATTTTCTTTACACATTTATATTGTTACATTTACTTTCTTATACTTTAAATTTATTTTATTAAATATAATAAATTAGGGTCAGTCAACATCTCATAGAGTTGGTCTCATAGTTGCATGCCTTATGATGTGAAAAATAGTTTTTCAAAATCCAATTAGGTCAGTACTTAGGCATTTTCAAGGTCTAAGTTTTAAACCTAGGGATTTCAAGACATAAATTTTACAATTGATATCCATTTTTGGTAAATATATAGTAATTTTAAAGGTTTTTTTGCCTTCTAGATTGATTCATAGAATTTATAGGAGTCTTAGGTTTGTTAAAATTAAAAATTTCAAACCACTCACTTTGAAATTGATACAAAGTGGTGTTATTAGGGTAGCATAGGTCACATTGATGACTTGCACACATCAAAAAACCACTTTACATGTTAATTTCACTTGATCATTATCCCTCCCTCATCCTTCATCACTCCCTGCTCATCCCTCATTACCCCTAATCACACTTTCATTATTCCTCATTGTCCAAAATCACACCATCATGGACCTTCACTATCCCTAGTCATCTCTAATCACTCCTTTACAATCCATAATCACTCTTCTATTGACCCTCACTATCCCTCATCATCTCTAATCACTCCCTCCCCATCCTTCATTATCCCTAATCACTATTTTCTCATCCCTCATCATAGCTAATCACTTCCTCATCCCTATTCAGTCCCTCCTCATCCCTCCTCATCCCTAATCACACCTTCATTGACCTTAATTGTCTCTCATCATCTCTAATTACTTGGGCTTATCATCACTATTAATTCCTTCATTGATTATCACCATCCCTCATCATCCCTAATCACTCACTTCTCATCCCTCATAATCTCTAATCAATCTTTCTTCACCCCTCATCATCACTAATCACTACCTCATTGACCCTCACCATCCCTCACCATCCTTCATCACTCCATCATTTACCCTTACCATCCCTTAGCATCCCTAATAACTCCCTCATCATCTAGCATAAGTATATACTCTAAAGATATCTTTGATTCCAATCATATTTTATTTAATCCATTACAATAAAAATTAACTCTTTTCTAGTACTTGTGTTGTCAATACCCATTTATGATAGTCAGTTTTATTACTAAATGAATTGGATAATATTCTAAATTTATAGTCAGGTAACATAAGTATTAACACAAAATAGAGTCTAAATTTTAGTTCATCAAATTAAATTTATTGTGTAGTTGGCTAAATGAAACTTTTTTTGGTTCCACCTTTGGTACTTTGGATCAAAAGATAAAAATTAAACACAAATCTCTTGTACAATTTTCTAATTATGAGAATATTTGAATTAGATGCAAATTTATTTAGTGTTTCCCATTCTTGTATGACTTGAATCTTGGTTAGGTTCACACATGCACTCCTTGTGTATGTAATGTGTCCCACATATTTTATCTCTTGCATGAAAAATGAACATTTATTTATGTTATCACAAAATTATGTTTCTGAAAAATGTAAAACACTAGTTTAGCATGGTGTAGATGTTCATCCCATGTTTTTTTAAAGATTAAGATGTCATCAAGGTAGATTAAAAAAATGACATAGGTAAAGGGCCTGAGGATGTCTTTCAACATATTGAAATGAATGAATTAGTTATATGAGTTAATTTAAAAGGCATAACCAACTAGTCAATCAATCCTTCCTTTGTTTTTAAGACTATAGTCCAAATGTCTAGAGGTTTATCATGAATATGATGATAGCCAAACTTAAGGTTAATTTTGGAAAAGACTTCTAAACCATGGATATGGAAGAAAAATGCCTTAGTATTTAAATAATGATAATAGTTCTTCTATTTAATCTTGTTAATATTTTTTTAATTGATGCACAACTTTGGCACAAACATAACTGGGCTTCTCATTAAAATGATGGGTTTGGTGGTTCTGCCTTCGCTGTTTTAGCACTTTTAGGTTGTATGCCTAGTTCTGTCTAGGTTTCAGGTCCTTGTAAAACCTGGGGAGCTTTATCTGGTTTTTTTGTTGGTTTCAGGTCCATGTAAAACCTGGTTTAGTTACCGTTCTTTGGTGCATTTGCCTCTTTTGGTGGTTTGTAATGCCTATCTTTCTGAATCTGTACAGGGTTTTGGGGTCCCTTCAAAACTTATTTTTACCTTAATCTAAAACATAACTAGGCTTCTGCAAGGCAATTATTTGGGCATGATATGTTCATTATCCATGATTTCATGGATCTACCACTTGATCTATTCATTCTCTAAAAATAATATGTTGTATAAATAGGTTTGAGGTAGAGGTAGTTAAGGGATCAAATCAATATTATTGTTTAGTGTATGGTATTCATGAACTTATTTAGGTCACTGAAAGATATCCTTGTATTCATCTAGTTTATGGTTCAATTATATTGTCGTTGTTATTTTTGGATAAACCACACTATGATATGGTGACATAAGGATGTAATTACATTTAATTATTACCATTAATAGTATACTTCTTACTAGAACTGACAATATTCTTGCATTTCCTAGCACTAATGATTGAAATCTTATGAACTAACTACAATATACGGTATTTCAAATCATGACAATCTATCACAAAATTTCAAGGATTTACTTCATAAACTACATGCCAATGGTAAATACATGGTTGACCACATATAAAACATCACACATCTATAATGGTGAGATGTCACAAAGGATTGCATCTTTAAAATTTTTGATTTTGTACACCGAGTGACACTACTAGGTGATCCATTTCTCAAGGCTTACACTAGGCGATACACTAGTGTATGGTTTTGGATGATGTATAAATTTCAAGTTAAATTTTTGAAAATATGATTTAGGAGAAATTAAATTCTTGTGACTTCCATTAGAATTGATGAAGTGTATTGGTTCATTATTGATCTACATTTTATAATGAAATAATATTTTTTATTCATATAAGTTCTTGTTGGGGGGAGTAAAGATATTTTTAGTACCAACCATATAATTGGGTTCATAATATATTGTCTACTTAACTTTTTATAGTGCTAGATAACTTTTACCCACTTCTCGAGATGTGCAACTAGAGAGCTCATAGTGTGAGACTCTTCATTGGATTGAATATTAAAGTTATGAATTAAGAACCACTTTCCAATCTTAGAATACTTGTTATAATCATTTTAAAATTATTTTCCATTCTATGGTATGATGAATAAATCAATAGACATTAAAATAGAAAGCTTTCAATGTAATTATTCAGATAAAAAAATGTCCTCATATGGAAAGTAATTGATTGGTTTTAGGAAATTGCATAGCTTGGTGATGCTCATGTATTTACTACCCATTTTTGGTGATATGGTGGTTTTAATTGCTTCTCTTTTCTTTTGTAGATTTTTAATTGCGAATTACATCATTTCTAATAGGCCCACATTTTTTCATAGGTTTTAAATATTTATATTTAAAATTTTCCTCCACATCATTTTGATCACTATGTCTTATATTTTATGCTAGCAATCAACTCTCCACTTGTAGCTTCTAATATTGTTAAACCCAAAAAAAATACCACCATCAATGTACTGGATAAAGTGATTAAGGATGAGGGGGTATGATGAGGAATTGAGTAGAGATGATGAGGGACTCAATAGGGATGATGAGGGATGGTGAGGGTCAATGAGGGAGTGATTAGGCAGGATGAGGGAGAGATTAAGGATGATGAGTGATGATGATGATTAATGAGGGAGTGATTAGGGGAGATGAGGGATTAGGAATGAGTGATTAGATATGATGAGGTATGAAGAAGTAGTGATTAGGGATGATGAGGTGATGTAGGAACATCACTACCCAATATAAATAGTGATCTAATTTACATGTTTTGAGTCTTTAGAAGGTGGTCAAGGTCATAATAATTATGTATGAATATTTCTAAGTTTCTAATTTTGTGTCAATTTTGAATTAGATTTGTATTGGACTTTCCCACCAAATCGTTCATTTGAATTTTTGAACTTTCATAGAGACTTCAATCTTGTCTCAAAAAGTCCAACATTGAATTTGGTGTGGTTATAATTTAATGAGGTTTTTAGTATGTTACAACACATATACCTAAACTCATATTTTATAAATATGTTAGTATTTGAGTTAGTTGAGGACACTCTCAACATACAAAAGAAATTATAATTTAGTTAATGGTAATTTGGTAATAAGAGTCTTGTCCATGGTTTATTTTGTATCTAGAGTCATATTCAAGAGAGTTGGAGGGGTAAGGATTCGAAAGAATGAATGTAAAGAACCCAAAACAAGTCAATAAAGACAAGTTTTGATTATTTCTAGACAAAAAAGCAAACATACCCCACATCTTCTTGAATATGTGCAAAGATAGTTGACAATGTGCATGATCATGAAAAATGATTAGTAACAAGTTATTTATGATATTGGTGTGAGTGATAAGTTTAAAATACCTTTTATTTTATGGTGATTATATCATTTGTCATTTTATTTTCAAATCTTTTGAATGTTCAAATTATAAATTGTATACCCTGTGCTTTTACAAACTATGCCTTGAAATCTGAATGAAGGTCAGAGTCTTATGGAAGAGGAGATTCTCTTTGGTGGGATTTTGGAATGTAAGAGTAATTATTAAACTGACATAATAATTGCTTAATAGTCTTTAAACATTGTATGTTGTTATTTTTCTAAGTATATTGTGTGTTGAAGAACACAACCCGGTCTTATGTGAGTAAAAGTTCTGAGTATACATCTATGTGAGAAGGTATATGCATAAATTAGAGTGAAAATTCAAAAGTATATGTTGGTGATTTTATTAACATATGATCATTAAGTAATATATTATTTCAAGAAGATTTCATATATTTGGATGAGAAAAAAGTAAACTAACACAATCCTATAGTCATCAAGAAACTTAACATAGTCAAAGTGGTATCTCATGGAAATTGGGAAATTGAGTGTTATAGATGGAAGGCATTGATTTTTTAAATGTATATGGTACATTTGTGAGACCAAAAGGGATGGTGATAAACTCATAATGGAATTTATGTGTTCTTAAAGTTCTTTTATAAATATACTCTTCTCTTATTTGAATTTGATGATACCTAAAATGAATATCTCATTTGTTAAAATAAACAACACCATGTAATTAATATAACAAATCATCAATTATTAAAATAGGTAATTTATCTTTGATAGTACACTAATTGAGTGGTTTTTATTTTAGGTAAATCATCCAAGTGTCATCATTCTTATTCACAATGACCACCAGGGACAATATTCACTTTGGCTATGTCTAATAATATCTACCTCTAACATCTCCTCTACTATATTTTCAATTTCACTCTGTTAGGCATATGGATATCTGTATGATCTGATGTTTGGTGGGGTAATACCTTGAATATCTCTTATATCATGATCATATTCTCTACTTGGTGGTAGTCCTTTTGGAATGGATCAGAATACAACTTGGTGCTCATCAAGAATCATCTGTAATTTAGGATGTGTAGAAACATTGGTTTGTTGAACTTATATGTAAAATAATTGAAATGAAAATAATTTAACCATTTATTTAATAATAATAGTCATCTAATGGAACTAACCAATTGTGGATATTTTTCCTGTAATCCAATTAGTTCTTCAAATGTCCTACTTTGATAATGAAATTGCATGAACTATTCTTTGAAATTCATCTCTATGGTGCCTAAAGTTGTGTCATTATACTCCAAAAATAATGCCATCCACACCCATGAGAAAACAAACATAGGATAATCTAGCATATAGTCTCCCATAACAAGCTTAATGCTATGAGATTTTCCTAAACAGTCGATAGTTATACCATCTACAATCATGATTTGAAAATTCTAGAGATGGATAAATGAAATAGTTAAAATGAGTAGACAAATTATTATTTATGAAACTGTGTGTAATCTATAAGTGAATTAACACCGTCATCTTCTACTTATTAAGGAAATCCACCACCTTACAATTTTTAGGAGTACTAATACCAAAAAGTACATGACAAGAGATAATAGAGTTAGAATATTTAGATTCCTCCTCTATCTCTTCCATACACTCACCTTAGACCTTATCATATTCATAATATTTATTGGTGTCTTAAATATATAATAAATTATTTTAAAAACATTTATGCCCTTTGTTCCATTTATTATCATAGTCAAAACACAACCCTTTTGTGTACTTATTTTCAATTTACTAAGTGTTAAATCCTATAGGCTGAAGAAATGATGGTGTTGTGGCATTACATTCATGGAGATTAGAAAAATACATTTTTTTTAACATATATTTTTATTCTACCTTGTGTGATAATGGTGTTGTCCTCCAAAAATAGCAGTCATTTCTAGGGCAACATTTGAATTATTTTGGTCTTACAGACCAAAATTGTCTCTTCCATTTCCAAAATTTGTTCTAGACATTCAAATTCATCATTTTCAAAGCTTCTTAGAAAATCTACAGACTCTTCAGTAGGAAGAGAAGTTTATGAACTATGCAGGCAGGTTCATTTATACAAGTACAAAGACTTCTGCAAGCGGTTTCAGTCAAAAGAATCAATTTTCAACACTTAGTCATTCTTCGGGATTAGTTCAGAGCTTTGGTTCAGTTGAAAATCTTCATCAGCAAACATTTGAGTACAAAAAGAGACTTGAACCATTGAAATGTTGAACCATTGAACCACTTTGGTTGAAAGGTTTAATGAGTTCAACGTCTTTGGCAAGAGTTAAGCGCTTCATCAAGGTTCAAAGTTCAATCGCTTCAATTGGTTCATTAGCTTCAAGACACCTGGCCAAATCAAGGTGGCTTGAACAATTGAACCATTGAACCATTGAACCACTTTGGTTCAAAAGTTCAACAGGTTCAAGCTTCAACAACGGGTTCAACCAAAGGAACAGTTCAATGGCTTGGTTCAACGAACAGGTTCAATGAATAGGTTCAATAACAGGTTCATTCACTTGGTTCATTCAATTGAATTATCAGCTTGAACCATTGGCTTGAACCATTTTGGTTCAAATCCTTCGTTCAACCGATTAGTTCGATGAAATGGTTCAACTGTTGGTTCAAAGGCAAGTTCATAATGTTTGGTTCAAGGCTTAGTTCATCGGCTTGTTTCATCCAATTGAACTATAGGCTAGAACCATTGGCTTGAACCATTTTTGGTTCAACCGATTGGTTCAATGTCTAGGTTCAATAGAATGGTTCGTTGCCAAAGTTCAATGGAGTGGTTCAATGCAAAAGGAAACTTCTTGAAGGACAAGTGCCCTTGTGGAGGACACTTAATCAATAAAAGCACCCTTCAGAAGGGTCATTTTTCAAGGAAGCCAAAAAGTAATGCTTTCAGATTTTTTTAAGGCATTTAAAATTGGCTAAGGCATAATTCTTTTAGATTTTTGTTCAAAGAAATTCCTTCAGACAAAATGTCTGAAAGAAATCAAAGAAGCAAATGTGGGCAAAATCCGAAGACTTGTTCAAAGATTTGGCAAAACAAATAATTCCATAGACTTTTTGTCCACGGGAATTTTCCCTAGGGAAATGTCTGTGGGAAACTTTCGCGAGGAAATTTCACAGGAGAAAGCCTGGGGATTTGTCTACGGGGACTGCCAAGGCAAAGGGCTGTCGAAGGACCCCGAAAGGTAGGTACCCTTGCGGGGGACTCTCGGCGGCCAAAGTAAAAGGTTATTTCGACTTGACACAGGTCATTTCTCAAGGCCTAAAAGGGTAAGTCCAATCTGGAAGGGCAAAGCCAAAAGCCAAAAGAAGACCAAGAGGTGACGCCCCCAAAGACATCAAATTTAGGACAATGAACTAGCTGTTGAGAGTACATTGACGGGCATGTAAACGTCAATTTTAAAGATAGTGAAATAGCTGTTGATCATTTGAATTTACAGACTTGAATGCATTCCCAAAATTCAAGACCAAAACCAACTGAAAGCGAGAAAAGATAGATCAACGAATGAATCTGGGGCCCGATTCAATCAATCAGAAAAGGAGGAATGATGAAGACAAGATCAGACCACCAGGTGGACATTGAAAGTTGTAATCGTTCAATTGCGTGGCTTGTTTATCTACATTGAGAAGATCAAAAAGGTAAAATATCCCAAAGTTCCATCTTGTCTTCCTAACAGTTCCCAACACATCATGATGTATTACTATTCCTGAGTCCTTCTTAAAGTGGCTATATAAGGGACTTGCTTTCATTGTAAAAACATCTCTTTTTTGACAATTTGAATGAAACTCTGCCTGAATTTAGAGGCATCATTGAGACTTTGTGCTCAGTCTGTTAATCATATTTTGTGACTGGAATAAGAAAGCAAGGGAATTTTTCAGACTTTGTGCTGTGATATTTTTTTTGTTGAGGAAACTATTCTTATGTCTGTTTCCTTGATTTATTTTTTGTTCCATTGATTTAACAAGCAAGATTAGTAAAATTAGTCATGAAGGTGTCCTAAAGAATCAACTGTGGAGAGACTTTGTGCCCCCATAACTGCCTTCAGTGTGTTTTCTTTTCATTGCTATGTAAAGGACTTTGAAAAGACTTTGAGCTCTCATTGTCCTTCGTATATTACTTTTGAGCATTTCAGATAGAGACTTTGTGATGTGTCTCAATTTGTTGGTTACCATACTATCAGTTACATTTTGCTTTTATTTCCATGAGTATTCTTTTGACTGACTGAATAGTTCTTCTAAAAGAAGAGGAGTGCTGTCTGTCATTCCCTTAATTTTTTCCTTTATTTTGTACACATCATCTATGAAGAGAGAGAGATGAATGGCTTGTCTATCCTTGAGTATTATTTTCTATTTATACATATATAAAGTATATTCATAGGGAACCTACCCTTGATGAGAGGAGAGAGCAGTCTCCTTTTGATGTGATAAACTTACACATTAGGATGACCAATCTTCCTACTTTGGCTAATAAGACCTATTTTGTTTATCAGTACGCTAATAGACAAAATATTAAACCAGTAGTTTTTTACGACTCCACTAGGGATATACCCATTATCCATTTATAGCCTATCCATTCACCTCCACACTAACTGGGAAAGAATGCATAGTTTAAAGCCCCAAGCTTTAACTGAAGCCAAGTTAAATCTTTGCCATTTTTGTTTCACAATCTGCTAGATTCAAGGTATACACGAAGCCAAAGGGTTAAAGGTATCGTTGACTCTGTGTTCGAGTTGGTACAACAAAGTGATTTTAATCTATTTCCTTCACCATCTTCTCTCCAACGAACCAAGAGCTTCCCTCCTACTAATGCCAGGTCTCCTTTACCAGATGAAGTATCTATTTTTGTTGTTGATAAAGTTGTACCTATAATTACCCCTTTGAGAATTGTTATCCCTCCTTTTCAATATCCTATAATGGAAGTTCAACACCCTTGGGGTAATGCTTTTGGTCCTCTCAATCTTACTCCTCCTCTACATGAGCTTCCACATAGTTTTAGGAAGAAATTCTCTAAATTTTATGGTGATGGGAAAGACCATCCTGATGAACACATTACAGCATTTAGTATAGCTTGTGGAGTAATCAAAGTAGAATTTGAAGATGTAGTTGTTAGGCTTTTTGTTGAAACACTACAAGGTGCTGCTGCAGATTAGTTTTACCATTTACAGGCTCGGTCTATGACTGATTGGAATACCCTTAAAGCTAAGTTTGAAGCCAGATTTAAACGTGCAGAAGATGCACATACACTTCTGGCTCAACTTACACAGATGAAGAAAGAGCCTCATGAGCTTATGAGAGAGTTCATAGCTAGATATGATAAATTGAGAAATAAATTTCCTGTCATTGCTCGACCTACAGCTGAGAATCTCAAATTCTTTTTCATTAATTCTCAGCTACCTGAAGTCAGTTTTCTCTTGAGACGTGCTGGCCAAATAGATCTCGCTGTAGCTCAACTTTTAACCACTGAAGTAGAATATGATCTCATCTTAGCATGGAAGATAAGAAGAGATCCAAATAGAAACAAAACTTCATCATCTTTTGAATTTGTGTCTACAAGCACCACAGATCCAATGGTGCAGAAATTAGAAAATGAGTTGCTTGCTCTCAAAGAGCAAATGGCTCAAGGAATGTCTTTTGCTCCTACATATAGAAGGACATTCCCAAATCAGTCATGTCAGGGCAATGTTGCTAGGAACCAAGGGCAACAAAATCATCTTCCTCCCCAACAAGGAAAACATGCCCTGGAAGCTCCTCCAACCAATTCAGCAATGGGATACCTTGAAGCAGAATCAAAATTCTCTTTCCAACCTAAATTGAATCAAGAAAATGAAGCTGATATCATTGAAGACAATCAAGAAGAATCAGCTGGTGACTCCCACATTGGTTTCTTGAATTACCAGGATGAACTTGGAAGCAAAGGAGAAGCTTCAGATGGATCATATGCAGTGTTTACCAGATCCAAGAACCAATCAACCCAGCAAGCTGATAAAGAGAAGACATAGGAACAACCTCAACTAGCTATCACAATTACAAAACGTGGGACAGCTCTGCCTTTTCAATCAAAAGATCTAGTCATCACCCAAAAGGTAAATACATCCATTTCGCCTTTACCTTCTACTCCCAATTCACAAACTATCCCACCTCCCATCCCTCTTAAAACTCAAAAAGTTGAAGTACCTTTCTCTATACCTAGCTTAATTTAGCCATTTGACATAATTGATCATGTTATAAAGACAAAAATATAGATCTCTGAATTTGAATACTTGCAGTCTAATTCAGATCAACTGAATAAGCTAGTTCAATATGTTAAAAATCAAACTATCCTTGTAGGACAAAAAGCTAAAAAAATAACTCTTGATTCTCCAAAAAAGATGCCTATTCCAAATAATCTGGTCATTACTCCTCCAGCTGCTCTTGGAAAACTACAACCCTTATATGTTTCCCTGTTAATCAATGGCCACAAGCTGAGTAACTGTATAATAGACTTAGGCACATCTGATAATGTCATACCTACTAAAGTCACTGTGTCTCTTGGTCTTACACTGACCAAGACATTTGGGAGATGTTTCTCCATGGAGAACAAACAAGTACCATTGTTGGGGCAAATCAAAGATGCCCAATTTGCATTCACAGGATTTCTAGACAAGAGGATTAAGATGACTGTCTTGGTGGCTAACGTCCCATCATCTTATGTCATTTTGCTTGGGCAAAATTTTTGTAAGGATGCGGGAGGATAACTGAACATGGATCTATCTAAAGCAAGGATCCATGTCCAAGGCATAATAAAGAGATTGCTCCTTGAAAAGGAGGCAAAATACGTGGTTACCCAAACATCATCCCCTGTAGCACAAATTTTGTTTGAATCTTTAGGTAGGGGTAATTATTTCTTTACCATATAGGATGCTCATGTTCCTACAGATGAAAGTCTTGAAGCTAACAATCCAGGAATTGATCCAAACAAGACTTCAGGAGAATCGGTAGAGCACAGTATAAACAAGGAAGGATCTTCCATCCTAATGAAGAGAAATCTGATAAGAGATCAGCTTCTAATGATGATAGCAATTCTTCCACCAATGATAGAGTTGGGACTATGTTGATATCTCCTCAAAGAGATATCCTTCCTTCATGTAATTTACAAGTCAGCAACATCAACAACAGAGCTAGATGTGAATCTTTGTTGCCCAAATTGAAGATTGCTCAAGATGAAGAAATCAAACTCCTTCACATCAAAGGAGATGATAATCTGACAGTTTGTCAGGAGTTTGACTTAGACAATCTAATCATGTGCTGGACTAAACTAGCAGAACAACAAGTTATGATGGTGGACCATGCTACTACAAACCAAAATCAGGTAAAGGAATCCTTCACCAAGAAAGCAAGGAGTGATGGTTTCTGGTTTGAAGAACACATCCTGCCTTGGAACAAGAAGAAGAAAAGGCCAAGAAGAAGACATAGAAAATTAGTTTCCTGGTGGAGAACTCCATTTGCCTGTCATCGTTTCTATGGGAAAAATAGTTCCCTGTTGGTTTACCAAGATGGCAAACTATTTTCACCGACTCTCAGGAAACAACATCTGAAATACTTTAATTCTTGAAGTATTAGATCATTTCAACTGTACATATGTATAGTTGTATAGCTTTTATTTCTGTCCTATTTTGTTTGTTTCTTTTTTTGATGCCTTTCATTTTTGGGTAGCATGACTCTGAAGCCCAATGGTACACATGAAGACACTAAAAATTCTGGATTCTACTCCTTTCAATTCATTTTGCAATTGATAGAAGTTCCCCAACTAGAGTCAGTTGTTGTCCTCCAAAAATAGCAGTCATTTTTGGGATAACATTTGAATTATTTTTGTCTTACAGACCAAAATTATCTCTTCCATTTCCAAAATTTGTCTTAGACATTCAAATTCCTCTTTTTCCAAGCTTCTCAGAAAATCTACAGACTCTTCAGTAGGAAGACAAGTCTGCAGACTGTGCAGGCAGGTTCATTTATACAGGTTCAAAGACTTCTAAAAGCGATTTCAGTCAAAAGAATTAGTTTTCAACACTTAGTCATTCTCTAGGATATGTTCAGAGCTTTGGTTCAATTGAAAATATTCATCGGCAAGCATTTGAGTACAAAAAGAGACTTGAACCATTGAACCGTTGAACCATTTAACCACTTTGGTTCAAAGGTTCAATGGGTTCAAGGTTCAACAAGTTTAACGTCTTTGGCAAGAGTTAAGTGCTTCATCAAGGTTCAAAGTTCAATCGCTTCAATTGGCTCATCAGCTTCAAGACACTTGGCCAAATCAAGGTAGCTTGAACCATTAAACCACTTTGGTTCAAAAGTTCAACGGGTTCAAGGTTCAATGACAGGTTCAACCAAAGGAATAGTTCAATGTCTTGGTTCAATGAATAGGTTCAACATCAGGTTCATTCACTCGGTTCATTCAATCGAACCATCAGCTTAAACCATTGGCTTGAACCATTTTCGTTCAAAGCCTTGGTTCAAAGGCAAGTTCATAATGTTTGGTTCAAGGCTTAGTTCATCGGCTTGTTTCATCTAATTGAACTATCGGCTTGAACCATCAGCTTGAACCATTTTTGGTTCAATCAATTGGTTCAACAAAATGGTTCGTTGCCAAAGTTCAAAGGAGTGGTTCAATGTAGAAGGAAACTTCTTGAAGGATAAGTGCCCTTGCAGAGGACACTTAATCAATAAAAGCACCCTTCAGAAGGGTCATTTTTCAAGGAAGCTAAAAGGTAATTCTTTCATATTTTTTTAAGGCATTTAAAATTGGCTAAGGCATAATTCTTTCAAATTTTTGTTCAACGGAATTCCTTTCGACAAAAATTCTGAAAGAAATCAAAGAAGCAGATGTGGGCAAAATCTGACTTGTTCAAAGATTTGGTGAAACAAATAATTTCATGGAATTTTATCCATGGGAATTTTCCCTGGACTTTTGTCCATGGGAATTTTCCTCAGGGAAATGTCTGCGGGGAACTTTTGTGGGGAAATTTCACAGGAGAAAGCCTATGGATTTGTTCGTGAGGACTGCCAAGGCAAAGGGCTATCGAAGGACCCCAAAAGGTAGGTACCCTTGCGGGGGACTCTCGACAGCCAAAGTAAAAGGCTATTCTGACTCGACATAGGTCATTTACCAAGGACCAAAAGGGCAAGTCCAATATGGAGGGGCAAAGCCAAAAGTCAAAAGAAGACCAAGAGGTGATGCCCCTGAAGATGTCAAATTCAGGACAGTAAACTAGTTGTTGAGAGCACATTGATGAGCATGTAAACGTCAATTTTAAAGACAGTGAAATAGCCGTTGATCCTTTAAATTTATAGACCTGAATGCATTCCCAAAATTCAAGACCAAAACCAACGAAAAGCGAGAATAGATAGAACAATGAATGAATCCAGGACCTGATTCAATCAACCAAAAAAGGAGGAATGATGAAGACAAGATTAGACCACTAGGTGGACATTGAAAGTTGTAATCTTTCAATTGCGTGGCTTGTTTATCTACATTGAGAAGATCAAAAGGGTAAAATGTCCCAAAGTTCTAGCTTGTCTTCCTAATAGTTCCCAACGCATCATGATGTATTATTGTTCTTGAGTCCTTCTTGAAGTGGTTATATAAGGAACTTTCTTTCATTGTAAAAACATCTCTTTTTTGACAATCTAAATGAAACTCAGCTCGAATCGAGAGGCATCATTGAGACTTTGTGCTCAGTCTGTTAATCATATTTTATGACTGGAATAAGAAAGCAAGGGACTTTTTCAGACTTTGTGCTGTGATATCTTTTGCTGTTGAGGAAACTATTGTTATGTCTATTTCCTTGATTTAATTTCTATTCCATTGATTTAACAAGCAGGTTTAGTAAAATTAGTCAAGAAGGTGTCCTGAAGAATCAACTATGGAGAGACTTTGTGCCTCCATAGCTGCCTTCAGTGTGTTTTCTTTTCATTGCTGTGTAAAGGACTTTGAAAAGACTTTGAGCTTGCATTGTCCTTCGTATATTACTTTTGAGCATTTTAGATAGAGACTTTGTGATGTGTCTCAATTTTCTGGTTACCATACTATCAGTTACATTCTACTTTTATTTCCAAGAGTATACTTGTGACTTACTGAATAGTTCTTCTGAAAGAAGAGAAGTGCTGTCTGTCATTCCCTTGAGTCTTTCCTTTTTTTTTTACACATAATCTCTGAAGAAAGAGAGATGGATGGCTTGTCCAATCCTTGAGTATTATTTTCTATTTATACATATATAAAGTATATTCACAGGGAACCTCCCCTTGATGAGAGGAGAGAGCAGTTTCCTTCTGATGTGATAAACTTACACATTAGGATGACTAATCTTCCTACTTTGGCTGATAAGACCTATTTTGTTTATTAATACGCTGATAGACAAAATATTCAACCAACAAATGGGATGGATTCAAATACTAAAGTTAGATTAACCATGCAAACCTCAAGTTATATGTTACTCTTGAGCCCACCCAAGATCAGGCTAACATGTTATCCTCATTATTGTCATCAATGCATAAGGTTAAATTTTTAATTTTTTTGAATTAAATCCTTAACAACCCTTATTTGACTAAA
The DNA here is from genome assembly GCA_037957365.1 of Torreya grandis. NCBI lineage: Eukaryota > Viridiplantae > Streptophyta > Pinopsida > Cupressales > Taxaceae > Torreya > Torreya grandis. Next base: position 4,778,134 of record JARHVA010000398.1, on the reverse strand, counting down.
GTTTGATAACTTACTGAAGTAGTTTTATTAGAAATTTTCACAAGTGCAGTTGTATCTCCTTAGTAAACACTGACTAGGTAACAAGAAAACTTTTCTTTTTATTTTTTAGCATGCAACCATCTATACAAAATGAATTGCTTAGATTCAATGCACAAAGTAAGAATGACCACATTTTGTGCACATGGGTTTTGATGTAAATCAAATAATTTTTTATTTGATTGATCTAAATTAGTGGATCCTCGATATCAAACTTGCACACTTCCACTTTTGGCATCATGTGCTTTGAATTAGTATTGGAGTTATGATTTTTTTGATTTGATGAACCCAAATTGTTTTATTATTTTTGGGAATAATAGAGTTTTATTCCTATTTAATAAATAGGTCTAAGTAGGGAGAATCAATAAATATTTTTCTTAATTATGGTTATTGGTTTGTAAAATTTAATTGTAATTTGACCTTTCTAAAAATAGTAAGAGAGCAAGGAAAAATGTAACTTAGCTTATTCTATGTTGTCCGCTATGAGATAGGGTCTGAGAATTCAAGTACAAGACTGGGATAGTATCAAAAATAGGTCCCTGAACTTTGTTTTTTGATTGGATAGGAGCACTAAAAGTGGGACACCCTACTCTTCAGTGTTGTAGTCCTTATTGATTGATGTTGTCTAGGTGATCTAATTTTTTTTGGGTTCTACTCGGTAGGTCTATATTACTCTGTCAATGAAATATCGAAGATTGAAAGTCTATAGAGATTGATGTGCATCTATTTTAATATTCAAAATCCCTAGGAGCTATTTGTGCTTGAACTTGAAAGTAAATTTAGGAAAAAGAGAGAAGGGGTTAGTGTGTAAAGGATACACTGGACACACTTCACACCCCATGTGTGGGTACGCTACCTACATACCATTACTTTGAGGAGGGATTAAGATAATGTAGTTCTCCCATTAAAGTGCTTGGTGCAATTGTGTATGAAAATGCAACTAGATGCAAAATTAGGTTTACTTTAGATGGCTAGGGACTAGTGTAAGAGTTTGAATAGGCTTAGAGTAATATTGGAAGGTTATATGCAGAGAATAGGGAAATGTTCTTTACTGTACTTACTTGTATTCTTGATTTTCTCTTGTGAATGAGTGCCAACCCTTTAAAATGGACTTTGAATGGCCTTTTATAGGGGATTTAATGCTCATGGGTTAAATGAATTTGCATTAGGACAACATGAATTAGGATAAGGATTCAAGATAAAATGATAATTTGAACCAAATTTACACTTGGATAATAGCACCAAAAATAAGACATCCCAAGTTTTAGCACTCCTGTCCAATTTCGATGTTGTTGTCTAGAGAGAATGAGACCTAGGGGGATGAATTTGGGCTTGAAAGAGCTACTTGGGTCTATAAGGGTTGAGTCTTTAAGGCTATGGATGATTAGAATTTGGTAAAAGAAAAACCTATAAGGGTTGTACAAGCAAGTAGGAGGAATTATAGATTGGGTGTCATTAATCACTCTAAAGAAACCAAATTTTTCATTTTACGTGACTAAATCCGCCCCCTTGCCCCACCCACCCCCCATCCACCCTGGCCTCCCCACTCCCCCCACTTTATTTTAGTGATGCAACAAATTTAAATACTAGGATATAGGAAAAAATAAAATGTGTACTTGAACTTAACTACAAAGGTGAAGCCCATGAAGCTTGTGTGATGTTGAGTAATGTTGGATAGTACATAGAGAGAACATTATGCAAGTGTGAATCTATAAAATGAAATAAAACACAGATCAGTTCTTATTATATGTGATATAAAATAAGAACATACAAAAGTTGAGTAAAAGGAAAAGGAAGAGAAATGAATGAATATACCTCACCGGATAAGAGAACCAATAAAAAAATGTTTTGATCTTGAGTAGGCTGAGTAATGCTAGATTTTGTTGGATGATGGTATACCAAAAGTTATATCATAAACGAAGCTGAGTGTTCATTACCTAGAAATTGTCTCAAGAATGCAAAGATAGGACCTTTGGCTCCATCATCGCTTACTGAGTGAATCTAATGAATCATGCATATGTCAATCGATGTTTGGACTATGTGTTTAATCCCTCTGAATAGGTGACTCAAGAATATAAAGGCTAGCTACACCTTTGGCTCCATCATTTACCCATGAAGTAAAGCTATGAAGTGATACTAGAATAGAATAGATGTCATATGAGATGGCTCATGGAGCCTAGGGATGCTCTAGAAGTTTGACAATATGGCATGGATAGTTGAATGTATGGTGGAAACTAGGCCAATTTTGGCCATTTTGAAAGATGGAGGTTAGGTTTTTATGAAATCCACTTTGAAATTGATACAATATGCTTATGTGAAAACTAAGTTAGGAACTCAGGTACCCAGGAAGTTAAACTTGTATGAAATTTCAACTTGAGAAATGATGCCAAGCACCTGCAGATGGAGTAAGGCACGCACCTGCTAAGAATTCCTGGGCAATAAACTAAACTCAAAAATAAAGAAGACCAATATGCCATACACATTGCCCCTAATAACTATTATTTGGAACATTGATTCTGATCCTAAAGTTATGTCAACTACCTAATCTAAAAATGGAAGTGAGCATCATCATGTTGCACATGATAAACCCCTATATTTGGATTTCTTGAGAAAACTATATTAAAACTACTAATTATGACTGATTTACATGTGTAAAACTATAGCTGAGCTAAATTTTTTGCTTATTACTAGAAAACTTGGGTGTTTTTTCCCTAAATAAGAGTGCCAAAATGAGTACACCTTTGTGTTTGACAATATTGTCCATTTCTATCACTATTGTCCTATGTTGAAACTAGTTGTTGATATCGAATCATCACTATTTTTCTATTCTATTCTAACTAGTTTGAGCTATAGATTCTAAACTGGGTGATCTGAATGGTCCTATTTTGACTATTAGGAGCTTTGTTCTCTGTGACAAAACCCCTATTTGTTTCCCTCTCTTCTGAGGGTATAAATGATGAACCTGCAACGACTGCCCTCATAAGTAAAGAGTCCTACAAGTGTGTTAAGTTGGATAGATATATGATATAACAATGATATTTGACAAGATATCTCTATATATACAATGTTTCTATTGAGATATTGTTAGATCAATAGTAGTATGCCTAGATAAATATAACAATGTAAAAGCATGTATAATGTACCGAACTAGAATTAGAAATATTAGATGTTAGTTGTTAGTTGTCAAGGATGGACGGAGCATGATGTACATCATGGCATCCAAGAAAGCAAGGAAAATGCATGATATGGATCATGGCATTAAAAAAACTGAAAAAGCATTGAAACAAACAAGCACATAGAGTAAGAAGCAAGAAGCAAGAAACATACAAGGTTGGCTAAGGGGCAATGTAAACAAGGGACAAGGGTACATGTCACTCAAACTATAAATCAAGCATACAAGGCATGCACAAATGCCACATACACCTATAATTTGAAACAAACATTGATTACTTGAGGGCCACAAGCACATATAAGAGTATAATCAAGGGACATTCATAAATGTCCAAAAGTACACGCACACAAATATAAGCAAAGGACATTGGTAGATGTCCTAAAGCACATATAAAAAATAAAACTAGAACTAAAAATGCATTCTCATCTAGCTATGTACAATAAGAAAGGAAAGCATGTAAAAAATGGAAAGGTACAATCACATCTAACTAATAAAATCAAGAGTGAAAGTATGTAAGACACGTTTAGTACAAGACTAGGTATATGCTAAAAGATACAGAAGTGCTAGATACTAGTGAAATGTTGGTTAGTAATCTATATAATCTAATAAGTAATGTACATTAGTATGATAACTTAGAGTGTGTAGTGTATAATTGATATAACCTAGATGGTGTTGTCATGTAAAATATTCCCTTAGTGGCCATGTATATCTATGTGTGTCTCAAATGTAGAAGTAGGAATGCCCTCTTAATGGGTGTAGTGAAGCAATCAAGTAGCTGGGGGTCACTACACACACTCAAAGAAGATCAAGTGAATCATGGTAATGTAGATAATTGACAAACCATAACATGAAACAATAAATGTAAGTCCTACCATGATAAAGTAATGTAAAGTATGGATGATGCATACAATCAAAATGTTTTTGGTATTTTTGAATTATATATATATATATATATATATATTTAAACTATATACAATCAAGCAAGAGAGATTATATAAAAATAGGCTGGGATAGGATGATACTCATCGATGAGTCTTATGGGAGACTCCCTATCATGGTGTCCTGTATCAAAGAGTGGAATCGTGCATGAAATTGAAGCACGATGAAAACGCTAAGACTGTGGATCTAAAAACTATATATGTTGTAGATGCTTTGAAATATTTGAATTAGAAACTAATTGTGGGGTCCCTCTATAATTCTGAGAAGTCGATATAACTATAGGGCTCTTAAGGACCCATCTAGAAGTAGGAGATACTCTCTGAACATGTTCTTTATGTGTAGACCAATGAGATCTCAATGAAACTACACTGGATGTGAAAAATGTAGCTAAAAGCTATCTAGAATCCCAAAGTTGTGGCAGTGTATGAACCCTCTGTATTGGCAATAGACATGTCAATTTTGTCTGAATCTATATTGGAGGAAGAATTGTAACTTGTGGGGGAAATTGATACTGGTGGAGAAGCTAAAACTGGTGACTAAAAAGTAGATGGATCTAAAGTGGGTAGTGGAAACTCATACAAAACTCCACCAACTGTAATAACCTGATTCATGTGAATAAATTTCATGCATCTATGAAATGTAGATGGTACTGCTCAAATTTTTTGAATCCATGGGTGACCAAGTAACATAAAAAAATCTTACACTGGGAACTATAGTGAAATGTGCGGTCACATGTGTTGGACCAATCTATAAAAGAAGTACAATCTCACCTAATGAACTTTGTATATGTCCATTAAATCTCCTATTAACTATATCTATTGAGATGATATCCTACTCTGAATAGCCCAAATGTTGTAATAATGTAATGGTGCACATGTTGACACTAGAATGGTTATTGATGAGAACACTATGAATGGGATGATTATGAATATATGTTATGATAAATAATGCATTATAATCTAAATTATCCTCCACAATCTCTTGATCTAAGAAGGATATTGAAAGTCTAGCTAGAACTCTAGACTCATGCACACTGATGATACTACTTAAAGGATGTGACTCAAATTAAGGTGCCTAATATGTAACTAGTGGTGGATATGCATGTTATGTGTGGCAAACCCCTAATGTATCCCGTTTATCCTATTTTGAATGCTATGGAAATGGATCTAAGAAGAATTTTAAAGCTTTATCCTATTTTGGTATTCCCTTTGGAGGCTCAACTGAAGTGCCAAGATTAAGTAGGTTGTAATCTATCATGTCCTATAACTTGTGTTTCAAATTGATTGCATCTATTTGTAGTGTGGCTTGGTGTCTTATGGTAATCACAAAATGCCTATTGATCACATCCCTTGGGAAGAGGTTTGGTTAGATCAACTTCTTGAATACAAGGGAGAGCTATGATATGACAATCCAAAAGCTACTGTAAAACCCTAGCTAGAAGAAGTGGAATATTTGAGAACTTACATCGAGGGGGAGATAATAAAAATATATGTTGAGGAGGCTCTAAAGTTGCATTAGGTTGATTATTCACTTTTGTATAATTTAACTTGACCTTGTATGCGACTTATTGTTACTCTTATTAGTTATGTCTGTAACGCTTGTATACTTGAGTTTGCCCATTGAAATGAGTTTTACTTCTCTTTCCTTTAGTGTATGACACAATTTAGTGAATTAAGAGAATCATTTGAACATAATTGATTCATGAAGTGCTAGTAGAAGACTCTATTTGAATAGGTCTTGTAACTCTTGATTTGCCATGGGACTAGTCATCTTAGCCAAGATGATCATATACCAAAGAACATAGTCTGTGAGATGCTCATTTGGTCATTATTTTTGTTGAACAATTTGAGCATGTGAAACCTTATCACCAATGTTAATGTTGAAGTGTGCTAAGAACATGTCATCTAAAGGATTGAATGCATGAATTGACTAATTTGGTAGACTATATAACCATTATAAAGCATAATATGTTAGGCTCTGTGGAAATAGCTTGGTAAGTAGCCAATCATTGGGTACATAGTCTAAGCATGCTGCATGAAATGTTCTCAAGTGTATATCTCGATCACCCTTTCCATCATAAAGTGTAATCTTAGTTTTAACAAAACCTTGTTGCAAGGGTGCATAAACAATATGACATGTCAATGGTGTATGTAGAAGAGCAAAAGAATCCAAAGCTTGCATAGGTCTAGTGTTACCTTGCTCAAGATGTAGGACCTTAGATTGAATAGATCTTATCTCTTACACAAGGGCTGCCACATTAGGAGAAAGGGATGTAATAGATGTAATTGGTGGCATAGAGGTAGGTTGGGTTGTTATAGGGGGTTGTTGAGACATAGTTTCCCCCATAGTGTCATTTTCAACTGGTTGCTCAGTGGTTTGAGAAGATTGACCATTGTTCACTTTTTGGTGTTCCTCTTTTATAATTCTAAGAATATTAGCTTTCATATCCAGATGTTTTTTTAAGAGTTATTGAAGCTATCTTTTATCAATTTCATCAAAAATGGTATATTGGGCCATTGTGAAAGTAGGAAAAAAAATTATAATGTGTTTGAATGTATTGTACTAAGTTTTAATAGGCAATGTTCTAGAAAAGGAAAGTATTGAATATAATAAATGAAAAGACCTAAAAATAGCTAATTGTAATTTGTGCAAAAAGGATATGGAGCTCCCAAACATGTAAGGTGATACCACAAGAAGCAAATAGGTGCTAGTATACGCAACTAAGGATTTTTCAAAAATATTTATGCAAAATACTATGAATTTTTGAATTTAAAATTGTTTTTTTGAGTGTGATATGCAACTAAGAATTTGATATGAATTTATAGAAAATTTATAAAATTTTGCTTGAAAATTTAGGAAGAAACCAAAAAATATTTCTAAAATTAGCAATATATTTTTCCTAGAGTTTGGAATGTGTTTGTATGTAAAAAGGACCTAGTATGTGAATACTAGGGTTTTAAGAAAATATATATTAATTTTTCAATTAATTTGTATAATTTTTATTTTTAAATATAGAAAAAAATCATGAATTTATGGAAAACAAATTGAAATAATTTACCCTAGGGTTTCTATGATTTTTGTGTGAAATTCAAAGTCAAGTTCACCAAATGTTTTATTATTTTTGGGCATAATAGATTTTTATTCCTATTTAATAAATAGATATGAGTAGGAAAAATCAGTAAATAATATTTGTATTTATAGATATTGATTTAAGAAATTTAATTGTAATTTGACATTTCTAAAAATAATAAGAGACTAAGGAGAAATGTAGCTTAGCATATTTTATGCTATCTGATCTAGGATATAGTCTAAGAATTCAAGTATAGGACTGGGATAGTGTCTAAAATAGGTCCCTAGACTTCATTTTTTGATTGGAAAAGAGTGTCAAAAGTGGGACACCATATTGTTCAGTGTTGTAGTCCTTTTTTGGTGCTATTGTCCAAGTGATCTGAATTTTTTAGGTTCTTCTCAGCAGGTCTATGTTAATCTATCAGTGAAATATTGAAGCCCAAATGTTTGCAAAGCTCATTGTGCATCTATTTTAATCTTCAAAACCTAAAGGAAATATGGGAAAGAGAGTAAAGAGGTTAGTGTGTAAAGGATATGTTGGATTCACTTCACACCCCATGTGTGGGCATGCTACCTACATACCAATACTCTAAGGAAGGATCAAGCTAATGTAGTTATCCTATTGAAGTGCTTTGTGTAATTGTTTATGAAAATACACTTAGATGTGAAATTGGGTGTACTTTAGATGGCTAGGGATTGGTGTAAGGGTTTGAATAGGCTTGGAGTAATATTGGAAGACTATATGTAGAGAATAGGGAAAAGTGCTTGAGTGTACTTGCTTGTATTCTTACTTCTCTCTTGTAAATGAGTGTCAACCCTTCTAAATGGATTTTGAATGGCCTTTTATATGGTATTTAATGATTATGGGTAAAATAAATTCACATTAGGTTGACATGAATTAGGATAAGGATCTAAGAGAAAATGACTGGTTGAACCAAATTTACACTTGGAAAATAACACCATAAATAGGACACCCTAGGTTTTAGTGCTCCTATCCAAGTTGGTCACTATTGTCTAGAGGGAATGACACTTGGGGGATGGATCTAGGCCTGAAATAGCTACCTAGGTCTATAAAGGTTGAGTTCAGAAGGCTGTGGATGACTCAGAACCAATGAAATAAAAGCCTATCAGGTTGTGCAAGCAAGTAGGACCGATGGATTGGGTGTCATTAGTCACACTAAAGTGACCAAATTTCATATTCTACATGACTACACAAATGTAATAGTGGAGTATTATTTTTCAAAATATGAGATTCAAAAGTGGTCAATTGCCCACTCATAATTACCAATTGATTCTTCAAAAAATTAATGTTCATTTATATCCTAGTGATGCCCCCTTTTATTACATTGAGATCATCTTCCCTCACAATAATTTATATATCTAAATGAAGTTGGTAAACTACATCACAAACTGAAGCATATGAAGTTTTGAACTCCATGTCACCTTTTAAGGGATTTTTTGGAGTGTCTTTCATTTTCCTATAGCTACAAGTGTAAGGATCAGCCATGCAAAAACTGAGGATGGAAGATTTTAAGTTTAAAAAAGCGTATCAATAGACTATACTATTGTGATCATCTCATCAAGAGAAATCCAATGACCTCTAAATTCCACAAGGGTGTGAAAAACATTCCTATACCTTTAAAAAAAATTGAACAATATTATAGTGATGAAAAAATTAAATTTTTGATCCTTCAACTCTACGAAAGACTGTAACACCAGATTTGAAAAAATCTCATAAACTTACCCAAATCAATGCTCTAATACCACTTGTAATGAAACTAATTAGATGCTTAAAAAATGGAATAATAAATCACAAAATTAAGAATAGAATAGGTAGATGCACAAAATTAATTGATGAAAGATAAGAATACTTTATAAATATAACTAGCCAAACTCAATAGAAAAAAATCCATAGTGATGCAATAATATCTTAGTTCAAAATATGATGATAAAATACTAACCACTACCTCATATATATACTCTACTTATCATTGTTATTCTATAGGCTGACCTTATTAAGAATAAAGAGAAATGAAATAAGATAATATGAAAGGTATGAAACAATAATTCGACCACACATATCCTGAGACATGTTATAGGTTAAGGGTGTATCAATAGTCAACAAAATATTGATAAATTCATTGAAATATTTTATTGAAATAAATCTAAGAACGTGAGATTTAATTATCGCACAAGTTGATTTTGCTTATATCAGTTTATTTTTAAAAAGTTCTAGTGGGACATCATTTCAAATTGTATATGGGTCATGTCCATTAGGTAATGAAACATTATGTAATATCATATTTGAACAAAGTAAAAGTGCTCAAGTACAAGTTCTTTTTTGAGTAGGTGTGACTTATATCAGCAAGTTCGTGAATAGTTGGAGAGTAGTGCATAGTATAAAAAACATGCATATATTAGGAGAATAAAAGTGGAATCTCATGTGGGAGACTTAGTCTTAACACTTTTGAGAAGGGAAATATTTGTAAAGGGAACTTATGAATAGTTAAAATGGATGAATATTGATCCTTCTAGAGTGTTGTAATTTTTTTTGACAAATGCATGTGAGATAGAGTTACCTAAAGGGATAAATATATTTCCTACTTTTAATGTGGCATATTTTCATCCATATCATGAAGGGGAGATTAGAAAAAATAGAAGTGTAGATTTTGAAGAAATTGATTGTAGAGTTCAAATGCCTAATAAAGTGTTTGAGGAAGTTGAAAGGGTGACTGATTTCAATGTTAACAAGTGAACGTGATGCAAAGAGTATATATAATATATAGTAAAATGGGAAGACCAAGGAATTGAAGATGCAACATGGATAAGTACATCAAAATTTGAAAAATAAGGAATATCATTAGTAAAGGCATTAGAAGGAACACAAGTAGGATCTCATGTTTACTTTTTACATGGTTTTTATAATGTAGGATCATTCATTTTCACTTTAATTAATCATAAATCAACTTAAAACATAGTTTAACACAACCAAAAATAAGCATTTTTTACAGTTTGTATGTCCTAAATTGTGTGCAAGATCATTTTTTTAATGACACCTTTGCATGTGTGCCAGTCATTTATAAGGTTTTTCACAACCTTTGATGTTTCACATAGTTTATCTTGGTTAGGATCAACCTTTGAAGGTTTTCATAGGTTTATTTTAAAGGTTTTTGTTTGGTTCCACACAAAGAGTTGAGGTTGAATTCACGCAAGCTCTAGCACATAATCTTTTTATGGCTTATGTACGATGTTGGTTTATAGTAGTGTGAATATGGGGATCATTCCAAAAGGATTATCTAGTGCATACATTGGTGTGAAGTGTTGTGATTTATCCTTCTGAGGTTCTAACTCATGTGAAAATTGCTCCATACACATATGTTCTTATGATGTATTATAAGGAAAGATTCATTGTAGTTCAAAACCATTTTCATTTAATTCCTTTAATCAAGGAAGGTTGTTATGATTTAATTTAATGTAATTTTATGATGTAGTATGTCATGATTCCTTATGTTATGATGTGTTAATGTGCTTTGAAATTTTAATGATCATTTAATATTTGTGGTGCACAATGATGTGTTAAAAATATTTAATGATGTTAGTGGGTTGTTGACCGATGAGGCCAAAAATTGTCATTCATCTTTATTCCTATTCTTTCCTAAATTAACTCCCTATGTTTCTATTCACACTCTTTTAGCTTAAAATATGTTAATATATGCACATATTATATGAATAATATATATACACATTGATTTGGCTATAACTAGTTATATTTATATAAACTAATATGATTTAATAACTTGAATATTTATGTATTACTAATGATTAATGGAGAATGAATAATGAATAATTAATAATATACTTATTTAAAAGTGTTTTATACTTTGATTTTTTGACAGCTCGTAACAACTAGTTGTGCACTCGTAGCACTTGTTGTGCACCCGTAGAAACTAGTTGTGGATTAGTATCAATTAGAAAGCTACCCATTATTGGAAATAGGACCAACCCGGAAGCACACAATTGATTACCAAATTCAAGCAAATTAATATGCAAAGATAACTAGAATCAACAAGTAACTAGAATCTAGAAATAACACAAGATATGAGAGACAATACACAACTTGTATTAATACTCATATAGAAAAGAATACAATAAAGAAGATGCCACTTCTTCTCCACCACCTCTTCAGAGGTTTCCCACACCTCAAGTGAACAATACTTCTTTCCTCAAATCTCTCTCCCTTAGGTCCCAACACCCAACTCACACACTGAGTTGGTGTTCACCTTATACCTGTGCTCCACGCACTCCACAAGTGCTCCACGCACTCCACAAGTACACACCTGTACTCCAAGTAGATCTCTCCTGATACTACTCCCTGTTGTGTTGCTATCCTATCTGATCTCCAAACTACAGATCAAGCTGGTTCTGCACACCTGTGAACCTTGACCTTGCACACACATACCCCTGCATATCAATGATCTTACTTACCATGTAGATCTCCTATAGAAGCCATGCTCCCCTGATGACTAAGATCATACACTCCTGAAGAACCCTGCTAATTCTCCAATCCAGCACCCACCTTGGTACTGTGGCACTAGGAGGAACACACCATTGCTCTACCTCACACACAGAAGGAGCTTATAATTATGCTCTCTTACTCTCTAGCTACACCTTTACAATACAACCATGAGTCTATTATATAGATCTCATCCAAACAATAATTAGACACATAGCACAATAATTAGATCCATAGCTCTCAGTCTATAATTAGCACTAAGCATGCAAACACTTGGTTCGTCAACCAACTGCCCATAATTAACTCGCAGTCAAACCACACAGGTGACCGACGCCAGTCCTTGTCTGCTTGGGGGTCACCGACGCCGGCCAATCTCTGACCAACGCCAGTTACTTCCTGCATCCTTCCTGCCGACATCAGTTGGCCTGACCGATGCCAGTGTCTGTGGCACTCAGCAACCCTTCTGCACCCTCCTCCATGTCTGCATCAGTGAAGCTTTTAGCTCCACAACTTAACAATCTCCCACTTGGAGATAAACAGCTGCACTGTACCTATACCTATACCTCATCTAATCTATTTCCTGGTTTGTATTCCTCTTCAAGCTCCATCCTGAAGACCACCCACCACACAACCTGTGATGTACCTCCTGTCATCCGAGTACCCTACCGCATCCGTTCCTACAAACACATGTAGTGAAGTCCTGACCCCTAAATAGCATGAATCCCTGCTGCTGGTCTCTCTCAAATACCTGAGAATCCACTTCTCTGAATTGGCTCCTAACTCTCTGACAGCTCCCACTGCTTGGGAAAACTTAGGGCTATGTTAGACCTCATGTGATTTCAGACACTAAATTGTCTAGCCCTTGGTGCGCTCTGATTCTGCAACCTGCATCTTGCCAACACCTGATTCACATCAGCTCCCACTGTAAACAAAATCACCCTGTGATCTCCAATGTCTCCCATGCCGAAGAATTTTGCTGCTCTAAATTCTTCATAGCAAACCACTGAACTAATCTTACCCTTAGCTCAGCAAAACCCTATATGTACACTCCTGGTGGCTAGCATACTATCCACATATAGCAACAGAATGATGTTTCAATCACCATCCCCCTAGTAAGTCAAACCACAGTAGTTACCCTGACATCGACTGAAGTCATGCTTCGTCCTCCACCTGTCAAAACCTGTACCACTGTCTTGCAGCTCCTCAAGACCATATGACTTGGTCTTCCATCTCACGTGTCCGTTCTCTCTATTCTTCAACCAAGGAATCCATTCATCTTGCAGTGCTAACATACCAGCTGGCAACCCTACCAAATCTCTGTCTGGTTCTACAATCACTCCATGCCATGCTCCCAATGTTTCTTGGATCCTTCCTGCTCTGCAGTTAGCAACTAGTATAAAGAAGATGAACAACAAATTTGAGGCTTACTTACGTCTTCAGTCCTCCATATGGGTGTTTGAGACTCTTTGACAGCTCGCTGTCCACCCAAAATCTGTTACAGTAACCGACCTCGGCCACCTCACAATCTGCATCCAACCGACATCGGTTCCTGCGCCTGTCCTGACTACCAACCTGCCAACGTCAGTGTCCCCCTGCTGCCGACGTCGGTCCTCATGACCGACATCGGTCTTACCTGTTGTCGATGTCGATTTTCCTATCGACGCCGGTTCTTGTGTTTCCTGTGAGTGATGACTTTTTACCTGCGAGCTCTTTTGAATCAATCCCCATGTCCAAACTGCCCTGCTCAGAAGTATCCAGCCACATCCACTGATCTCTATCTGCCATCTCCTCCAAGAACACCAAGGCTTTCCAGTTCTTAAGCCTATCAAATATATCTGTCTTTTGCTTAAGAACATGCATCTCCTTCCTGCTCATGTGACCAAGCCTATGAAGCCACGTCTCCACAACAAAATAAAAATAAGTAATATAAACAAGTAGATAAAGAGTACCTGTTTTCTTACCACCAACCAATTCAAGTGCATCCGCTGTGAGAGTTCTCATACATCTCCCATCACCCAACTCTTTTGAAGAAATTAGCCACATCTCCAAACCTGGGACCTGCATGACCTCCATCAACACCCATGTGTTGGCCATCTGCAATTTCAGCTTCACTTCCTCTTTGCCTATTCTTAGGCAAGGCTCACTAGCTCCTCTATCTGGGGCTGCATGGAAAGAGGCAACCGAATCTATAAAATAAGATTCAACTTTATCCAAAAAACCTCCCAGAGCATCCTGTGCCACATAACCTGCAACATCTGCATCTACAGTTCCTCCTTGCTGATCTTCCACAAACCAACAATATTCTTTTACCTGCTCTTTCTTTCCATCAGACCATAAGTTACCATCTATGCTTTTCAACTCCTCCATCCTTAGCTTACTGTGATCTGCCGTTGCTCTGCTCCCACTCAATCAGAAACCCCTGTGAGTGACCTGTAACCAAACACAAAACCTGCTCCCTGCAACCTTAGCTCTGATACCACTTGTTGGAAATAGGACCAACCCGGAAGCACACAATTGATTACCAAATTCAAGCAACTTAATATGCGGAAATAACCAGAATCAACAAGTAACTAGAATCCAGAAATAACACAAGATATGAGAGACAATACACAACTTTTATTAATACTCATACAGAAAAGAATACAATAAAGAAGATGCCACTTCTTCTCAACCACCTCTTCAGAGGTTTCCCACACCTCAAGTGAATAGTACTTCTTTCCTCAAAGCTCTCTCCCTTAGGTCCCAACACCCAACTCACACACTGAGTTGGTGTTCACCTTATACCTGTGCTCCACGCACTCCACAAGTGCTCCACACACTCCACAAGTGCACACCTGTACTCCAAGTAGATCTCTCTTGATACTGCTCCCTATTGTGTTGCTGTCCTATCTGATCTCCAAACTATAGATCAAGCTGGTTCTGCACACCTGTGAACCTTGACCTTACACACACATACCCCTGCATATCAATGATCTTACTTACCATGTAGATCTCCTATAGAAGCCATGCTCACCTGATGACTAAGATCATACACTCCTGAAGAACCCTGTTAATTCTCCAATCCAGCACCCACCTTGGTACTGTGGCACTAGGAGGAACACACCATTGCTCTACCTCACACACAGAAGGAGCTTATAATTATGCTCTCTTACTCTCTAGCTACACCTTTACAATACAACAATGAGTCTATTATATAGATCTCATCCAAACAATAATTAGACACATAGTACAATAATTAGATCCGCAGCTCTCAGTCTATAATTAGCACTATGCATGTAAACACTTGGTTCGTCAACCAACTGCCCGTAATTAACTCGTAGTCGAACCACACAGGTGACTGACGCTGGTCCCTGTCCGCCTGGGGGTCGCCGACGCCGGTCGATCTTTGACCGACGCCGGTTGCTTCCTACATCCTTCCTGTCGACGTCGGTTGGCCTGACCGACGCCAGTGTCCGTGGCACTCAGCAACCCTTCTGCACCCTCCTCCATGTCTGCATTAGTGAAGCTTTTAGCTCCACAACTTAACACCCATAAAAATTAGGTGAACTCCATGTAGTAAATAATGGAGCATATAATCCACCTATAGAAACTGAAAACCACCTATAACAACTGGAAACAATTCATAGCAATTAAGATCCACCCATAGTAACATATGCCCATACACTTTTAAAGGCTTAACAATTAAATGACGATTTTGAGTAGTTAACCCCCATGGTTTGGGGATTATGATAGTTTCTCATTTTTATAAAAATGACAGTAAAAATTCATATCATTCCTCCCTCATTGGACTGTTGATATTAAGTAGTTACAACAAATATATATATATATACATATATATATATATATATATATATATAATACTTCCTATTTTTTTCTATTATCTAGTTGTTAGTTGAACTTTGTTTTAACGTCTTATTTTCATTTTGCTATTTTAGCATAGTCATTTGAATTTTCGTAACTTATTTCATTATGGAGATAACCACCGATTTATGGTTGTAACCTCTAATTACTAGTTGATCTAAATAAAGTTTTGCATTATCTATTTAAGAGAGAAGTTGCATGTTGTAGTTAGTTAAGAAGTAAGTGAAGTTTAGTTTAGCTAGATCATATTGTTGATTAAAGTTTTGCAATTAGATTGTAACAAAACTATAGAAATTTCAGTAGATGTTGCAATTGAGTAAATAAATAGCTATTTTGATTTAATCTTGTCTTAAACAAGGAGAGGAGTTAAGTTCCAATCCAACTAAGGCACGGCCCACTCACAAGGATTTAATGATTTGGTTTCCCATCCATTAGATAGTTTCTCTACATTGTGTGTATTCATTTCAATTTCAATTAAATCTTGTAAGTGTGTGTACCTTTCAATTCTATTTATGTATTTCACTTTTGTTAATATATTTCAATTCAGTGGGGGAAGCTTCTAACATAGGCTAACATTTCAATTCCAATATTTATTTTTATGTAATTTACTTTCATGCAATTTAATTACCTATCATTTAATTCATACAAGTGTGTTTCCCTATACACAATCTTTAAGCACCTCAACCCTATAAATAGACTAGTATTACACATGCAGTGCCAACACCTTTTCAAATACATGCCTTGGGTTGATAACTAGTGAAATTAGTAGTATCAATAAATCAAATGGTTTCCCCTCAAGGTGACTTTGTTGGGTTGTAGGGTAGCATGGTTGCCTCATGCTTAATTGATGGTTTGATTCTTTCATTCAATATAATTAAATCACCAAGAAAACATTCACCTTTTGATCACATGAACTTACTAAATCTTTTACATATCTATACTTTTTCTTATTTTGCATATTGAATAGAAGTTGCATATTTTGCATATCAAGACTTCGTCATTCAATTGTGTGTGTGTTTTTTGTACCTTTGTTAAATTTACCTTCTATGCATTCCATAATTTGAAGCATGTTTCCAAACATCTCATTGTCTATTGCACTGACATCCTAGGCTACATGATGTAGATCCCCAGTTTCTAAAAGTTGGAACCATGACAGATACCAAGATAGTTCTACTACTCACCAATTTTACAAAGCTCAATTTATTTTCCTTAAACTTAAGATATTGTGGCCAACAAAAAGAAGAAAGAGAAAAAAATAGTTATAACTAAATTATTTGTAACTAAATGAGTATTAGATTTACCATAAAAATGCTTGGTCCAAATATAAATCAACAGTTCAAATTAAAATTAAACATTAAAACATCATCTTAACATTTTAATAGTTAAGTTAAATTAAATATAAGTTAAGCGTAATTAAATAATTATATTGTAATTTAATAAAACATTTTTATTAATATTCAATATAAAGAAATAAGTTCTTTTATATATATATATATATATATATATATATATATAACACTCTCGTGTACACCTTAATCAAGGTTTTATTTTTACGCGGAATTAATTATTTCAGTCTTTCTATTCTAGCATTATAATTTATTTATTTATTTATTGAAATATTACAAAATATGGTATTACGTCATATTGGAAAATAATTCCAGCTTGCTCGATTTCAAATACTGATATTTAACATATTTAAGAGGGAAGATCTATATAGATCAGATTAGTCTTCTTATTTTTATCTGCAGACGCAGACGCGGCTAATGCCACACCAATATTTAGTTACACGAATAATTACAAATTTTGTTGGTAGGATATGTAAAAGGCAGAGAATGCAATGGCTCTTATAGGCTGAATTTGTGTTTCAAATTCGAGTATGATTTTTTTTTTAGTTTCAGTGGGTGGCTGAGTGCTTCAATACTGAAGGTGGGTTACCAGTGGCCACATCAATTGGAGATAAAATTTTCCATCACTATTATTTGACTGACTCAATAATATGACTCAGATGTGTCCCATTCTTTTGCGGTAGACATTTCGCACTTGAACCTTCTCGAATTTTATATGCTTTTCGTAGGCCGGTTTGTGGACTGATAAACATTACTCTTTCTATGTTGCCTCTTCTGTTGCAGTGATGGGAAGTTTGTGGATTGTATGCAATTGTTATTAAATCCAAATCGAAGGGAGAGATTCTTCGTATTATGGGTATGAAGCTTCACTTAACCAATTCCGTTAACTCCACTCCTCCGATTGATTCTCTCTCTTTATTTGTATTCGGTGGATATGAAATTTTATTATCATCCATACTATTTAAATTGTAAATCTTTTAATTTTAATATATATATATTAACTCTTTCTTTTTTATATTCTCTCTTTTTATCTGTATTTCTATGAATAACGTGACATTATATTTTAATATCATCTATATCAATTACACTGCAAATCTTTCAATTTTAATATATATTATATATTTAATATTTACAATTGTAACACCACCATAATAATATCCATATCACATAATATTAACCTTATTTCAAAGAGTAACCATATATTTCGAAAACCTTTCAGGCTATATATGACTTTGAATATCCGGCTCAATTGGTTCGATGATTTTACTTGTTTGCTTTACATATATATTGTATACATCATGGTTAGTTGAATTATTATTATGGAGAATAGTAATTCAGTGCTCCCATGGAAGGGCCGCATCTTAATTTTTTCTGTGCATGGTCCAAATAAACATATGGAGTTATATGTAAAATATGGTTTTGTGAAATATAAAATAATCAATTAATTGTTGTTGTTTTTAGTCTTATAAATAAATTTAAAATTTGAATTTTTCAAAAAAAATCCTCACAATCTTTACATTTCATATTAAATCTCTCAATTTTTTTTGGTGGTGTGTTGTAAAAGTGTAGCAACCCTTCTTCACTAAAGCACAAACTCTTCTTTTAAAAATCAGCTAGCTCCACTTTTTATATTGTAACAATTTTAGAAACTTGTCACGACAGGATTTGTAGCTACCTCCATAAGACCTTTACTAATTTGAATATAAAATATGCTTACATCTAATTAAAAAAACACACAAATATATATGCATACACATTTGTACATTTTTATTATTATTGTAATATAAGCAAATAGGTCTAAACCAAATTTGGATCACATCTACTCCTAATATATTATAATTAATTTTAATCAAATTTAAAATATAAAATTAGATCTTATTGCTATTCCATTTCAAAGCATAAAAATTGACAATGGAAGAGGATTAAAAGAATATCAACTTTTTTGGGTACAAATCTCAAAATATACTTCACAGGTGACAATGTAAAATACATTTAGAAATCCAGATAAAGCAAACTCTAGAAAAATAGGGTACTTCTTTTAACTATATGTATGTATCTAAAAATAGATATGTAGGGAACACATTTGATGACTATTTTCATCATGTTTGGGGCCTTGAGGAGCTTACTTGTATTTTCGTAATTAAAAAAAAAATCTTTAATAAGTTGATCTCCTTTTCCTAAACTTTAATAGGGAAATTGAATTTCAAGATGATAAGAAAAAAATATTTTTGGACTTATATTCAAAAAATTACTTATTATGCCCTTTGATAATTCAAGTATAATACAATTTAAATAGGAAATCCAATATGATGCAATGTATAATCTATTATGACTTTAAATACAACAACACATACTTGATTCTTTATAAAATACAATAGAAAAAACTTGAGATACCCTTAGATTATTGAATGATTGAGCTAAATGGTTGCACTATTTTAATTTTTTTCTATTCATTATACATCTTAAATGCACTAATGTATCTATACATTTATATACTTTTTAAATTTAAAATTACGGCCATATTAAGGTGCAAGCTAACATACAACAAGTGAGAAAGGAAGAAAAATCAAGACCCAAAACTACACAACCCTAAAACCATACATTATGTATTTATGAGACCCCAAAAAATGTATTGTGTATATTTTAAGGAAAATCCACATAAACAAAGGGAAACATGAGGTATGAGGAGAGAGAAATAGGAAATATGGAAAAGGGGCGGAGGGGGACGGGTGGGAGGGTAGGTGGGGGTAGGAGCATGACAAAGAACAACCAAAACTACAACAAACATGCACTAATAATAACTTAATCTAGATTGATAATTAAAAATATAAATGAATAAAAATTATCCCCAAACCATAGGTGTCTACATAATGTTCTATTTTTATATATTTGTGTGCATACATATCAAAATAAATAAAGAGTGGACACAAAAATTTATGCTCCTGAAGTTATTATAGCAACTCTAATTCTCTTATACAATATATAAGAATATTTTTA
The DNA here is from genome assembly GCA_037957365.1 of Torreya grandis. Taxonomy (NCBI): domain Eukaryota; kingdom Viridiplantae; phylum Streptophyta; class Pinopsida; order Cupressales; family Taxaceae; genus Torreya; species Torreya grandis. The sequence continues at coordinate 4,758,201 of JARHVA010000398.1, read as the reverse complement.
TATGAATAAATCCCAAAAAATCAATAATCTATTAAAATATAGAAAGGAAAAATTTAAAATGATATAAGTTATATTTTTTGAGGTGTGATAGTGATCCTTGCATGACTCCGTAACATCTTATAATATGAGGTGAAAAATATATGGATGCTCCAATGAAATCTACAAAAATAGCTATATGTAGATTAGTGCCCATGCCAATAACATGGTCAAATATAAAATCTTGACAAATTGAAAATTTTAAGAGAACCTTATATGAGTTCCCTACATACGTGATGAATAAGAATTCCCATGTAGAGGTCCATGTATTTGAAGTTGTGTTAAATCTTAAATGTGCTTTCATGTACAATTTTTATAGACTAAAAATTGAGACTAAATAAGTATGATGTAATGTAAAAGGGCAAGGTAAGGAAATACCTTGAATGTATATCATGATATCAAAAAGTTTTTTTTAGATATGTTTAGGAATTAAAAACATAAAATTTAAATTTAGAGGAGAGAGAATAATAATAAATTTTTAGAGTTTTAAATTTTAGATAAGATGTTAGAGTCTCTTAATATTCATGTTTGGTAGATTTTAGTTAGGTCATTGGTTTTTACCTAGTTTTGTCTCTTTGTGAGGATTTGTTCCACATTGTCTAGTTTAGCTTTCATCTTGTTTTGCCTTTAGTATATAAACAAGTGATCTACATTGTAATATACATACTTCGCAATCTTTTATATATATCTTTTATGAATAATAATTATCTTGTTTATAATTAGTTTTATTCTTTGAGTGTATGTTGAAGCATCAATAGATGTGGTAACAAGCTCTTAGATAGATCTTGGTGAAGAGTTTTGATAATTCTTTCATGGTATTAGAGCATTAGTGAATAAAATGTAGCTGGAACAATGTCAAATCAACACCTAAAATGTGCCTTCACCTCCAATTCAAAATAATGGTTGATGGAAACCATGGGCAGAAGTGGATGAAGACAACATGTAAAAAGACATTCATACTTCTTTGAGAAGTTGACAGTCTCCTCTTTTGAAATTATGATGGTGAAGCCTAGTGTCTTTCTTATTTTCATCTAGTATTTTTTATGCATAGGTTATATTGTACTCACACTAATCTATAAAGTGCCATAGGGGATTTGATTATTCAACCTTGTCTACCTTTATATGTTTGTGTGCTCTATTCTGGGCACCTGTTCACTTCCTCAGTTACTTGTCTCTTCCATCACCACTATGGGCCATCATCTTTGAAAGACCTTTTCTATATTTTTGACACCATTTTTTGATAGTTGGCAGTCTCCCATAGTTTAAAATGTAGCTATTCTAGTGCATTCTAGTGTCATCTTATCTTTTTTGATAGTTTGACAATCTCTTTCAGCATGACATAGATCTATTCTAGTGTATATAGTGTCAACTTGCTTAGTGTTTGAGTAATGGATTTGGACCACATGTGCAATTTTTTTTTACTCTACTCCACCTAGTCAACAGTATGGGGAGGTGTTGTGTACATTTTGCTTCTTAGGTGTTGAGCATTCCTTGCATATATATTAATCTTTTGTGCTTTTGTCACCATTGATAGTCTTCTTGATTGAATCTATTTTGGTGAAGCCTAGTATTAGATATTTTTGTGATTGAGTAGTGGATTCAGACCACTCATGTGGATTGAGTTCTTTTGTGACTTGTGAGTACTTATAATACATGATTCTTCAGCATCATCTTTGGGGGTATTTTTAGCTCTCTCTTTTTTATTTCTTTTGGGGGAGGGGAGTTTTTCCTATGGGTTTTCTCATTTTATCTATTTTATGAGAGTTATATGTATTTTGCACTTTTTAGAGTATTTTTTGGATTACTATTTTGTATATGGGTATCTTATTCAGGCACTTTATTTTACAAAATCCATATAAAGATTGTTACTTGACTCTATGGTCTTTTTGTTGATTCTTATAGTGACACCGATGAGGTATCCCCACTAATGACACTAGTGTGGTAACCCCACCAGTCTTTGAGTTCACTTCTCACCATTGTGTTGGAGGGTGTTCAAGTTATGCTTCCTCAGACTCATCATTCTACCTTTTAATTTAGAGTGTAGTGTTTGTGTTTAGTGATCCTCATATTCAGCACCATTCCTACTTTCACTTGGTGATTATAGTGACTTGACATCCATGTACTTCAACATGATGGATTGGCATCTATAGGGAAACATGGATTCACACTACATCCTCTATTATTATCCCTTAAATTCACTTGAGACTGGGTGTTAGAGTATCTTATTACTCGTGTTTGTTAGGTTCTAGCTAGATTATTAGTCTTTTCCTAGTTTTGTCCTATGTGCATATTTGTCCCACATTACCTAGTTTAGATTTCATCTTGTTTTTCCTTGAGTATATATGAAAATACTCTACATTGTAATATACATGTTTCATAATCTTTTGAATATCTTTTGTGAATAAAAATTGTCTTTTTTGCAATTGATTTTCTTTTGTGAGTGTATGTTGAAGCATCAATAGCTGTGATAATGAGCTCTTAGAGAGATCTTGGTTGAAGAGTTTTGATAACTCTTTCATAGGATGGATAGAACATATGCCCCTATTTTTATATTTGATCTAAAAATATGAAGCCTATACAATAAAAAATAAATTTATTACAAAATCATGTATAAGATAAAAAATAAAACTATTGATGTTTAATATATAAAATTTATCATCTTGGAAGAATGTATGTCATATTAAAAAATTTCTACATAGACTTATGATGTGAGTTATATAAACATATGTGTAATATGTCTTAGATGGAAAAAGTGTAATAAATATATACATAAGAGTAAGGTGCCCCACATATAAAAACATGTAAGATATATAATCATAATATAAATATGCCCTACATTATAAATATATAATTAGTTAAAAAAGGTAGAATACCCTAATTAAATAAGTATATTGGAAGATGTATTTGTAGACACCTAATTATTATAGAAACATTATAATTACAAATTTATATCATATTTGTTTATATATGGATCAATGGTAGAAAATTATTTTCACTTTGCATAATGTTTCATCTCTCTATTCTTGTTTGTGGGGCCATGTGCTTATACTACTCTCTCTCTCTCTCTCTCTCTCTCTCTCTCCTCTCCTCTCTCTCTCCTCTCTCTCATCTCCTCTCTCTCTCTCTCTCTCTCTCTCTCTCTCTCTCTCTCTCTCTCTCCTCCTCTCTCTCTCTCTCTCTCTCTCTCTCTCTCTCTCTCTCTCTCTCTCGTGTCTTGTAAATTTTTTGTTTTCTAGTTTCCAAATGGTTCCAATACTAGTTTTACCTATATTATAATATTCATCCATTTCTCTAACTTATATCATAAAGTTATGATAGTATTCAATGTGTTTATTGGCCCTTTTGGACCATGAGTCTAAGTTACAGTTGCTAAATCCCTATTTTTCTACTTTTATGTCTTTTCTCCTTGACTTCTTCCACTCTAATAGGTCCCTAAATAAAATTTAGAGAATTTTTATACTCAAATGTGTTGTAAGTTATTTCATAAGTTATTTTAGGATATAAATTGATTAATTATACAAATATATAATGGGTTTATTATATATTTAATGAATAATCATTAATATATTATATCAAAATGAAAAGCACATATATTTGATCTTTCCCGAATTACATCTTACATCTCATATCATAAAGATAAATTATTAGAATATTATATTTTATAAGAATAAATGTTGACAATCGTGAGTGTTAATTTCTAAAATTAAAAGCCTTCCCTAATGTAAGAAGGGAGCTAATGAAGGAAGTCCTCATTTAAAAAACACAAAAAATTTATGTTCTTTTAAAGTATTTTGACACAAATAATGGTTTTAGATAAAGATAAAGAATTCAAAAAGTGTAATATATTCATCTATAAATAAGAAGAATGTTTTTTTGATAGAAAACTCTTAACAAAGAGTTTTTAAAAGTTTTAGACCATATATACATGCACAACTATTATCAAAACAATTTATCTATTGTTGTAACATAGTGTAACTATCAAAGGTTTCCAATTATTTTCACATCAGTAGAGCTTAATATTTTTTTGGGTCACCTTTTGCACTATCTTAGGCCTTCTTATTTTCATATATAGTGACTTGATGGATACATGTGAGTATAAAATCAAGTATGTGCATTTAAATCCCCTTGTCACTTATAAATCATTCAAGGTAAGTTTATTCATTCACATATTACTTCCATAGGATGATCTTATTTACTATATTTCATTGTATTGAGGTCATAATTTTCTATTACCCTTTATTATTGTCATTGGTCATTGGTCTAGTGTTATCAACACTTTTGTACCTTCAAAAATAATAAATTTTGGTGAACCCATGTGATCTTATATCCAACGTTATGGTTTCATTTTTATCCACCTTCTAATGGTTATTTGTAGTCATTTCAAATTTGCTAATGATGTAAAATGTCAAGTCAATCGATCAACTCATTTACTATCACTATGGTTAAGATGGAGTCATACTATTTAAATTGTAAGGGACATATGGGCCAATAATTAATCCTAAAGTGGGTAGAGGGATTTTAATATTATAAGAATAAATTAGTTTAATAAAAGAGTAAATCAAACTTTATTATGTAAATAATCAATTCAATCACGTTACTATTTATGTCAAACTTGAATTAAATTTATAGACATGATCTAATCTATCCAATAGAGCAAAGCCTATAAAAATAACTATATCTTAAAGGAAATATTTTTAAATCATATTTAGATATTTCAAACTAGTATTGTATCTCTTTTATATCAATCTCTTTTAAGCTACAACAACACTAAAAAAACTGAAAGAGAAGTTAAAAATTAAATTAAAAGAGAAATAAAATAAACGAATGTGAAATTCAAAGATGGAGAAATACACTACAATCAACACTAGTAAAAAAGAGCTAAAATTAAAGTCAAATCAGTTATTAATCTAACAAAAAAGTGTTATAAATTAGAAAGTAGTCATTCATAAGTTAAATAATAAAGATTAAATTAAACAAGGTTTATTGGGTTAAAATAATAATAAATTTAAAATAAGTAAACTTAACTAAATAATATAAATAAGAAATGAATACTAATATAAGGGTCCAATAAATAAATAAAGAAATGAAAAAGAATCTAAATGAAGAGAGAAAGATGAAAGAGATTATAAGGAAATAAGAATTCAAATCAAATGATTATGTGAATAAATTTAGATTTATTGAGAAAAATATAATAAATTGTATGTAACACTTATTTACAAATGAATTTTTAAAGAATATTTATTATAAAATAACAACCCAACAATTTATTATAAGAGATATAATATATTCATCATTATTCAGGTAAAGTATAAATTATTTTTGTGCATATGATTGCATGTTTCTACAATTATCAAACAAATTAATATATGTTCAATCTCAAATAATCATTTTATAAATTAAACAATAAACTTAGATATATCTATTTATATCAAGAAATTTACTTCAACACTAGAGAATGTGATATTTGATCTATTTGTAAGTGAAATTCAATCTCAAAAATAATTCATTAAAAAAATGTAATTTGAAAACTTTGAAATCAAAAAGTTTTGTATTTGTATATATGTTTTATCTCCTTTTTAATGTCTTTCAAGTGTCATTATAAATATTTCACATTAGAGGTATTTTAAATTTTAAATTACAACTAACTCATTTAAATTTAATTTAATTAAAAAATACACGCTAAACTTATGAGACTCAAGATTAATATTTTAAATAAAAACCAAACAAACATTTTTACTAGGTGGGGGCAACTTTACTTGTTTATAAACTAGTAGAGAAATCAATATATAAGTTTGTCATTATGTCTAATGATTTATTCATTTTCAAAATGAATCAAAATTCATAAAATATAATGATAACAATAACACGAATATTAAGCACAACAACATAATCAAATATTGAAAACTACTAAAATAGAAATCCACCACAAAATGATGCAACCGAAATGAAAATACTATTAAATTCAATTGTTAAACGTATATGAAATATTGAAAAGAACTGAGCTTCAAAACGAAAATAAGGGATTTAGAGTATCTGTTGAGTTTTAAAAGTGGAAATATTGAACATAAATGAAAGCAAAGTCACAAAATAAAAAATGTTCTTTCTAAGAATCATTATCGTATGAAATTAAATCAATTAGTGAAGCCCCTTTGTTCATCTGATACGTTTAAGAGGTGAAGTCAAAAACTCACTGATATTGGTGCCACCAGATTCATCACGAACCTTAAGCTTCACCTTTTTCATCAAGTGAATGACTACAAGCTAAGATGTAGGACTACTAATGCATTTTTTACTATATGAAATAATATTATCAAGAGCCAACATGACATTATTAAAAACATCTATAAGGGTAACATGAACAATATTAGGAATAATTTTCAGGGAAAATTTTAGAATGGAGAAATATAAGATCAACATTAGGTAAAACAATGTATGTATTATGTATATTTTAAGAGGAAGCACTTCATGTGCCATGTTTAAAAGGATGAGATCACTAATTGATTTGTCTCACACCTCTGTGAAAGTTATTGTCATGCAAATATAAAGAAGCGCATGGAAAATTATTTAAAATATTCTAAGAATTTGGATCATTGGTATTAAAATGCAAAGATACTTAGGTTCCATGATGAAATGAACATGAAAATTTATTAGCATCCTTACGACCCCAAAATTCACTATCTTAATGACTATTTCAAGGAGGAGTTTGCATGTTTTGCTATGTATTACCCTTAACCCACATATTTATATTTGAACTTTGAGAATCCTAATTCCAACTAGACATGATTTTATAATCGAAAAAAATTAAAATGAGAAAATATAATAATTTCAATCAAGCATTTCATGTTGATAAAATAAATCAACTTTAATCATACTTGTGAAACTGAAAATGTGTGCATTTTTTATTTTACAGATACCATTAATTTAGGCTCAAAAAAATTATAATTATCTAAAAATAATAAAATTATCTTAATATAAAAACAAATTCCATTAATTGCAGTCATTGTCAGCAATTTGTCTAAATTGTATTTTCCAAAATTCTTGTACTTATCTAATCTTAGATTGAAATATGTTTAATCAAAATTCAAAATTTTAGTTTGTAATAGATACTTAAGAAGAAAAAATACACGCTAAATAAAAATGTTATTTTGAGTTATCCAAAAATCATCCATAATAAACATATTCCTTTATTTATCCTATTGCCAAAATTACTAAGTTTCTTGAAAATACACAATTTCATAAACTAGCCAAAAAAGAGAACACTGATGTACCCTTTTAACACGCATATGTTCCCTTTTTTTTAAAAAAACATAACATTATTCAATGATATTTCTTAATTTTTAATTAACTAAACTTTATATATATTCAAAACAAACTTTAGGCAAGAAAGAAACAACTCATAATCAATATTTGCATGAGAACCCCTTTTGTAAAATAAACCAAATATTAACTTTAAAAGAAATGAGTGGGTTCGTTTGAAGGAGAAAACCACATATATATCTTTTTTAAAAGTGCATTTCACTAAACTTTCATATTTCAAATTATTTCATTTTCAAACTGAAATTTCTAAAACCATTCAAGTTAAACTTATAAAAACTTGCAAGCAATAACAACTTGTATGCATTTTGTAAATATTGAATTAAACTATTGAAAACAATTTAAAACCTTTTATACAACAAGGGAAAGTATGAATCAACAGACCTTAATATTAAAGTTGCACACAACACCTTGCATGCAATGAAACTACTTCACCATTCATGATTTTCACTTGACTGATATCATATTTATTTTAACAAACCGGAAGTTTTCCTTTCAATATACTATAAAGATTCAAAATGAGGCTTAGAATTGTAGGAATAAACCCAAAATTGAATGCAAACTAAATACCTCAAGAGCTCATCACCTTATACCGCATCGAAGTAATTATTTGCATGCATCACTGAAAATATTCGAAGTAAACAAAGATAACCAACATTCAAGAGAACCCATAAAATATTTCCATTTTAAATAGCATGCAAGAAACAAAATGTATAGACGTGTATCAAGAAATTGAAGCTTCTAAAATCTTTCAATATTTATCAACTGAATATTCACGTTGTAACCATACTTTCTTATATTGATAGATACAACGTAAATCAAAAACTTTAAAGAAAACAAATTCTCACTTTGAACCTGAGTTCAAAAACCATTTAAACCATTGCATGTAGCCATTAAAGAGCAAAGATAAAAAATTGTCCAGAAGAGACTGCAAGTCGTATAATAGATAATTTTATCTCAATGTTGATTAGAGAAGATGGAAAATGCCTTTGAAGAAGTTCATAGAAAGGGAAAAAAAAAAAAAAAAAAAAAAAAAAACTCAAGAAAACTCTTCCATAGATATGAAATATGCTTGCAAATTCATAATTTTTGGTTCACATATATGTCTGAACCGAGCAAAATGAAACATAAACAGTGTAATACAAAAAAATAATTGTAACTGAAAAAATTACCAACAATTCCTTTTAATGAAACCTACAGGTTCAACCTTGTTATGGCAGTTTCAGTCCCTGAAAACCAGTTTGACAGAATTTATCTTCCACCCTACAGGTCGTTTCCAAATGGTGAAAAAAATAACTAACTGCCTTACGCTTAGCTTCCCACCAAGGTTCTATATTGAATGCTACTAAGTTGACATGTCTGACAAGTTTAGCAGGCCAGATGAAATTGAAAAATAGTTATGAGCGTATTCACCATAAGACATGATAGCATATGATTTGAAACTAGCCAAGTTTAGTGAAAACACCAGGGTATCAACCTTCTTACCAACGTAATCTCTTTCCTCCATCTTATCCAAGCTCGAACCACAAGTTAAGGACGTGTCAAGTAAATGCAAAGATCTAGCACAAGAAGTTACCAAAAATAGAGTAGATTTGAAATTAATTCGAAACCTTTCAAATGGTCTCATATGAATATGCTATTATCTCGAATATGATATCACTTGTGCCATTTAATATCAAGTTGACTAAATGTTGCCGAAGTATCACCATGTAATATGCTTGCAAATCATATACTTATGACCAAATATTGATGCCACCTATATCAAGATTAAACCTTACAATATTATCAACACTATCAATTCAAACCACAAAATTATCTAATGTTATTAATGTAAACCCTAGCCAAGGTTATCAAGCAAGAATATATAATTGTTTTGAAATAAAACCTAGTAAACATTCTTAAAAACCTGAAAATTGAAAAATATTATAAATAAAGTTTATTGATTGAAAATAATATATATGTGTTAGATGGACAAAATTATAATTGTTGTGATCATTTTATACCAAAATGGTAATATTTGGATTTAATGACATTTATAATTAGGTTTTGAGGAGTAAATATCGCGACGAGGGAGTGGGTGGGACGAGGGTAGTATGTGAAAGATATTGATGAATGAGGTATGGAGGTGATTTGTTTTGGAAGAAGGGTTGTTCATGGAAATGTGGAAAAATGTATTAAAAATTGGTTTTGATTAGTTAATGTGTGATTGTCTTGGGATTTAAGTGTGATGTAAGGATATTTAGATTTCGTTAATCTTTAGAAAATAAAAATGTTTAAAATCCATAGAATTGTTTTCTTAATGATTGAATAGTTAATTAATTTAGATTAATTAACTAATAGGATATGATGTGAATTTTGTGAAATTAGATATGATTATGAAAAATAAGAGATTAATTATCTAGGGGGTGATGAATAGTGTCAGGTTAGGCTAGGGATGTTAGTGTAGATAAAGGACTAATTAGATGATTTTAGTGCTAGTTCGGCTAGAGATGTTAATACAAAATTAATAGATAGTTTAAATGGACATGAAGTGTCCAATTTCAGGTGTCTACATTTTTTCTCTTTGAAAGGGCATTGCGAGACACTCGGTAGAGTAATGAATTTTCAAATAAAAAGAAGTCTAAAAAAGGTAGATGATGATAGATTAAGGAGAGTGAATGTGGGGATGAATGACATGGATGGGCTCTCGAAAAGAGAGGAAGAGAATAGAATGGATGTGATAAATAGTTGAGATTAAATCATGGATGAGATTAACCCATTTGAGCTAATGCTTGCACACTTCAATTTTTTATGATGATGGATTATTTTCCCCCAAGTATGATAGATTTAGGAAGGATACATCCCAAGATAAACTATAGACTTTAATTTGCCCCAAACATGGTAGATTGTGGAATAAACTATCCTAATGATGAGTTGCATGTCTTGATTTTCCCCAAATTGGTAAAAATATCTGAGCCTAGATTTGAAAGATGTTTGATTCATTTTCCACAAGCATGGTAGATTTGGTAAGGATACAATCTTGGATTGGACGAATGGTTGATTGACTATTTGATTAATATATTTATTGATTTTTAAGCATATATAAAGGATTTAACTTATTGCATAGATTAAGGATGAAGTGATCATATTGATAGATGATAGTAATTTGATAGGATGGACATAAACATATGTGCATAGGGTCTAATGATGTTTCAAAGGATGAAGAAGTTGTAAACAACCAAACACATGAAGATGCCCCAAGTGATGTAATAATAATGGAAGAATGATGTGATTAGACATGGATAATTATTTTAGATGAAATGATGGAAACAATAATAATAATGGGGATAGAAATAAGAACAATAATGGGAATAGTAATAAGAATGGTCAGGCAAACCTTATAAACTCCATTTGACTGAGAAATACATACATAGTCTGAATGAACCTCAAGCCAAAGTAGTTCTCTCAAAATAAGAGTATGGTGACAAATGTTGAAGAATAGATGAATTCATTTGATCTTGAAAAATTTCAAAAAAGAATGAGATGATTTTTCAAGGGAATAAACTACTGCTTTAACACATCTCCACATAATTTTTGCAATTTGATTTTGTTATTTCACATGACAGTATGCACCATGATATTGAACACCATGATGACTTGATCATAATGTGTATACTATATGGATCTCCAATCCAATGTAAAAATTCCAACAACATGATGCATTATGATCCTATATTGATGGATGGGCTCAAGTAAAAGCACATGATCGAATGCACCATGATATGAAAAAACCATGTTGATACTATTAGCATAATTAGATTAGTTCAAGGCATAATAGAAAAAAAAAGAAATAAAATAAACACACCAACTTGAAAACAAAAGAAACATAAAGAATTTTGTCATTTGAGCAAGTTAAAATCCACACGTGAAGGCTCAATGATACTGATAAATGGATGGTTCCCCCCAAGTAAAGATACATGTAAGCGGTCAGGTTGGAAAATATATCTTGAAGTAAAATATGCACTTTCATTTTCCCCAAACATGGAGAAAGATATGATTTTAGATTGATGATTTTCCTTAAATAGGGTGAATATGGGAATGAAATATCATAAAAACCTAGAATGATGTGATTTTACCCAAGCGGAGTGGATTTGGGAAGGACCCATACCAATGGTGCTTGAAATGATTTGATTAAGGATTTACACTAGATTTTAAGACAAAAATAAATGTTTTTATATTTTTTGGCTTTATATCTCTCTTGGATATTTGTGGCCCCTTTTTTATTTTTAAGGATTTTGTGATTTTATAATATTTTTTAATTTTTTAGATTATTGAATTTTCTGGAATAAGTATATATAAAGGGGTTACTAGAAAATGGAAAACATGTTCTAACATCAGGATGGGAGATGTAATAGAGGAATGAGATTTAGGACAATGTTGGATGATAATGGATGATGGAGGGGCAATGACTAAGAATGGATTAGGGATATCCAAGGACCATGTCACATGAGAACTAAGTTCCCAATCATCAAAGCGCAATTCAGAAGATATGCAAAGATGCTTCCTAAAATAAGGATCAAAATGTCTTCCACTTCTTTATTTAGGTCAAGATGGGGGAAAATATGGGATTGATAGGATGGATATAAATTTGGGTAGGATTTTTATGGATAAGAATTTGGATAGCCTTAAATGGAAAAAATTATTTAAATGGAATGGACAAGGATGTAAAGGCGGTTTCCCCCAAGTGTCGAGGTACTTGTAGAAAATGAATTATTTACACATGACTCTAGAAACCTAGATTCCGTCATAGTATTTGCCAAATGTGCCATAAGAATGGGTTTTATCATAACACAAATTATTTATTTTTATCTTTTAATTTTTTAATTTATAGGCATCTCAAATCATTGAAGGTTTATGAGATGCATAATGTTGACCCTTTGGTATTTCAAGTAATCACTCTAGATATGTCATTATGAACTCCATTGGTTTCTATATTGGCTTCATCTAAATTGATTAATATGTTGTCATAGCCCCTATGAAAGAGGGTGATACCAATGAGGGTGAAGCATAAGTTTTATTGGATGGAGGATGTTTGTTGATTTCTTGAAGGATCTAGAGGGATGTGGGGATCATGATGAGAGAGGGGAGTGAGACTAACAATCTCACATTTCATGAGACTCAGAATATCTACGTGATTTTGATTTTGGTCAGATAACACCTCAGAGAGGTCTTCACTAAGGGAATTAGATTTTTGACTTTTTAGATTTAGATTTTGATTATCCCATAGTTATTCAAACAAGGTTTCACTTGGGGAATTTTATTCCATATTTCTAGGCTTTTGAATTTGATTTCCCCATAGTGCCTCAAACAAGGATTCACTAGGGGATGCATTTTTTTTAAACTTGATTCATTGGTTATCACTCTAGTGCCTCAAATAAGGTTTCACTAGGGAATGTTGATTTTTAAATTTAATTTTCGCATACTACCTCAAACAAGTATTCATTAGGGGTTGTTGATACAAATTTATTCTCTTCTAGATATATGTTAATCATGAATTTTCCCATGGTTTGATTGTTATGGAAGAAAGATGATAGTAAGTGATTTTATCGATCCCAATCAATAGGTGTGGGAGGTTGAATTTCCATATGGTGAAAAGGATGGATAAAATTCATAATAATATGGGTGGAATAATGGTCCTCATAGGGAATATGAATGAAGCTTGTGTCAATTTTGGATGAATCTTCCTTAAAAACCACGAAAGTAAAACTAACACCTTTATGTTTATGAACCAATGATTGGATTCGATATTGTGAAAACCTTTATATACTTGAATATGGATTGGTTTGATGATTCCTTTTCCATGAAGGCCAAGGCCTTGGCCATTATAGATCATGTTTTGAAAGATTTTCCTAGTTATAGGATTTTTTTTCTTTGAAAAGAAGCCTTGGGGTGTCTTTATATAACCTTGAATAAATATTACCATTGATTTCATCATCTGTGAGGAGGTTGGATCAGATAAATGATATTTTATTAAACTAATAGGATGTTGATGTTGATTGGTTGTTGATGTTTAGCCTATATAAATATAAGGTACGTTGATGTTTGCTATCTACAAGTACCATTTCTCTAGGAGGAAAATAGTTCTGAGTAGTGGATGGTTTAATATGTGATGTGAGATGGGGTGATAATCCACGTTATGGTTTGATAAAGATTGGCTCATCAAAGACTAGTGTTTTACTGAAGATGGGAGGTTGGTCAAAACTAGGTTGACCAAGGATGGGTAATTGGCCAAATGATGGCTCGTTGAAGATTGGATCATCTAATATGGGTTTATTTTTCAAATATGTGTGGATTAACAATGGTTTAGGATTAGTCAAAGATGAGTGATTTGATAAAAATAGATTCCTTGAAGATGGATTGGTCAAGGATAGGTGATTTTATTCACCTTTACTTGGAAGTGGAGGAGTTTTAATTATTATTGGGAAGGGGAGCTTGGCATATCCCTAATGGATGATTTTCAAACTTAGATGTACCTAGTTCTTTGATAAATGACGATCTATGGAGGGCAAATTATAGGACATGTATGGACTAATGGATTTGGTATGTCTCTAAGGTCAGATGGGTGTTAGCTAGTAGATTATTCGATGTTTATCACTCAGGGACATTAGAAGTTTAAGAGGTGGATGAAGAGCTTAGCAGGGATTCTATGTGATATAATTTTTGGTGAATCAATAGCATTTGGTCAATAATTTATTGACATTGAGATGGGGATGCTAGAGCAAGATTAGGATTGTGAGATGCTATGAATCTAAATGGGATTTAATCAATGATTGGTTGGTGTTTGATGTGATGTTTGATTAGGCTATTTTATGTGATTAAGCTCATATTAGATGTTGTGGTTTCATCACTCCCAATTGATAGCTATAGGAGATTAAATGGAAAGAAAATGATATTTTTGATTTTGGATGTTCAATTGATTTAGAATTGATGGGAATTAGTGAAAATACACCTAATTTAACTTTTTTTCAATGTCTAACTTTGGACTTGGATTGGACTTGGTCAGAGTTGATTGGATTTGACTTGGTTAATGTTGACCTAATTTGAGTTACTCGTGTTAGTGTATGACATTTATTTTCCTTTTATTTTTTATTTGGATTATTCCTACACTTGAGTTAGCTTTCTTAGGTGTACTTAGATAGAGGGAGTTACTCTTGTCCATTATCATTGGCTAGTGGATGTTACAATTTGATTGGTTATTTTAGACTTAGGAGTTACATGCTTATTCTATGTCATTTTTGGTTGTTTATGGAGGAGTTACACATTTTAATATCCTATTTAGACATATTTTTTTGAAAAATTTATAGATGGAGTATGTGTTGGATGATTTATTCATGTAATTTTTGAAATATTCTCATTTTATGATTTCATTCTCTTTCAACGACTATATGCAAATACTTGTATTTTATTCATGAACCTATGATTTCATTTTATCTAGAGATATTGGTGGTCTATCTATCATGGTATAAGAGCTCCAAGCTGATATATTCTTGTTTGATTTTACTTGTTAGTTTTTTGGAATTTTAAAATATTTTTTGTAGTTTTATGAGGGGGGTTGGATCCCTAGTTTTGTATGAAGGCATGTTATTTCCATCTCCAAGATCCCTTTTCATTCGATGGCATGACCCTATTTAGGCTTCACATCTTTTGAATTGGTCTTATGGTCTCACTTTCCATTGACACAAGAACTTGATAGTTGTTTGAAGATGCCTTTGATATCCTCAAGGCTAGTGATAAGAGGGAAATATGTGAATTAAGGGGAAGATATGGGTTCTATTCACTAGGTTAAAGTGTTCCAACCCTATACCGATTGAGCCTCTACCATGCCACGATTTCCCTTTACTCGATGACTTGTGGAGTATGTGTGATGATCTGCTCATTCAAAACTAGAGCATACATGGTGAATGCCTAGTAAAGACTACTACAGTTGTCTTTTATTAATGGTTATTTACCTCATATTTGATTGCCTTTGGATGTATATGGAAGACTAAAGTGGTGTTTTCATTAAACCCTACTGGCCTACGTCGATCCATGGAATAAAACCTCAACCTGCATTTTTTTTGGTGGTTCACACCATAATCTACCTATTTCTATCACCACCCATGTTCTCTTCTTGATATTCAAAATGGTTCCACTATAATGTAGATCCTTAGTGAGTTCAAGCCTGCATCAAGGTCATTTTTAGCATTGTCCATCCAAGCGAGGTCTTGAGCTCTCTTAAAATGGTCTCCAAGAATGTAATCTTCCAACAATGATGCTTCATTATCAAGTATAAAATTTAAAATAAGGCCAAGCATGTTTAATATATTTTTAATACTTGGCTTTTATTATTTGTTGCCCTCAAAAGGAATTATTTTCTATTGACATGTACATGCGAGTGGTAGAAGGATTATTTTAGATGTATCATTGTTATTTGAGAGGTATTTGATTCAAATCCTCACAACTTAGGTCTAAGTGAAAGTGATTTTTTTGTCTATTGGCCTTTAGTTGGTTCAAATTTTAATTAAAATAGACCATTTAATGATGGAAAATGAAATTTCCTATAACTTTTGATTGTTAGATCAAACTTGAGGGTTGTTTTCATCAAAAGTATACGATTTTCATGCTTGATTGTTTGGAATAGTTTATTTTATTAAAATTTTAAATTATAAAGGCAAATTTTGGGGGTTGATAATATTTAATTCAAGGGGTGTGTTGTGTGGTACTGTGCATTCTTCTTTTTGTGTTTCTACTTTTTGTTCAACTACAACTTCTACAACTTCATTTATGAAATATGGATTACAATTCAATAATTCATCTTACACCATATGATTATAAAAAATGGAATTCTAAAATGCAAATCATTTTTTAGCTTAAAGGTTTTTATTGAATTATAATGGGCATTAAGAAGGAACCTACTGCAAAATTAGAAAAAGTTAAATGGTTTAACCATTACGATAAAGCCTTTGGATTGTTATTTTGTTATGTCTCTCATGGTCTAATATTTCATATAGAATATTACAAAAGACATAATAAAGTATGGACCACATTGGTAACTCTCTTTGGAAAGCAGGATGTGATGAGAGGTCATGAGCTCATTAGCTTGAGCCCATGTGACTTTGACACACTACCATATTTATTCACTATGTTTAAATTTATTATGTTGTAGTTGAAAGAATAAGAATAGATAAGAAAGATTATCAACTTGTTTTATATATTCTTTCCAAATTGGGTTTGGATTATTCTATGTTTGTATCCATTTTCCATGCCATAACAAGTGATCTTAGATCCACATGGAATATGTCATCTTTATATACTTTTATTTCTAACTTAACTAGGGGGAAATATAATTTGATATAGATGGGCACACTGAAGTTATTGAAAACTAAAGCCCTAATTGTTGTGAATGGGAAATGGAATGATTCAAATAATAAAGATAATAAACATAATAAAAAAATCAAAAGAAGGATCAAAATCCTCCTGCTTCCAAATCAAACAATGAAACCTCTTTTTCTAATGTTAAGTTTAAGAAAGAAAGGATAAAAAGTGGGTATTGCTTAGGGAAGAATGATGAAATAAAATGCTTGAAAAAATATTTTGACCACCTAATTAGCCTTCTTGAAAAGAATAATATAAGTGTTCATGAGTCTATCAAACCAAGTTCATCAACCCCAAAATCCTCCAAGGAAAATGACAATGATAAATAAAAGGCAAAATAAATAATAAGGAGAAAGTAAAATTTAGGGCCCTAATTATGGTTGTATCACTGAATCCTACATGGATTATTGACTTTGGTGCATCACATCACATGGATTATTCAAAGATAGAGTTCACTTCCTTGGAAACATTTGACATTCCCACTATTCATAGATAGATTTCACTTCGAGAGAGGGTCTATTGAAGTGAGTGATAGAACATTCAATGATTCTCTAAGCATTCCCTCACTTTCAACTAATATCCTATTAGATTACTAGATTGCTCACCTTGGTCAAGGCATGCAAGTTGAGTTCATTCCAAATTCAGTGTATGTTATAGAGTTACACAATAATACTATATTGGTAGTGGGAGTAGTCTATCATCAGACTTGACTTATACCTTCTCATACTTTGTCCTTGACTCTCCTTTAAATTCTTCTTCATTGGACACACCTAAACTTGATGACATTTCTGATCCTAAGCACATACATGATGATGATGACTCATATTATAGCACATATGACTATAGTAGTGATGAGGACACACATCCACCATCTCATTTTAACCTTATAGATATTAAGGAGTTATTTATTGATCCAATTACTTTTGGTTCACTTCAAACATTACATGGAGTAGGTACGTTTATCTAGGACTCATAAGATATTAGGTAGTCTAGCACATAGTTATTCGGCATTACATATTCTTTCTTTACCTATGCTTCTGATGAACCATCATTGCATGGAGCAGTTAACCCACCTACTACTCATGAAGGGTATAGTTCATTATATAGGAAAAGCACCTTGGTTTGAGATCTATTAAGCACTTGGCAGATCATTCACTATTCTAGGGTGTTCCACTCTTCACTACACCTATTTGTTATCCATAGTCACTCTAAAGAGCTCTTTTACAGGATACAAGGTGGCTATAGGTAGTTGTAGCTTTTAGTGGGGATTTTTGTCCCTCCTTTTATATTTTTTGGGTGTATTTTTTTCCTACAGGTTTTATTATTTTCTCCACTTTATGGGATTTATATTTTACATGAGTACCTCATCAATCCTTGTTACTAGGATTGCTTTATTATACCCACCTAATTTGTACATATGGATGAGTGTTAGTGTAGCATATTTAGTTTCCTTTTATTTTTAATTTTTATTATTCCTACACACATGGATTATTCCTACACTTGAGTTAGCTTGCTTAGGTATACTTAGACATAGGGAGTTACTCTTGTCCATTATCATTAGCTAGTGGAAGTTACTATTTAATTAGTTATTTTAGACTTAGGAGTTACATGCTTATTCTTGGCCATTTTTGGTTTTTCATGTAGGAATTACACATTTTAATATCCTATTTATACATCTTGATTTATGAACTATTGAGATGGAGTTTGTGTTGGATGATTTGTTTGTGTTTTTTGAAATATTCTCATTTTATGGTTTCATGCTCTTTCAAAAAGTCTATGCAATTGCTTGTATTTTGTTCACAATCTTATGCTTGTGTTTTATATAGATATCTTGATATCACTTTGCCAAGATGTTTTGACTTGGTCAAAGTTGATCTAATTTGGAAAGTGGATGTTTGACTTGGTGAGTGTTGACCTGATTGACATTGACTTTATTGGACTTCAAATGCTGATTTTAAAAGGTTTATCTTAATTTTAATTCAATGTTTGACTTTATAACTATTTTACTTTGACTTTAATAGTTATTTTAAATAAATATTGACTTTATTTGACTTTGAAGATTGAATTCAAAAGGATTGACTCAACTTGACTTGATTTGACTTGATTTGGAAAAAGTGGACTGGATTTGAATAATTGATTTGGAATTGGATATTAAATAAAATAGACCTAACTGGATTTAGGGATATGGTTCAAATTGGATAGAGTAATGGTATAATGTGAAAAATATAATGTTACTATTGGGTATAACGACTCTTGATTTTGATAGAGTAATTTTATAACATGTAATGTTGTAATTGGATTTGATAATGTTAGACTTAATAAATTTATACTTATTTGAGGTATAAGGAATAACACAAAATATAAGTATTGAGAATAAGCCAACAAACACACAAGTACAATCCCTATGATTAGTAATAAATGGGTGCATAATGTAGCCATCATCCCATCAATCTCCTCACATAAATAGCTAAATAGACTGCTTTTGAAACCCTCACTAAACATTTATATGTGACATGTAATCTTAGGGAATGTTATTTTCCCTGCACATCATTTATGGTCAAAGGTCTTAAGCTAGGTAAAAATACACTTAACTAGGTGCATCCCCTATATACCTTGTATCATGATGGGACGTAGGTGTAGACACATAATATTTTCAAACTTTATCTAGTACTTAGGCTTTATCTCTTGCAGGAACCTATCTAGGCTCTATCTCTCGAAGTACACACCTTAAAAGGTGTACTAGGAAAGAGGTGGGTAGGCCATTGGTGCTTCATAGGATTATTGTCCATTATACTACCACTTGTTATCTATATAACCTTCTTCAATATACTTCCCTAAGCCTTGCCTCCTCTCTTGCACACTCCTCTAAGCATTCACTACCTTCCTTAGCACCTTCCTAAGCCTAAAACCCTTTTTCATAGTTTACATTACACTTTTGGCCTAGGTTGACCTTGTATTAAAATTTTTGAAATCACATTACATGTCTAGGTTGGCTCTTGTTGACTTAGACTAGGATCTAATTTACTTTTATCAATTAATGATGCATAGTCAATTAGGCCAACCTTATCAGCTAAAGTTTGAAAACATTTTAGGGTTGGATCCATCTATATATAGACATTCATTTCACCATTTATTAGAGAGAGACATGAGTTAATCATTCATTTGTGATTCTTTATAATCTTCTCTTTCACCATTCTACTTGATGAGTTATCGCTTACAGCTTATACTTGGAGAATAATCTTGTCTTGTGGAAAAGTCTTGGATGATTAGGCCTTTCTTAGTGATTTTTATAAACCATAAAAAACTCTTACAAAACACCTTTGGATAAGGGAGAGATTGAGTCTCGATGATTTCATCTTCAAGGTAAGTATCTCTAACTTTACTCCTCTATTTTAGTAGATAGAAGTAGCATAAGTAATGGATTTTGAATATATTGCTCTCTCCATTCATTAGGGTTTTACCTATACATAGATTAATTAGGATTATGCTATGCATGTTTAATTTTCATGTTTATTAACCCCACTTTATGCCACAATATTTGGTGAGCACTAGATTAGATTTTACTTTACTTTGCATATACGTGGTGAACATGTAAACAAAGGACCTATCTAGGGTTATTGCATAGTGTTTCTTGATTAGAGGCTTTAAAATCCTCTCTAGTGATGTTATTGTGGTAAGATAGCCATTTTTTAGGTCTAGCAGATCCTTCTTGGTCATAACTCTAAATATCTAATGTATCAACAATGAGAAGTGTAAGTAGGATTTATCTTCTTTGAGTTAGGACTAATTAATCAATTAGTTACATTCCCATTTGTATACATCTTGGTGAATCTAGTGTGAATCAAGCCCTTTTAATTTTTATTTTATACATTCATTTTATCATTATATTATATGTTTTTATTTTTATAGTACTATATTGAACCTGTCAATATAGTTCTTATAGTGTATGCATAGGTTTGACATACAGTTTCTCTAAAATTACTCTATTTTATGTATGTAGGTATTCTCTAAATACATGTGACTGAATCAATTAGCTCAACACAATTTTCTTCTTCAATTACACATTTGTATACTTAGTTGACCTAGTTGACTATGTTCACAATTCTCCTCTTTCAGCGTATAGGTGTGCAAACATAGTCGAACCACTTGACTCTATTCATAACTTATTTTCAAGATACAGGGTTTAGTAAACTTCATTGACTTAGTCAACTCTAGTATTAATTTCTTTGAATAAGTAGTTAATTATCACAACATAAATTTTTACAATGTAAGCTTCTTCAATCCCACCAAGGTTCATTCTTAACTTCTCTATCATATCTATTTTTCACCTATAGTATTTTTTTTCAAAAGTTTAATTTTTTTTAAAATTATATCCCTATAGCCAACTAGGTCAACTAGTTCAACACAATTATATAGTCTATTTTATATCTAGAAGACATAATCAACCTATTTGATTATGTTCTTTCAACTATTGCTTTTGCATAATAGTACAGACCTAGTCAACTATGTTCTACATTATTTGTATATAATATCACCTAAACTGATTCTATACTCTTTAAAATCAAGGAATTAACCTCTTTTTGGTAGTAATTAATACCCCTTTCCTTTCAGTTTCTTGTATTCTTAGATTAGCAAACCTGTATTAAATAGGTGATTTTATAAATTATTGATTTAATAAAACTATTTTTGTCTTTTGCACACATTTATAAATCAGTTTACATATAATAACATTAAATATTTGTTTTCCATAGGCCCACCTACTTAGATTTCATTATGAAGGGGGAAGCTAACTTTGTTTTCTAGCCAAGTATTAACATGTGGTTGATGGTATATATTTTCAAAGCCCCTGACACCCTTATCACTACGAGATTGTGAAGTGAAGGGGTAGGCCCCAATACCAAGATATTAACATCACCAATATAGATTATTTTTATCATAAACTTCTTGAAACCATCCTTAGATTGGTTTCTAGTTCCATCTTTCAACCAAATTATAATCACATTATATTAAAACTTCATTAGAGCTTAATAACACTTACGAATGACTGACTAGTTAGCATTTACTTTCAAGTTATTACTTAATATTTCATCATTATATGTTATATTACAAAACTTGCATGATCCAATATTATTGTGACATTAATGATGTGTGTTCCAATTAGTTCATTCACAATGATCCAATTGCTTGTGTGCTTAATTTCATTTGTTTAGATATCATCTTGTAAAATCTTTATCTATTTTCATAACATTGTCATCCCTATCAATATAGTCTCTTATATACTATCAATCTTATTTACCTTCAATACATAGTCACTCTACATAACTGTGTATCTTATTAACTTGATTAATTTCCCCTTTTTAAATACACAGTTGATCCATTTGATTGTGTCTTTCTCTTCTATTTAGTTTCCTTATTTTTAGTACACAGTTAACCCATATGATTTTATATTACTTTAGCCTATTTAAATTAATAAGAAATGAAATAAATAAAACAAACACTTATCTCTAATCAAGTTGAAGGCAGAATAGATTTCTTTCCATGAATGCAAGAAGTCCTTCAGGCTCGTGATGGTAGATGTGAATTATATGTAGAAGAATTTTGGTAGAGTGGTGTTAAGGTCTCCTTAATTATCTAAAAAATTTAAGTAGAATTTAAAGGTTCAAATATCATGGGTACCTGAGCCTAAGGGTTGGTTGGGTATAAATGGATCGATGTCGATCAGGAGAATCGATACTAATTATGGGAGAATCGGAAATGATTCACCCACATTGGCACCAAATGGTTTTATGCACGTTAGTTTTTTCTAACTACAAGAAAATTTGGGTTTATATGCATGAGGTTGTTGAGGATGTGGTTATACATGGGTATGGTGGTTAAAAGGTTAAGATTCCATAGGTTGTAAATAGATTTAGGTGGTTATGGAAGTGAAAAGGTAATTTGTAAAAAAAATTACCGAGAGGCTAATGGTAAATAAATTAAACTTTAAGATCAGAATATTTAAGATATTAAAATAATAATAAGGGTCTATGACACCAAATAAATCATATATAGTATATAAAATTATAATGTCTACATTTTCCCTTTTTTATGAAGTAGTATGGAATACATGCCATGAGACAAAAATTAAGAGAGGTCTAATGCCCCAGGTTTATGTGAGGAGGTATCCACCCTTAAATCAGGAGCTAGCATGGGATGAAGAGTGGGTGATGGGTTTAAAAAATGGAATAGTGGATGGCATGGGTAGATAACAAATGGGATCTAAAAGTGCAAATGCATAACATGAAGTATATGTTTTGTACTGATAGGATGTAAGTGAATATAGGTAGAGATAAAATGCCACAACTACAAATAAGTGGGCTTAAACAAAGGCTAAATAAGAGAATAAGTGATAGGGTTTGTCTGATAGAAGAATCTAGTGTGATATACGGTGTGCATTCTACCTATAGATAGTTATTATTAAGATAAAATGCACATTTGGGACCCACAAAGGGGAGATACCCAAAAAAGTACATGCCTTACATAGGTTATTAGACCAACAAGGGGTCTAAATCCATAAACCTGAAATGGTATAGGACAAATAATATGGTAGGTGTGGTAAGGTATGAGGTTGAGGTTATGAAATAGGACTTGATGTATAAAAAAGACTACAAGTAGTGAATAATAGACAAACCAACACTGATCCACAAAATCCATACTGAACTAGAACATATTGACACTAATTCAAAGTCAGGTATATAAGCAAATCTGACATGGAAAGAGTTCATTTTCTATCAATGTGAAATGAATGATGAGTGAGAATTGAATGAAAATCTTGATGTGAGGTGTAATGCAAGTGAGTGATAGTGGTTTGAAGTGCTGATGATGATGATCACAAGATCAGGTAGGCCCTATTATTTTTTTATTTTCTTAAATTTTTTGAGTTTTTTACATTTTGGGATTAAGGGAATATGCTAGGAGTAGGGTAGTATGAATCTATAGAAATGTCATCATTTCCAATGAATAAATAATTATTTAGTGGTAATAAACATCATTTCATCTAAAATAAT
The DNA here is from genome assembly GCA_037957365.1 of Torreya grandis. Lineage (NCBI taxonomy): Eukaryota > Viridiplantae > Streptophyta > Pinopsida > Cupressales > Taxaceae > Torreya > Torreya grandis. The sequence goes on along the minus strand of JARHVA010000398.1, from coordinate 4,734,412 downwards.
GTTGATCTAGCTAAAAAAGAGCCAATCTATAATGGATTGGAATTAATTAATAAAATTAAATGAAAGGCTAGATTAGAGTACATAGGGTTAGACTAAGTAGAGTTTTATGAAAGTTAAGGTTTATAAAGGATGATGGTAATAAGAATGGACACTATTATGGATGTGGGATTGAGTAAAAGTTATTTTGGTGTGATTATGGGACCAACTCAATGATGATGACTAGGCACAGTTAGAGGCTATAAGCCTAGGAGGAGTATGATACTACTAGTGCATTCACCGAGATATAAGCTTGTTGGTGACATTACTTGAGTAATGGGACATGATAACTATGGTATTTTGGTTTCACCATCATAAAGGAGGACATATATAGGATATTATAACTTCCAGTTTATGGAAAAATGATTATATCTATGGATGAGTAGGGACATGGGGAAGTATTGATAGGACTATATGATGGGGATGCTACAAATATTACTTTTGTTACTTTTGTAGCTCACTATTGTTATATTTATTGTATTGGTCAAAGAGATACATACTTTGTATATGGATATTATGATGTAAATTTTGATCTTTAATATATATATATATATATATATATATATATATATATATAGATTAATTATTCTCATTATGAGTTATGATGTTTGTATTCAAATTATTCGATTATGGATTTAGCTAATTAGATAGTGTGATAGATTATGGATTTTACATGTCATGGATTTACATTAAAATGATTATGGATTATGATTATTGTGCATATGATTTTGTTACACATGGATATGAATTAGATTATGGATTGATGTGATGTTATAATATTAAAATGTTTATGGATTATGATTATGTTACCATGGATATGAATTAGATTATGGATTATGTATTATGTGATTATGAGTTTGATTAGATTATGGATTATGATTATGTTATTTATGGATGTGAATTAGATTATTTGATTAGATTAGATTATGGATTTATGAGATGTTATAATATTAAAATGTTTATGGATTATTTATGTTTTGATTTAGGATATATGTGGTAATTTTGTTTTTAAATAATTAATGATCATAAATTTGATTTACAAAGGGTTAATTTCTCGTTATTGGATCTTACCATAACTAAATAAAACCTCTTGGAATAAAAGCATGTGCATCCATAATCGATTGTTAATAAATACCCTAACAACCTTAGGTTGACTATGTTTAATATCTATTAGTTTGTGATGGAAATTTATTAGGATTTGCTTTAGGATTTTGATACAAACTAGATTATTTTAATAAGAAGATGCTTTCTGCTTGCATACCTAAAACTAACATGTACTTTAGGATCCTTTTGTGCCAATCCATGTAGACTAATCAATGCAGGAAATCTACCTATTTAGAAAAAGCTAATCAATATAAGAAGCTTTCATAGGGTATTTCATGTATGACAGTCTTCCTTCAAGGGACTAGTCTATATTTTGATAGATGTTTTTTGAAGAAACTATCCTTTGAGAGAATAGTTTATTCTTTTGATAGATATATATGTTTTTGTAGATTTTATAGCTTTCCTTTGAGGGATTAGTCTATTATTTTTTCTTGTTTTATATATGCTTTTCTTTTTTGATGCTAGTGTTATTATATCTTTATGTATTGGCTTAAGGCATCCTAAAATAGTTTCCAAGATATTTATTGTAGAAGATAATATTCTTATTCCCAAAATTAATTAGTGATAGGGAGGAATTTCAAGAAATAATGATTTGGGGCACCTTCCCATTATAGGTGGAAATTGTCCAATTAGATCATGCTATGAATAGAGTCAAGGTATTCATATTCAAGGTTAAACATGGACAATGCTACTAGATAACCACATGACTCTACATATCATTATTTGATATAAGAATGAAAGGGATGTCTTTTATTGAATCAAACTACAAGAAAAGAAACTAAGTGGACCAAGGTGATTAAGACTTATTACTAGTGGAAAGGACATAAATATAATTCATTAAAAAGCTCTCATTCTAATTTTCCACTAATAGAGGCCAAACGATATGCCCTAGATCCATATTTATGAGTGATAATATATGGTTCGAGCCAATTTGGAGAAAATTTCCCTGTTTTCTTTTTTACATATTTGTGACATGTTGATTTTATTTTAAGACAAATTCACCAATATTAAATTTGCATTCTTTTAATTATTTATTAGAGGTGCATTTTATTCATTCCTATAATACATGGAGATGGCCAAGGGTAGCTAATCAATGCTCATCCAAGGGTTTGAGTTGGGCCAATCATTCCTAATAGAAGTCATCCTCAAAAATGATATCCTTAAGGGAGATGCAAAGGAAAGGAATTTGAACCTCAAGAGGAAGTAAAACTTTAATACCATAGACTAGGGAAAATGGAGTAACACTTGTAGGGGTTTAAGTATTGGTTCGATAAGTCCATAAGTCAAAAGGAACATGAAGATGTCAATTCCTTACTAATTCATTAATGACTATAGTTAGGATTTTGACAAGAGTATTATTAGATGCTTTAATCTATCTATTATCTTGAGGGTAATAAAGCAAAGAGAAGCTTATATTAATGTTAAAATAATTACAGAGTTATTGAACCTTTTTTTATTTTTTAATGATTTTCCATTATCTATGATGATCTTATGAGGAACACCAAAGTGACAAATAATATGCTAACTAATGAATTCCATAATCTTGTCTACTTTAGTTGAGATAAGAGGGATATCATCCACCCACTTAATGAAACACTTAGTGGTGGTAATGATAAATGTGTGATGTTTGGAAGATATAGGATTGATCTAACCTATAAGATCGAGCCCCCACTAGGAAAATTGTCAAAAGTCCTATGTTACCTACAATGCCTAATTAGGGACATGTGATAAGGTGGCATGTTGCTGGCATTTTATGCATTTCTTAATGTATTCAAAACATCCTAAGATAAAGTGGTCCAATAATAGCCTAATTGAAATATTCTCTTAGTGATGGTGCAGCCACTAAAATGTCCACCACACAACATCATGATATTCTTTAATAGTGAGGGTAGCTTTATGATTCTAGAGACAACAAAGAAAGATACCATCAAAAGCATGTTTATAGATAAAACTACCTTTGTATGACAAAATTCATGATGCAATGCTAGAAGGATCGCTTGCCATTCTTGGATAGATCTAGAGGAATAACCCCCCTCGATAAGTAATCAAATTTTTGTGTGTACCAGAGATCTAATGAATTTACCTCTACATTATGGATGGAAGGAAGATCACTTTTGGTAAAATAAAGTTGACTAAATTTTTGGATAAGTATAAATAACTTAGATTCCTAAGATGACAAAGGGATAAATGAGGTGAAAGAAGCCATGGTATCCAAAAACTTGTTAGTTGACTGAGGAGTGGCTTGGATAACAAAATGCTTGAAAGTTGTTTGTAATTGATTAGCCAAGGTATTATATTTATGAAGGGTGTCATTATTACATTAATATATTCCCTTAATTTTATTGAGCACAATATAGGAATTACCATAGATATTAAGTGTTTTAATACCTAAATATAAAGTGGTTTGGAGACTTATGATTAAATCCTCATACTCAACCATATTATTGGTGTGGTTAAAATCAAGCTTAAAATATAGAGGTATAAGTGCCCTCGTAAAAGGGATTAGGATAATTCTAGATCCCCCATCATAATCACATTTAGATACATCAAAGAATAGAGACATTTGATATTGTTGATCTGCTTGAGACATGGAGGCTATGGATTCATTTAGGACTTTGTAGTTAACTAGTTGATTATCAGTAAGAGGTGCCTTAGAAAACTAATAAATAATGATTTAACCTTTAACTAATTTTTGATAGATAAAATTGAGATAAAACTATGCCAAAAACATGATCCATTTGGCCATTTGTTTATTTTGATAAGGCTTTGAATCCATAAAATTTAAGGGATTGGTGTTCGTGATCTCATAAGTTTTGTGGTTGAGAAAATAATGGCAAAGTTTGGAAGCTGCAAAGACTAGATCTAGGCATAAATTTTATATATGTGAATAGTACATACCACATTCAAAAAGCATGAGATTGATATAATAAACCATCTACTCTTTATGATGCTCATCATGATGGGCAAGCATGGCTCCTAAGGCATGGTCTGTAGTGGAAATATATAAGAAGAATAGTTTTCCTCCATTTAGTGGGATGAGAACTAGTAGTGAAAGAAGGTATCTATTAAGATCATCGAAGGCCTCATAATAATTAGATTCCCAATCAAAATATATATCATTCCTTAGGAGGTGATGAAATGGTTAGCATTGATTAGATAGTTGGGAGATAAAATAATGAATGGACTACAATTTACCTTGTAAACTATAGAGTTTCTTCAAATTAGATGGGAGTGGAATTTATAAAATGGCTTGGATATTAGTGGGGTAAACTTATATCCCTTGAATAGAGACAATAAATACTAAAATCTTACCCTTTAAAACTCCAAAAATGTTTATTTAGAATTTAGACAGACATGAAATTGGATCAAGTGAGTGAAGATTATTTTCAGCACCTAAAGATGCTTTTTTCATTATTTTGACTTATCGAGGAGATCATCCACATAATCTTCAACAATTTTATGGATTATATAATGGAAGATATAACTCATGGCTCTTTGATAGGTGGTTCCTTCTTTATTTAGGCCAAAAGATATAACTCGATAGTAGAAGGTCCCTGAGGGAGTAATAAATGAAATCTTATGTTCATCTTCTGGTGTGATAAGGATATGATTATATCCAAAGAAAACATCCATAATTGATAACATTTTGTGACCATATTTTAGATCCACTAATTGGTCAATATTAAGGAGAGGGAAATCATCCTTAAAACAGGTGAGATTAAGGTCATGAAAGTTAGTACAAAGGCATACTCCCCCTATGGGCTTTATGGTGGGGAAAATATTATATACCAATTTGAGGGTAATAAATAGGATGGATAAAGTTGAAAAATAATAGATGTTGCAAGCCTTCATTGACTAAAAATGCAATTTGAGGTTACATATTTCAAATCTTTTGCTCTATATGTTTGGTGTCAGGAAATGTGAAAATGTTATGGATGACAATAGTAGGGTCGATACCAGGCATGTCACTATAGGACCAAGAAAATGCTTCACTATGATTTATCAAAATGTAGTGAAATCTTGGTGCTTCTGAGGATCTAAATATTTAATGACCTTAACTATTTGTAGAGTCTCATGAGACCTTATGTTAATGTCAATGGTAGCCTCATTTAATAGACTAAAGGTTTTGAATGGAAGGGATTTATGTAGATGGGAGTTATCTAAACCTAAATGAGTTAATATTGACTCATCATCTTGGCATTGAAGAATAGGGATGGTGGGAAAATATTATCATATCATGTGTGGGTAGGATAAAGGAATGGTTTTTACCTCCCCAATGTGGTGATGGACAAGACGTTTTATAGTGATAGAATCGACTAAAAGTTTTTTTAGGGGAATGGATATGATATCATCTATTGAAGAAGGTGTGTCAAATGGTAAGAATGGTCTATCCTATTCAAGAATATGTAGAAGATTAAATTGTGGGTTAGTTTTGGGATTTTTAAAAAATCAAGGCCATGCTTTTCATTGGGTTTCATTAAATCTCATAATGCAACCTCGTGTGGACCTTGTTTGTAGCATCTTATGCCAAAAACCTTCCAAGAACACCATTATAGGTATGTTTTTGCAAAGTGGGGTTTATCTAATAATGAAAAGTTTGATGTAAATGGTTTGGCATGGGTTTGGTTATGAAGACCTGAACAAGGTTGATTGATTTTCCCCTAGATCAAATGAATGTAGATGAAAGGTGGACCGAAGGGAATAATATCTCCTAGATTAGGACAATACAAATGCTATTTTTTTGATGCCCATATTCTTGGAGAGTGGGGAGAGTGTTGAGCATTAATAAATGATACTCTCTAATTGATAACTAATAAAACATGGAATCAATGGATTCTTTACCAATCTTTGATACATGAATTATCATACTAGTTGATGCCTCATTGAATGATAATGGGGCCACACTTTGTAATAGAATTAAAATGTAATTTGGTCAAAAGGTAAGGTTATAAGTTTTAAATAGATGGGGATTAACTAGGACATTATGTATTCTACCCTCATGTTTGAATTAAAATACATTGATGCAAGGTGGAGGGGACGTAATATATGATGCATATCCAAGGAAATCCTAAAAGGATGTTGTATTGAAACTCTCTTATTATGTAAAATAATTTGAGTAGAGTGAAAATGCCTACTTTGATGGGAAGGACAACCATTCATAATGGAGGACCAACAATATCATTAAATACTTGTAAAATAACCAAAATTTATGCTACAATAGTTTCAGGTAATTGTAGTTGTTTAAATGCATGAGAGGAGATGATATTTATACTATCACCATTATCAATCATTACTCATTTGATTTTAGTCTGATCAATTTGGGTAGTGATAAATAGTGGGGGATCCTGGTCATCAGGGTGTAATAGTGATATTTATAAATCATGGAATGTTTTGGATAACATATTTTGAAGTGATGTGATGAAAGTTGATAGAGGTTGGGGTTCATCATCTTATACCTTAATGGCCTATAAAGCTTATATCATAGCCTCATGATCTTGTGAATAGTTTTGGACAAGTTCATATAAAGACATCTTGACTAGGAGATGATGAAGCTCCTTTAGAATGTATATATGTATTAATATTGAAGCATTATTGTTTTGAAATTTTCATAAAATATAAATTTCAAGTTTCAGAGTGGTATTTTAGGATTACTTATGGTAGGGGATGGGGATGTCATAATAATTAATTTGGCTTTATCATGATTTTGGGTCTTATGACCCTAGGTTTGGGATCGTGTATCTATGTGAATCATACTTATCTAAAACAAAGGGGAATTTATTATGTTTTCAAACTCATCCATAGATATAGGGTTCATGAGGGGTTGATATTGAGCTTTATCAGATATTTTATCTTCTTTTACATCCCATTCTAAAGGTGGATGTAACCTTATTAGTTTGACTATGAGGATATCATGATCCAACTAATCCATGAAAAGATCATCTTATTAAAATAATTTTTGAACCATAACTTTTTATATCATGACCTAATATTTGATGATACATGCACTTCCTATTTTCCAAATACCAGACTAGTCTCTGAATATGAGGTTTAATGGATTTGATATGTGGTAGAGTGATAAGGGAGGTTTGGACAAGTTGATCAAGGATCTTAGAATAAGACCCCTTCAATGGATCCTATCAGGTAGGGAAGTTGCTTTTGACTTCAAATCTTGATCTTCCAAATTGGTTGTTTAAATATTCCCTACAATAGATATTTTATGATTAGGATAGGAACTTACACCTAAGACTTATGGATAGTATGGGTTTAAAGGGTTATGTATTGGCATTATCATAGTGGGAAGATCCCTTGATGATGGTACATGCTCTTTAGTAGAGGATTATATAATAGTGGCTTTTAGTTTAGCTAAAGGATGGGGTCCCTATATATATTATTTAGTTTGAATAGGTGGTAGAGGTGGTTTCCCTTTTCAAATCTGATCAGGGATAGCAGGGATATCCTCTTTAGAGATTTCAATCCTAATGGGAGGATGTTGCAAGGAATTTCCTCATGAGGACCTGAGGATCTTATTTCTAAGACACATAGCCTTCCCCTTAACTTCTCTAAGATTTATCTCTTCTTATGTAATGAAGGTAATTGGTCTTGGATTTGTTTAGGGTAACATAATAGTTTCCTCAAGGGGTAGTAAGCTAAAGGGGATGAGTATGCTACATGCAAGTATTGAGATGACATAACGAATGGTATGTGTATCTTGTGGAATGTCTAAACAAGTCTTTTCCTTGATATCTCCTTCCTCCTTTATTTTTTTTAGATCATCCTAAATCTTTTTAGATAATGTTTCCTCAAGTTGATCCCAAATTATGAGATCTAGAAAGCTAAAGTGAGTTTTTGGAATAGCTTTACTTAATTTAAAAGGTTTGAAGGCATCTCCTATATAATGTTTAGGGATAGAATTGCTACCAACTTATTTAGGTAGAAAATAATCATGGATTGTATTGATTAGATGTGTATCATGGTCTGAGGTTGATCTTGAATTAGCTTATACAGAATTAGATATGGAAGCATGGTTAGGGAATGACTGCCTAAAGATGTCTATAGACTAATTAGGGAGCTCATTAAGGTTATCTAATTATACCTCATCTTGATCAATAATGTTCTATACTAGACCCTTGAAATAGTTATACCTATTGATGTCATGACCTATTACATGGTAAAAGTGACAAAAGTCATTTTTCTTGAACCAGCTAGGCTTAGGGTGAGAGTCGTCGAGAGGTATCACCAGAGGAAGTTCAATGAGAGATGATTTTAAGATATTTTCTAAGATAGATGCATAAGATTCTCCTAATGGTATGTACTATCATTGAATAAAATGTGTTACTAGTTTTTGGGATTATGTCTAAGAGGTAGATGGCTTAGATTGGATTTTTATTTGCGATGGTGCTAATTTTAAGACTATAGTATTAGCAAATCCTTTAGTTTTATTATTGTTAGTCCCTTTAGAGGGATCACGTTTGAAGTTTTTACTACACAATTTTACTTTCCCTTCTTCTAAAGCTATAATTTCTAGTTTGGGGCCATCAAAAAGGCCATGTCAAAGTTTTTGAAGGATTGCACTCATAACATTGATGAGATATGCCTAAAATATGCTCTTTAAAATAATTCAATTCTTTTGGGTTGTGGAAGGGAAAATGTGAGTTGGTTTATGAGACTCCTCCATCTAGCATGAAATTAGTGACATATTCATCATGAAATTGTCTAAAGGCATAAAGGTTGGTGATATTCACTTTTCTTATGATGTTGATAGAAATGTGCTCTAAAAATATTTGGGCTAGATGCCCAAAATAGAATAGGGAATGCTGAGGAATTGAAATGTATGAGTCTAAGGCTGGCCCAGCTAGCAACATGGGAAAGATTTTGAGAAGAAGAACATCATTTTGAGCTATAATATAGAAAACATGTCTAAACACTCAAAGGTGTTGCTGAGTATCCTCCTTATTTTTAAATTTGGTAAATTTTTGAAGCTCCCATTATGAAGCGTATGGTATGGTAGGAATAATTGGGTTAATAAGTTTGTTACATATTTGATCATAAGTGAACATATTTTTCCACCTAGAAGTAGAGGCTTCCAAATTGGCCATCTTATTCATAAGTATAATCATAAGTTCTAGTTGGGTATTGTATTGAGGAATACCCCTCAAAATGTTCTATTGTATATCTTGGTAGGTAGGAAGTGGAGTAGAAATGGGATGTGATAAACGGTATCCAAATGAGGTGGCCATAATCAGTTAGGATGTTTCCACATACTGTGGGCTTGCAAAGGTATATAGGTGGACCCAAGAGCTTTCAAAGAAAAAATGTATTGGGTAGTTAGTGGTATATATTATTAAGGATAACGACTTATGAGAGATTTTCATAAAGGTTGAGTTTGGAGATTTAAAGGTATGCTAGTTTGGAATGGTAGAAGAGTTATTAGGATTGAGATAACTAGGTTCTAGGTTGCCATGGTAAGAGGTAGAGTAGATGTAGGTTGAGTTGTGGTGATATTTTGAGCCTAAGTACCAGTTGGGGATTGACCACTAGATGTCATCAAAGGTGGATTGCTTAAAGGCTTCATAGTGTTAGTGTCATAACTTGTCAAGGATAATTGTTGTGGGAGGAAACCATAGCTATAGTGAACCCTTGACCTTCCTCTAGAGGTATGCCAAAATAATTCCCCAAATATTATTTATGGGGGGAAAGTAAAATTTGGATTGCTTAGGTACTAAGGTAATGATTAAGCATGATTAGATTACTATCCAATATGGTGGCAAATTTAAGATCACCCTGAGTATAATATTGGGGAATACCCTCCCCCATTGACTCAGAGGAGGTCAAAAAACTCAAGGATTTCTCCATGGATGAGGATGAAGCTGGGGGTTTGGTTTGCTTTAGCAACTTCTATAACATCAAAACCATGTGGCAATGAAGGAAAAATCAAGAAATAAAAAACACACAAAAGTCTTTTTTATTATCTCATATTTAGTGGAAAATAAATGCATGGATGATATAAGATGTACATAGTGAGATTTTACTTTATAAGAAATTAACTTAAAAGTGTGATTAAAAAAATGGTTAACAAAGGTACTAAGAAATGAAAATCTAGATATGTTTTTAGGTTTGTTTAGGATTAAAAAAGGACTCTATACTAGAACCAATAAATGGCTTGGTATTGGGGCCTACCCCCTCACTTCACACACCAAAAAAAAAGGGTTTTAGGTACTTAGCCATTATATATCGAATAACCAGATTTTATACTTAGTCAATGTACTAAGTTGGTTCTCTCCTTGGTGATGAAACCCAAGTAGGATATCTGGTAGGAAAGTTACTACTAGGTAATGAAATCTCAGTTGGTTCCCTTATGTCAATTTTTGATTATTTTATTATGTAAGTGGTTTGGTATGTGTGTGAAATAAGTGATGGATACAATAATTTTAACCACCTAGATTACTCTATATGAATTACGTAAGCAAACAAGGAATGGATGCATTTCTTTATAACCTTTAAAAAGTAAATGAAAAACAATTTTGGATTTTTATTTTGAGTGAAGTCAAAAATTAAGAGAAAAGGAAAAGAATGGATAAATTCATAATGAATTATAATAAGAAAAAATGAGACCTTAGGGGTACCACTAAGTATGCCAAAATGTTATAGTAGTTTTTCATTTTTTCTTTTATTTTAATTTACTTACTCAAAACTTAATGAAATACAGGGTTTATAAGGAATACCTTGAGATACAAAGATGGTTGCATACTGCTTGAATCTAATGAATGAGGGAACTTATTTTTGGCCAAGAAGAATAACTTGCACATAAATAAACAACTTGGATAAAAATGGATTAATAGATAGATAGGTGAGCTACCTAGCTAGGAACCAGTCCCGAGAAGTTATGAACTTCCTCAAGTGGATATCATTTCAATATTTTCACTATTAATTGGATAAATAATACTTGAAATTACAAAAGATAAAAATATGATAACAATAATGATTATGATTTAATCTTCATTTAAGCTATCAATGGAAGTAAAGTATTCATCCCAATAGGGTGTAACATCCTCTTGTATAACATCAAGTTGGTTAGAAATGGATTCAATTGAGGGAGAGTGAATAATGGCACAAAGTGATAAATCAAAGGATATGTCACTCTAATCATCAAAAATGGGTTGAGATACATTGGGCATATCAGTAATATTAATGATGTCCTACATAATTTTGGGTAGAGTCATCTACATAGTAATGAAATGTTTACAAAGATAGAGAATCAAAATGATTGAAGATAGGGTTCTAAGAATAAAAGTCTTGGGTTTTCAAAAATCATGTAGTGGATCGATGCCAATCCTATAGGATTGGTGCCAATTTTGTAAGATCAGTGTTAATTCTATCAGATTTGTGCCAATTCAAATGAATCGACATTGATTCTATCAAGAACCGCACTTAATTAAAAACAAAGACTAATAGGGTGATAAAGGATAATAAATGAAGAATAAGGGATGTAAGTGGTATTCTAAGAGCTGAATAGGTAGAACAAAGTAGACAAATTAATAATAAATGAAATAAATAAAACAATTACTTACCTCAAACTAAGATATAAGAAGAATAGATTTCTTCCCATGAATGCAAGGAGTCCTTCAGGCTCATGATGGTAGATGTGGATTGTATGTAGATTTTTTTTGATATAATGGTGTTAATGTTTCCTTGATTATATAAAAATCTAAGAAATATTTCAAGGTTTAGAGCTCATGGGTCCCTGATCCAAAGGTTTAGCTAGGTATTAATAGATCGATACTAATTGAAAGAATCAATGTTGATCATTGGAGAATCGGCAATGATTCACCCATTTTGGCACTAAATGGTTTTATCCATGTTGGTTTATTCTAACCATAGGAATATTTGGGTTTATGTGCATGAGGTTGTTAAGGATGTGGTTATATGTGGGCAGGGTGGTTAAAAGGTTAAGATTCCTTAGGTTGTAAATAAATTTAGGTGGTTAGAGAGGTAAAAAGGTATTTGTAAAAAAAATACTGAGAGGCCAATGGTAATAAATTAAACTTTAAGATAGGGATATTTGGGATATTAAAATAATACTAAGGTCTTATGACACTGAATAGATCATATATATTATATAAAATTATAGTTTCTACACCTACCTTTTCTACCCAACAAGATCCTTAGTCTTGGATCACCTCTTCTCCTCCCTCATATTTGAATTGTAACATGGTTCAAATCACTCAAACTAATGAGATTGGAAATTACGATCCTTTTTCATACTTATCAAGAAAATTACCACATTTAAACATATCACATAAGGTGGGGGAAATTAATACAAGTCTATTTAATAACCCCATAGGAAACATGCCACCTAGCAACCCTCCCTTAATACCAATTTAGGTATTCCTCCTATAAACACTATTCGATTAATTGAGACAACTCAAATTTTAGAACAAATAATGAAATAAATGAACCTCATTCAACAAAATAACACCTCCCAAATGATGCAAGTACAACATCATTTGATCAACATGGATAATTAACCTCTCATGCTTCTCCCTCAAAATAATCAAAATTTTATCCCTCCACCTCTTAGAGATGCCATGAGAAATGTCATTCCCTAACCTATCATGCATAATAATATGATTCAACACATTCAAAATGATCATTTATCCCCTTTAATTTCATCCATTGACATTGGTAATATATCTCTAACCATTAAATACTATGGGACTAAATATCCTACATCTTTTCTTAAGACATTTGATAATCTTAATAAAGGGTAGATCCAAAATAATGCTTTTACTAAAACCAAAATTTAGTTAAAACATTTATGGTGTTGTATTATAATGGTATAACCAAATTTCCCAACATTATATATGGTAACTAGAGGATTTAGTGAATCCTCTAGTCAAAGAATTCTAACACAATGATTTTATCAAAAATTGCCTTAGTCACTGCATCAATGCTAAGCAATCCCCCACTGAATCAACTCATGATTTTATCAAATTATGGAAATATTTGGATCAAAAAGCTAATCACAAAATTACTGATCACAACTTGTTCAAACTCTTTATTACAACATTAACATGTTCACTCCAATACAATGTTCAAAGTTTTCCTCCCCAAACTTTAAATGAGCGTCTTGACCAAGCTAAGCGTCAAGACTTATTAATTAAATATTTTGAACCCAATAATAAAATCATCAATGGATATTTACAAAATTCATCCAATGTGATAACCAACAATCCTCCTCAACCCAAAATAGGAGTAGCCAAAGTGTAAAATACCTAACCTTTTCATACACCAATAACCATACAACAAATGAAATAATTTGTAATGCCGTCCAAACCACTCATGTACCATAATAATCCCCCTAAATGGTATGATCCTAATAAATTTTATTTGGTTTCATGTTGATATATGTCATTTCAATGAAACACATCAAGGGATTACAAATTTTATTATTTTTTTTATGCTCGATGATTCATTCAATCATGATGCCATGATTAAAATATGTCATCAAGATTACATTAACACTTCTTTAAAAAATTAAGTTTCCAATGACTAACTTGATAAGATCAATTCAATAGTCAATATTTATATTCCTTATTCCATTTCAGGCACTTGTACTTACCTTGGAAAGGTTGAGGTAATCTTATGATTTGTCCCCAAAATGGATCATTGCATCTATTCTATTAATTCCATTCTTAAGAAAGGCACTACTTTAGAATGGACTGATCCTTGTCAAAATACATTTAAAAACATGAAATAATCATTGCTACATCTACCTACCCTTTGTCCACCTTCTAATAATTGTCCTTTAATTTTTTACACTTATTTTACACCCATATCAGTTGGGGACAATGCTAGCCAAATAAGCCGATACTAGAAGAGAGTATATTGTCTACTATATCAATTAAGGGCTCATAAATTATGAATAACATTATATAGAAGTAGAATGTGATTGCCTTGATATCTATTTCATAGATAAAAAGATCTATCACTACATGTTTTATCAAATAACTTATGTCATAGTTTATCCTAACCCACTTCATCACTTTTTTCTAAAGACTTTCTACCTAGAGATAGAATTGATAAGTGGATGGTTCTTTTAATGGAATTTTATATCTGCATCATCATGAAAAATGCTATTAAAGGACAAGTCATTGCTAACCAACTTGAAGATGCACCCATACCCGCTACCAATCATCTTCAAGATAATCTCCATGAAAATAAAATTCTCTATATTGAAGGTCTCAATCAGGGTATCTCCATCAAAGATTACTTCCATAACTTCACTACTTATTTAGAATCAAGTAATTTAGAAGATTCCTATGTCATTCTTGATACTACTAAATCTAAATTAGTCATTTAAGAACTTCCTAAAATTAATGTTGATTTTCATGAAGATATCTAGACCCTTTATTTTGATGGTGCCAAGTGCCTTAAAGGAGTTGGGGTAGGTTGTATTCTTAGTAGTTATCATGGAAAAATTATCCATTTGAAATTTTGACTTACCTTTGATGTCACTAATGACATGGCAAAATATGAAGCATTAATCTTAGGCATGCGAGCAACACTTGACTTAGACATTGAATATTTGCATGATTTGGGTGACTCCCAACTCATTTACTATTAGGTTTATAGTGATTATCACTATAAAAGTGAAGACCTTATTACTTATTATCAAATGGCCACTACCTTAGCCAAATAGTTCACTTCTTTTACCATTAAGCCCATTTTAAGAGTTCAAAATTCCATCACTGATTCTCTTATTTCTTTAGCATCCTTATTCCATCCACATCAATTTCTTAATGATTCTAAATTTATTATTCAAATAATAAATTCCCCATATTTAATCCAACCACAATATTCACTTATCTATCATATTGAGGTTGTCAACATTTGATAGAGCTCATGGTACAAATATATTATCCAATTCCTTGAGCATCAAACCTATCATTCAAATAGGGATTCCTATAAAAAAAAATTGAATTCTCAAGCAAGCCTTCAAATGTGTATTTTTATATAACACCTTTTATTATCTCAATACCAATGTACCCTACTCCATTATGTCATGAAAGAGTAATTCCCTCCTCTCTTTGAACAAGTACATGGGGCATTTGTAGTGGTCACTATATAAGACATGCTAAATCATGAAAATGCCTTTGTATGGGTTAATTTTGGACTACGTAGAACTTTCCAAATTCATGACTATCTAATCCATTCACCACCAATCAAAATCTAATTTGTGGAATCTCCCTAGACATTTTCCTTGTGGAATTAGATCTCGTTGGCAAAATACCTAGAATACAAGATGGGTATGTTTTTTATCATGGTTACTAAATATTTTACTAAATGGGTAGAATCTATGCCTCTCTTCAATGTCACAAGAAATAATTTTTCTAAGTTCATTCTCAATCAAATCATTTGTCATTTTGGAGACTCCCATACTATCATTTTTGATAATGGTGGCAATTTTTAAAATAAGGATGTGAAACATGTATGTGTTGAATTAAAAATGTCCCACAAATTTTCCACACCCTATCGTCTATAATGCAATGGCAAAGATAAATACACTAAAAAAATTATCAATAAAATCCTCCAAAAGATAATTTTTGAAACCTACATAGATTGGCATATTCATTTATGTCTTGCACTTTGGGCCTATCTCACTAGCATTCACATTGCTACTAGGGTAACACCATTCTCACTAGTCTATGGTTCTAGGTCTAGAATTTAAACATCCCTCCTTATGTATATCTCTTCATGGTATCATTCCTAATGAATAATTACATGAATCTCACCTTCATACTCTCAAACTTTTTTATGAACACTATTTAGCCACTTTGTAACATAATCACTAATACAAGGCTCGTATTGCCAAACAACATAACAAAAAGATTGAATTCCACACTTTCAATGTTGGTGATCTAGTCCTTAAATTAGAATATTCCCATGATAAAGAATGGAAATATGCCCAAAAATGGCGGGGACCTTATTTAGTGAAAGATATTCTTGGTCATAGTACCCATCACCTCAAAATTAATGTAGGCCATGTTTTCAAAGATCCCACCAATGCACAAGTCCTAAAAAATTACTTTATTTAGATATTTCACTTATTATCATATTTATATATGCTATCCTACTAACACTTCTTGTAGTATTTCTTCATGAATCTCAACCTCAATAGTAGTTTCTCTTTTTTCAAACCTTAGTTCCTTATTTTGGTCATTTAGTTTCTTGTTCTCATTGGTTGTATTGTAAAACGATGGATAAGACCCAACATTCCTCATGAATTCATTTCATTTTTTATAAATTTGTTATTTTCCAATGCTTTTTGTACCCTTTTGGTTTTATCTTGTGAGTTGCAGTGTAAAACCATAGATAGGACTAGGCCCTCCTCACAAATACCATTTCTACTATTTTATTTATCACATGCTTTATTCACCTTCTTGGGTTTATATTTTATGATTTGTAGTGTAAAAACATGGATAATACTAGGCCCTCCTCATAAAATCATGATCTTTAGTTAATTTAGTGTTCCTTTTCTATAATTTTAAGAAATGGTTACAAGTTTGTGATCCCATAGTCTCAACTTCTGTCTTTATTTCTTTTATAGTTAAAAATGCACAACAAACTATTTCAGCATGTTTATCTACATTTCTAGCATTATTATGAAAGGAATCATACTTGTTTTTCATTGTATCCCTTTTCACCTTTGTCTTATTTATTGTGATTTAAAGTATTTAAATTATTTCATGTTCATTCCCCTTGATTTTATTTCCTTTCATTCCACTTTGGATAAAACACATGAATAAACAATACCCGTAGACACAATGCTCTTTAAGTTATACTTCTTAGCAACCAAGTCCAAAGTCTTCAAATGATAGTCATTTTTATCACTCATGTTTGGTTCTCCAAATCTGTATAGAGGAGGAATATTAAAATCCATCAAAATTTAAAGATCCAAATCATTTTAAATAAAAGGCAATGTTCAAAAGGAAAAATATAAAGTCAAAAGTCCAAATCACACCAAAAGATGTGATTCATAACACATCTCCTA
Organism: Torreya grandis; assembly: GCA_037957365.1. NCBI lineage: Eukaryota > Viridiplantae > Streptophyta > Pinopsida > Cupressales > Taxaceae > Torreya > Torreya grandis. Next base: position 4,717,221 of record JARHVA010000398.1, on the reverse strand, counting down.
TCCCTAATCAAAGATCAAACTCCATAGTTGGCTAGCCACTAGAGCTAAGATCCATTGGGGTGATGTAGGCCAACAGATTTGGATAGGATAATTTGAAATAATATATGGTGCTACTTGCTTTCTCATGAAATTACCCAATTTATGTAGTAGATCGATAGCTTTATAAGAGATCTTGAGGAATGGGGAACACATTATGATAAGGTACATCCATTTTATTTTTCATTCATATAGCCTTTTCAGGATGATATTCATAATTCATTTGGTGACCTAAGATTTGTATGGTTAGGAAATGTTATTTACATTCTTTAATGTCGATAGTCCTCTTGTTTTGACAAACATAATATAAGTGTCTAGACTTTGATAAAGATTTTCTCTACCTTTCTTTTTCATTCATTTTCCCCACCACCCATTTTGTTTTCCCCCTTAATAGGAAAAATTTTGATTCTAAATATATTTTTCCATTTTTATATTCCCTCTTCTTCACATCTTAAAACATTCTAGCACTAATTTGTTTCAATTTTATTTATCCTTAGATAAATATAGTACGCTTGATTGACAATGGATCTCACTTAATTTATACCATTGTTTTGCATCTCTAATATTGTCAAGATTTATTTTCCATTGTTCTACCTCTTTTTTTTGGACACCTGCATCCATTTCTACTTTTTATAACAATATTGTACATATTTGTTATTAATCCTAGGTGTTTGGCTTAGGTGTCTAGTATTTTGTCTTATTTAATAATATTTCAATTCCTGTAGGAATAGGAAGAGTCATTGGGAATGTGAAATGAATATTATTTCTTAGTCTATTAAATGTAATGTTTTCCCTCATTTTGATTTGAATCATGAAATAAAATTTCATGTGCATTTTGAATAAGATTATTTGGCATGTCATTGATATTAGAGCCTAAAATTCAAATCAGTCATTTTTAAAAAATTATTCTCTTCTTTCTTAATAATATGGATTTGAAATAAATTGTATTATTTTAAAATATTTAACTAACACTATTTTTGTATTAAACTAGTAATCGAGGAGGCATTTGGGTAGATATTTTAACAGAGTTTTTGTTAGTTTCTTTGTCTCAGTCAGAAATTCCTAAGACATGTGCCCTATGTTAGACATTTTTAGTGATATTTTTAGACATTTTGTCTTAAATTACAATGGTATCTATTAAATAACATACAAGACTATGATGGATAGATATAAAATCTTATTTTTAGACCTAGTATATAGATATGCATAACATTCTTGACCACATGGACTGTAACCTTGGTGTCCTGACTATAATGCATGGTATTTGAGGCTGTGTTATTTTTTTCATAGTATTAAAAAAACCTCCATTTTATTTTCTTGGACCACATGGTGTTTTGGATGGTGATTCATCTTCAAAGACCTATATTGAAGACTCTTGGTGGCTATGTAGAAGTTGTCCCTTCCTTGGTATTCTTCTCTATTACAAGCTGACAAGAATATAATTATGTGGCAATTTTTTATATATTGGTATCAATTTTAAAGAATAATAGAAGTATGAAAGGATCCATACATCCCTTATATTCCAATATTTGAATTTCATTATTCCTTATAAAACAAAAGAAGAGAAGTATATTTTTAATCTTTTTTATTTAAAAACAAAATTTCAATTTTCTTTTAAATGAAACTTTCAAATTTTGAAAGTCATTTTAATTTAAAAATAATTTAATTGATCTTTGAAAAAATATACTCTAAGTGGATTTGGGAAAACAACAACCAAATTATGTAATTCAAGGAGAGATAAGGAGATCTATTCCTTTGCCCATTCATGTATGTCAAAAAATGTAAATTAAGAAATCAAGAAAAACTAAGTATATTGATGTATAATGTTTTATTTTTAAGTTGGTGTTAATAAAAAAACAAATCCTTTTTATTACATTTACTTATATAGAAAAGGGGACCATTTTAAAGTGGTAATGAACCAATTGGGGTTAAACAAAAACTTAAAACCTTTAAAAACTCAAAACCATGCATTCCATCATATCTATTGTTGGCACTACCTTAACTAGTAAGATAGTTGGATAGAATGGTCTCAAAAAATGGAGAGCACGCTCATCTTAAATGATCTATTATTAAATATTTTTGATGGGAAAAAATAACCAATTGAACCAATAGGTAATGTAAAGAACACTCAAACATGGAAGCAGAAAAACTAGAAGGATTTGGCCTTGATGAGGGCATTAGTGGATGGAGATGTGTTTCATCATATATAGGGGTGTAATACACTATGATAAGCATATCATAAACTGAAGGACCTATATGAATCCCATTTAGAGTTGTAATTCATTCAATTATAGTTGAAGCTATTCAACCTAGAGTTGAAATATGGTGATGTGATGAGATTGGATTCAGAGATATGTGCTATCAAACTTGATATTGAATTAATAGGTGTCAAAATGGACATATACATGACCGCATTTATAAAATCCTTTCTTCCCAACTATTCAACCTATTTGGAGTCTCTACAAGTAAGCAATTAGTTGAAGACACTCACATTTGACTAGTTGGTTGAAAAGATGAGAGAAAGAGAAAAGGCCTTTGGAAGGAAAACCAAAAACTCAACATGTGAAAGTGTGTGCTACATCAAAACAAATTCTTCCAAATGATCAAACAAGGCCACATATTTAAAAAATGAAAGAAATAACAAGTATAAGAGCAAGTACAAGGTAAAAGGTGGAAAAAATGAAAATCATGGTGGTCAAAATTAAAAATAGAATGATAAATAAAACCTCTACTATGAATGGTGTAACAAGAAAGGTAGTCATGAAAATCATGAATGCAAGAATCCATGAGAGAAAATTTATGCATACCATAAAAAAAATAGGGAAATTCAAATAAATAATCAAAAGATTCAAACTCCACCCAATTCACCAGTAAATGTGTGTTTTCTAGTATAGATGATGAAGCAAACAGTGTCTCCATTAGATCTTCATGGTTTGATGCTTAGGGTCTTGATAATGGTGCCACTCAACATATGAATTTTTTAAAAGAATTATTTGAGGATTACAATGAAGAAAGTTATGGCTCTATATACCTCATATATAGATCAAGTCTATAGACATAGGGAAGAGGTAAAAATAGACTTAAGTGTCTAGGGATTTTAGACTATAAACTTGAGAATGTTCTCTACATTCCTCAATTAAAATGAAGCTTGTTGTCCCTAGTGCTTATAAGGCAACAAGGCCATTCCATTTTGTTGGATAATGGTGATATCAAATTAATTATAAAAAGTGATAATGCAGTGTCTTGATTGTATATGAATAAGAAAAAATACTCAAACTGAAGGGCAATTTATCAAATTCAAAGAATTATGCTCATCTTGTGGAATACATGTCTCCAAACATGTTGTGGCATGATCTATTTGGGCACACTCACTATAACAACATTCATGTATTAAAAAATACTGGTGTTGTTGGCATGTATACATTACTCACAAAATTAGATGAGAAGTGTAAATCCTACATCTTGGCTAAACATAGAAGATAACTATTTTCGAATCCATAGTGGAAAGGAGATAGAAAATTGTATCTTGTTCATTCAAACTTGTGTTCTCTTTTAATCCTCTTTGTTCATGGTCATAAGTATTTCATGTTGTTCATTTAGCACTACATTAGGATGACATGGATATACTTTTTGAAAAAGAAATTATAAATCTTTGATACTTTCAAAAAGTTTTTAAAAATGATTGAAAATGAAGCATAAACCCACATCGAGACACTTAGGATAGATAATGGTGGTGAATTTACATCAGAGAAGTTTAAATCCTATCTTGAGAAAAATGGGATAAAACACTATCTCACAGTTCCTCATACTCCACAATAAAATAGAGTAGTTGAAATAATGAAAAAAAATGTGATGAATATGGTTCATGCAATGTTGTCTTTCAAAGGGGTAAATCTACACTTTTGGGTTGAAACAACTAAAATAGTAGTATACCTTCACAAAAAATCACCACCAATAGCTCTTGAGTCAAAGACTCCATATGAGATGTGGTGTGGTCACCTTCATTCAATATGACATCTTTAAATTTTTGGTCCACTTGTTACGCATTGATTCCAAAGGAAAATATAAGCAAATTGGACCATAGGTATTGAAACTACATCCACTTAGGATATCCATATTCCTCTAAGGCATACATGTTATATGACAAGAAAGAGAATAATTTTATTATCAAAAGATAAGTTGTCTTTTATGAAATTTTAAAGGACAAAGAACATATTGATCGACAGCTAAATCGAATGGATAAATATGCAAAGTTTGATGTTTATAAAGAGAGTGATTTAGTTATTCCATATAATGAGTGGAGGATACAGATTTGAGAATCTATTGATTTTCTATTGTCTCCTATACATAATATTGAAATTTCTTCTGAAAGAGAGAGTGAAACTTCATCAAATATTAAATAGGGGCCAACAAAACAAAGGTAAGATAGTGAAGGAACTTATGAGGATGAACCTAAAACACCTATAGCATAGAACAAGATGCCTAATTTGGCCACTCAAATACTAAAAGATGTGAGGCCTTATGAAGTTGGGAAAATAGGCACTCAAAGTGCCCATGCAACCTCCTCTCAACTACACATGTCTATTGATGAAATTTAGGACATGATTGGAAAAATCACATTAGATGATTATTAAGAAGAAATCAATGTTACATTTAATTCAAAATCAATAACTTTCAAACAAGCTAAGAAGCCTGACTCTTGGATAAAATCAATGAAAAATGATTATAATTCACTGGTGAAAAATGGGATTTGAAATTTGGTTGATCCACCATATGGTTGAAACTTGATTGGTTGTAGGGTCTATGATAAAAAATATAAGGTAGATGGCTCACTTGAAAAGCACAAAACAAGGCTTGTCATAAATAGATATGATCAAAAAGAAGGAATTGACTATAATGAAACCTTTACACCTATAAAAAAATGGACTACCATTCGGACTATGTTGGCTCTGGGAGCTCACACCAGATGAAAAATTCACTAAATGGTGTCAAAACTACATTTTCAAATGGAGAGATTAAGGAAATTATGTACATAACACAACCTGATTGTTTTGTAGTAAAAGGACAAGAGTACAAGGTGTGTAAACTAGAAAAATTGTTGTATGGTTTAAAACAAGCCCCTCAAGCATGGTACAAAAAACCAGTTGAGCACCTCATGAACATGAAATTCAAACTTTTTGAGTTTGAATATGAAATTATTTTAATCAAAATAGTTGAAAAAATAGTTCTATTTTTGGTGGTGTATGTTGACGATTTACTCACCATAGATAATAATGAATAGTACACTGCAAAATTCAAATTGGAGTTGATGAAAATATTTGAAATGAAAGATTTGGGTTATCTTCATTACTATTTGGGTATTGAAGTAATTTAAAAACCAAAGTATTTCTTCATCACTTATAAAAAGTACATTGGTGACATTATAAGCAAGTTTATAATGGAAAATTATAAGCTTCTCATCATGCCCATGGAACAAAATCTCAAATTGACATCTAAATATTTAATAGATTTGGTTGATGCTACTTAATACAAATAACTCATTATAAATCTGATTTATGCGACTACCACTTGACCAAATATATCATTTATAGTTGGTTTCCTCTCAATATTCATGAAACAACCTAGGGAGAGTCATTAGGTAGCATCAAAAAAGGGTCCTACGATATCTCAAAGGCATATAACATTTTGGGCTCAAATACTCTAGGGCAGGAGACTTCAAACTGGTTGGGTATTTATATTTTGACTATGCTAGTGATGATGAAGATGAAAAGTCCACCTCTTTTATAATGAATTTAGGAACAACAGTTGTTAGTTGGAAATACAAGAAACAATAATTACCAAAAATGTATTTAGTATAAGCAAAATATATGGTTGCTTCAAAGGCAACTAGAGAGATCTTTTGGCTCAGAAGGGTTCTTTCATATTTGTAGGAGCAACATGTTTTGTCAACACCTCTCATGGTTGACAACACTTTTGTAATCTAAATGGTAAATAATCTAATATTTCATGACTAAACCAAGAATATCAATACTAAATTTCATTTGAATTGATACTATGTGAAAGATGGTAATGTCAAGTTATAACATTGCCCGATATCAGAGTAGCCAGTAGACATCCTAACAACAGTGCTTGGATGAGAAAAATTTGAAATGTTCAAAGGAATGTTTAGTCTAACAAAGACCCCAATATATTGAGGGGATGTAACAATATTGTACATATTTTTTTATTAATCCTAAGTGTCTATCTTAGGTGTCTAGTATTTTATCTTATTCAATAAGCTTTCCATTCCCATAGGAATATTAAGAGTCATTGGAAATGTGCAATGAATAGTCTTTATTAGTCTATTAAATGTAATGTTTGATCTCATTTTGGTTTTAATCATAAAATAAAATTTCATTTGCATTCTAAATAAGATTATTTGGCCTATCGCTTTTATGTACTTTTCTATTGTTTCATGTGGTTGGCTTGTTACTTCTCACTCACCAATGATGTTTTCCTTTTTTATGCACTTTTTCCATTAATGATTTAGTAAGAATTATTATTGATCACTCATCAATGTTATTTTACCATTTCTTGACCATATTTATCTAAGTAAGGATTGATACTAACTTCACATTGATGTTTGAATACCATTTTGACATGTATCCTTGGTTTGACTTGGTTTTTTTACCTTTCTTAAGGTTTACTTGTTTGAATTTTTTGGTCATTTAGTAGCCTTAACTTTTTGGTTACCCAATTTAATCTAAGTTTTGACTTGGTAATTTGGTCCTAACTTAACATTTATCACCTTAGCTTACCAAATTTCCTGCATTTGTTTGTTTTTTCTATTTAGTTTTGTATCCTTGGGTTTGTCCAAATCAGTCTTTGTGCCCTCCACAACAAAAACTACAAACATAACAAACAACCATCTAGAAATTAAGGTAAGTCAACGTACATATACTTTAATTTTTTTTGTATTTTTAGTTTTTTCCTTTTTATCCATTTAATATTTAGTTATTTTATGCTTTAAAATACTATAATTCATTTAGCTTCAAAGTTGTGTGTTTCTCTATTCTTTTCTCGAAGCACCATCCCATGTTTCACCTATGTGACATGTGATGAGATTTTATTATGGAATATGTATACACATAATATTTTTAGAATTTATCCTTTACTAATGCTTTCTTTTAGGCAATAACCTATCAAGTCTCAATCTCTCTAAGTGCACATTGTAAAGGATGCACTAAGAAATGGGTGGGCATACCATTAGTGCTTCGCAAGGTTATTTTCCCCTATACTACCACTTTCTATCTACACAACATTCTCCCATGTACCTCCCTAATCCTTCAATGCTCTCTTACACACTCCTCCAAGAATTCACTACATTTGATAGTACCTTCCTAATACTAAAATATTTTTTGATAGTTTACATTACATTGTCGACCTGGACTAACCTTGTATTTAAATTGTTAAAAACACATTATGGGTCAAGCTCAATTATGGCCCACCTAGACTGGGATCTAATTTTATTTTATTAATTAATGATATAAATTCCATTAGGCTGACCCTATTCACTAACCTCTTGAAAAGGTTTAGGGTTGGATTGAAATATATATACACATTCATTTTGCCATTTCTTAGAGAGAGACAAGAGTTAATCATTCATTTGTGCTTCTTTATGATATACTCTTCCACCTTTCTACTTGAGGAGTTATTACTTAGGGTTTACACTTGGAGAAAAATATTCTCTTATGGAAATATATTAGATTATTACCCTTTCTTAGTAATCCCTAAAAACCATAATAGTCTCTTACAAAGTACCTTTGGCCAAGGGAGAGATTGAGTCTTGATGGGTTCATCTTCAAGGTAAGTATCTATAACTTTACTCCTTTATGTTAGTAGATATAAGTTGCATAAATAATGGATTTTGAATATATTGATCTATCCATGCATTAAGGTTTTACCTATACATAGCTTAATTAGGATTCTCCTATCCATGTTTAATTTTCATGTTTATCATGCCCACTTTGTGCCACAAGATTTGGTGAGCCCTAGATTATATTTTAATTTAATTTTCATATACTTTGGGAATATAAAAATATAGGACCTATCTAGGGTTATTACATGTTATTTCCTGATTAGGGGCTTTGGAACCCTTTCTAGTGATGTTATTGGGGTAAGATATCTCTTGGTTAGGTCAAGCAGATCCATCTTAGTCATGACCCTAAATATATAATGTATGAAAAATCAAAAGTGTGAGTAGCATTTATCTTCTTCAAGCTAGGATTGATTAATAGATCAGTTGCATTTCCCTTTATATACACTAGGTATATGGAAGAGGGTGATTATAGGATTCATTAAAGGGTCTAATTCTTTCATGGCCACTCTAGGCATAATATTTTAGTGGAATGTTCTCATAAATCATTCCATGAAAGTGTTGTCTGATAACTTGATGTTACAAATAACATCTTTACCTTCATAGTTATTCTTAAAACACACAACTTCTTGGATATTATGGAAAAATCCTCTCAATTTATAGACTTCATTGAAAAACAAGGTTGATACGTACAATGGGTGATGAAATCCTAGTCATCGTGCCCTAAGGACTCATAATTAGTGATCAAATTCCAGCTTGTATGGTCAAGAAAAAGGGAAGATAAGTTTTTTATGATCCATAGGGTCCCATGAGTGGAAACAAAAGAGAAGACATAAAATTTATTCTATAATTAGGGAAAATATAATTATTTTTATCACCCAAGATGTTAAAATTAGATAAGGGGAGAGCATACACACATCAAACTATCACACACAAAGACACAAACACAAAATTAAATTCAGACAAGTTTTTTTTAAGCACCAAATTAAAGTGTTTGGTCTTTTTAAATGTACCAAAATAAGTGTGATGATATGTTTTATTTAATAATTACATCTTTAGCAAGTGGAAATTTACATCAAATAGGTTGATTTTTGATCTCAATGGGCAACCTACAAATAACACTAGAAGTTTGATTTAGAACATCCTCAAAATTAAATTCAGACAAGTTTTTTTTAAGCACCAAATTAAAGTGTTTGGTATTTTTAAATGTACTAAAATAAGTGTGATGATATGTTTTATTTAATAATTACATCTTTAGCAAGTGGAAATTTACATCAAATAAGTTGATTTTTGATCTCAATGGGCAACCTACAAATAACACTAGAAGTTTGATTTAGAACATCCTCAACAAGTGATATGTGTCAAAAGTGCTCTTTCATAAAAATATCTACATGAAATGAAGTCAAATCAATTTAAATATTAGAAATCTCACAAAAATTTTACTTTAAAAAAAATGAGACCCAAAATGGAGTCAGGATGAGAAAGAACAAGCCTTTAGAAGTTAAGACATAAATTAGTAGTCGAAGTCATGGTAAGAACTAAATCCATGCTATAGATCTATAGTTTGAGTTGTATCCTAAAATGAAACTAGGCTAAGTATTTACAATCTAGTTTGCAGATCAAGAATTTATGAAAAGACACACAATAAACTTATAGATTTTGGGGAAATTGGCTCAAAAAATCTCCAATTCATTTTAAAAACAAGCTAGGATGGCCTCAAAAGGGATTGAGGTGTGTGGTCTCACTGGGTGTGCCAAATATAAAACATGATTGCAAAGGTGAGTTTTATGTCTAGTATAAAATCCAAAACAATTGAAATATACCACAAACCTAGGTGTGGTCCTTAGACTGAGCAAGATGGAGAAGATTTAAAAAAAAAGTAAATGCAACTGTTATACCTTGTGATCTCCTTTCTTAAAAGAGTGATGTGATTCAATGTAGTTAGAAAAATGATTGTATAATGCATGTGGGAAATATGACATTGTAACTTATTACAAACTAGATTATGCATGAAGAGAATAGTTGAATCTTTGAGTGGTTCTCTAAATAGGCATCACTTTTTCATATTATCAAGACTTTTTAGTAAACTTTGGTAGAACTATGTTAGGAAAATTAGGCTTGTTAAAATGAGAGGGGAAACCCTAAATTTATATGATTTCATGATGATTATGAACCACTGATCTTGAACAAAGATTAATGATGGAAAATGAGTCCTCCTCCCCATTAAATGAGAGGTTGAGGAGTACATATGGGGTTGGCTAGTGGGTAGGAGGGCTTGTGATGTGTTATTTATATCGATTGATGTGGTATGGAGGTGATTTTCTTTAGAAGAAGGGTTGATTTCATATGGATGTGAGAAATGTATTTTAAATTGGTTTTGATTGGTTAACATGTGATTGTCTTGTGATTGGAGCGTGATGTAAGGATATTTAACTTTTACTAATTTTTAGAAAATATAAATATTCAAAAGCCATGGAATTTTTATTAAGGATAGTTAATTAATCTAGATTAATTAACTAATAAGATGTGATGTGAATTTTGTGGGATTGGATGTGATGATGGAATAGAAGGGATCAATTGGCTAGGGGGTTGATGAATAGTTTTAGTTAGGCTAGGGATGTTAGTGCAAATAGAGGATTGATTGGATGATTTAGGGATGATGTTAGTGAAGAATTACCATATAGTTAAAATTGACATGAAGTGTCTAATTTTAGGTGTCTACAGTTCATATTTCAACTTCAACACTAATTTTGAGTTGAATACCATGTTCTCAAGCTTGAGTGCCACATCCTTAGATTGATCTAACCCACTGGGAGGCATTTTGTTGAGTTAGATTGTTGTTTTCCTTAGATGGTGTTGGCTTTATTTGGATGGTGTCACACTTTAATAAACTTCCATGCTGATGTATGTAGATTCAATGTTGTCAATGCAAAAGTAAATTATCTACCAATACTCTTAACACCTTGCCTTCAATGATGTGTATGTTTGAGTGTTAAATGCATAGGATATTTAGATTTAAATGAATCTTTGACTCTCCTTCAATGAATAAAATATATTATCTCTCTTTTAATTCAATAGACCACCTTTTCTCTCTTTCTAGATCAAATCTAATCATAGATTGACTCATTTTTTAAGATAGGGGACTAGAATGGCAATCTTCAAACCTCCATATTTCATGTTATTCAAAATTGATTTACATAAGATAAAGATATATATGCCAAGACAAATTCAATGTATAATAATTGAATGCAAAACCTCTTATAGATCTTGGTGCATGAATTGTGTTGGGATTTCAACATACAAATTTAAAGACATTAATAAGATAGTGAGGGTTGTTACAGAGTTGTTAGTGATGGCTTGGAGGTGTCCAAGTGAGTGGATGAAATGTATTGATAGTCTAAGTATCAATGATAAAGTGTGTAGTGTGCTTGTCTTAGTATGCTTGAAGTAGGCTTGGTTGATCTTCAATTTTGGCATGGTTAAGGATGTTTAGGGATGATTATGGTGACTTAAGGCTATACAAGGGATAATATCAAAGGTCAAGGATGATTGGAAAGCTTGTGTAAGTGCATGGTATTCATCTAGTTATTCATTATGACTATCTTGGCATAGTAGGTCCTATGATAGAGAAATCTGAATAGGAAGTTTGCTAACATCACCATTGCCACGTATGGATGAGTTAGGGGGATTTGTTCATATGGGTTTTATCACATTATTTCCAAATTTATATGGTCCAAGTTTTAGGTCATGTAGGTGAGTAGATAAAAATATATAACTACTCAAAGTTGCCTTCCCATGGAGTTTACAATGTTTTCCCATACTTAGCCAAATTTGTAAGGGAGATCTAATGATGGGTGTTTAATCACATCATAGATAAATGATGTGAAATCAACCTAAGCCTAATATCTATGTTCAATAAGAGATAATCAAAAAATTTGATGGTGTTATATTTCACATGCTTGAAGGGTCCAGGAGTAGTTTGTTACATGGATAGATTCCCCTATATGAGATCATATGGTTCAAATTTCAAGACATGAGATTAAGCGTAAAAAAAGTTATTAAGGTTTAAATTTGGCCTTCTAGGAAAATTATATTGGTTATAATACTTATCCATATTTTCACAACATTAAATATTAGGACCAGATAAGGATCTAATGGCAACTGGGTGTTCATACATGCATATCTATGATGTGTATTGAGTCAAAGAGGTCACAATGTCTAACGTTTACGAAAGTTAAAGTTCAAGCTACTCTCGAAGAGATAAATGGACTGAATTTATTACAAACTATCAAGAATAAGTGAGAATATGATAAGTATTTGATGCTTAATAGTGAGAAAATGTAAAGATTGAGCTAATCTGTGGAGATCTAGGGTTTGTATTTAGTCAAAATCACTAAGAAGCATGAGATGAGGTCAAACTAATAGATGTATAGCATAGTTAAGATCAAAAGATATCAATAGTGCATATTTGATCTATGATGTGAGGACATGAGATTGTTACATAATGTTTGAAGTTTAACAGTTGCTTAGTGATCATTGCAATTGAAATATTTGAATTTGTGAGGGAAGACCAGTTTGTAGCTTTGTGCTATAAATTTTAATATATGCAAAATTTGACCATGGTGTAAAAATAAAAGTTTCAAAAGAATCAAAGGAAAATCCATAAAAATTGGTTAGAAGGTTTTATTATCCTTATAGTTGCATATATTAAGCTCTAATGACTATGTGTTTGACCATATTCTATAAGTGACCCAAGAAGGATAATTGAGTTTGTTATAATAGTTTTTAGATGTTTCAAGGGGACTTAGTTATTGGAGTGTTTTAAACTCCCTAAGGATGATCTATATGGATTTTATAGGTTTGACCAATCCATATTAAGTATGAACAAATGCTTAGAAGTTGACTATGTGGTCATCCCTAGTGTTTTTGTTTATAAGGTTAAAAATTAATCTATTTGTCTTTAGCAGAGGAGTGTTGTGATGAATATGATCATTTAAAGATATAGAATGGGTCATCTAAAGTGTATCTATAAATATGGAAGTGGTCCTATGTTTCTAATTCACTCAATAGAGTGCTAAATAGGGTAATAGGTCTCCATGAGACTTATAAGGGATACTAAGGCCTAATTGAAAGGTATAACTACTTAAGGGTGACCCGTGGATGCTATGGTCAACATATGAGGAAGGTATTAAGATATGGATTAATGTGATATAAGAATTAAGGGTTAAGGCATGTCTAATGTCCAATCAATAAGTTAATAATTATGAGGGCTCTATAAAAGATGAAATCAAATGTGGTGATTTCTAGACTTGAGAGAAGGTGTGTGTGACCTGAGAGAAGAGGTCTATGAGAGATTAGTGGTGAAGGAAAGGGTGTGTGTCCATTTCATGGGTTGTAGATTAGATCAAGTTTATGACTATGTGTATGACCTTTAAGTCATATTTTTGATGTCAATAATTATGCTCTTACATGTTTGAAGATTAAGGATGAGTGAAAAATAGATGATGTCTATGTGAGCTTGGTGGTTGATTTGAGAGGAAAATTAGATTGTGGATTATGTAGTATATAGATCTGAAGAGAGATGATATACATTATATCTCCATCATATTAGCAGCCAATCAGTGATTAGGATATTTTCATTTCATAGGTTTTGGTAGGGTGTTCAACATCTAGGTCAGAAGGACTTGACCATCATGTGGTCAAAAGGACTTGATCATCATAGGGTTAGGGGACCCTTGTGAAAAAAATGTTTCACTAAATATGGTCAAAAGGACTTGACTAATAGGTGGTCAAAAGGACTTGATCATCCTAGGGGTAGGTGTTCCTTATGGATCAAGTGTTTCACTAAATTTTGGTCAGAAGGACTTGACTAGTCTCATGTTTATGATCATCTTATAGGAAAAGTAGCCTATGTGTTTACAGGCTTGAGATTGGGTTTTATTCCCCAAGAGGGTTTCCCACATAGATATTATGTTGTGTATGTGATCTTGAATTATCTATTGTTTATTTCTACAAAAAATTTGAATTCTTCATGAATGGTTTTATTAAATGCCTAAGTGTTCAAAGGATATAGAATTTGATTTGGATTATTTGCCACCACTGATTTACCCCCCCTCCCCCCACCCCCTTAGTGGGTTTTTACATCTAAAAATTTGTATCAAATCAAGTCCTTTGGTAAAGTCTTGATAGCTTAAAGGAGATCTAAGGTACACTATGGGTAGCCATCAAATACAAAGAGGTTTTTCCACTAATTAAGATCTGATGTTCAATAGATCCAATTATGCTTTTTGGAGTGTGAGGATGTGGACCTACATCATGTCCCTAGGGTTTGACACTTGGAAATATATTTTGGATAGTTATTTAACATGTACTATTCATCCATCTAGTGTTGCAAATAAGAAGATGTCTAATAACAATTATAAGGCAATGAATGTTATCACTTGTTATATTTTAGAGACTGAATACACCAGGGTATTACATTGCATATCTGCCAAGGTAATGTGGGATAAATTGAATACTATTTATGAATGATATTCAAATATTTATTTGGAAAAGATATAGATTCATTGAAGATAATTTGATAGTCTTAAGATGAAGGAAGAAGATTCTATGGCATCCTTTCTGTAGAGAGTTGATGAGATTGTGAACATCATTAGGGGTCTTAAAAATAAGGCTAAATAAGCTATTGTAGTTTAAAAGGTATTAATGTCTCTGTCTCTCTCTCTCAAATTTTATTCTAATGTATATATTGTAGAATAAATTCATCATCTTACTCAATTGAAAATGGATGAATTGCATGGCATCATTACTACCTATAAGATGAGAGTAAATGATGATATACCACCAAAGAAGGAAGCAAAATTTAAGATAGATATGAATCTAGAGAAGAATTACTAAGGTAATAAAATCAAGGAGGATAACACATCTGATATTAATGAAGATGAACTAATTACTTTGTTTACAAGGAAACTGAAAATAGGGTCGAGTAAGTATAAGGGTAAACTACCCTTCCAATGCTTCAATTATGGAGAAGTAGTACATTTTGATAATAAGTGCCCTCATGAGCATACAAATAATGATGATGAAAAGCATGGTGATGGCCAAGATGAAGATAAAAAGACATACAAGTCTGATAAGAGGAAGATAGGATTCAGAAAGTATGACAATAAGAAGTCCTTCAAGAACAAGAAGACTCTCTACACCAATAAAGATTGTAGCTTATCTGATGAAAGTGAAGATAGTGACTCTGAGTATGATCATAAAGATGATGGTCCTATTGAAGATGAAGTGCTCTTCATGGTTGAGGAATGAAGTTACTCATATCAAAAGGAGTCTACTTGGAGTAATTCAGATGATGGTAAGATGAGGTGGACTGTGAGTCTGAATTGATGAATGCTCTTGAAGAACTAAAGATTGATAAGAAGATTAACAAGAAGATGAAGTCTCAAATCAATAATTATGAAGAAAAATTCAATGTGTTTGAGGAAATAATGAATTAAGACACCAAGGATGATGAAGATATAGTCAAACATCTTAGTTGTCAATTGAAAATCCTATTTATAAGCCTAAAAGCTAAAGAAGATGAATTTTCAAGTTATGTAATTAAAAATGAGTCATTAAAAGTTGAGTTAGAGAAGACATCTAGTAAAATGTATTCATTTATTAGATTTGAAAATAGATCAAGTGATCTAGACAACATTTTGAGTGTTCAAAAGCATGTAAGTGATAGAATTGGTGTTGGACACAAAGAAGAACCAGAAAATGCAACTCATGATAAGATGAAGACTAATGTAAATCAGACTTTGAAGGTTAACAATCAGTTAAGGAATGAAGATGATGGAAGAGTGAAAACAAATCAGATCAAACAACCAAATGCCATGGGTTATGCATGTTTTAATGGTTATTGTTACACATAGAATCAGTTTGGGCATAAAGCTAGAGAATGCAAGAGACCTATTAAAAATGAATTTACATGGAAATATGATGGGGGTCATTAGTAAAAATTTGTGAACAAATTTAAGTACTTCAACTATATTGATAAGAGACATTTTGATAAGCTTTGTCCAAATAAGGTAAGGCAAGGCGACTCTTCTTCAAAAGGAGTAGTTTGTTTCAACTGATAAAAGAATGGACATGTTTCAAGATTTTGTTTTAATCAGGGAAGGCATGGTAAGCTTCTTGTGAAAGGTATAATGTGATTCAACTATCAAGAGAGAGGTCACTTTGATATATTTTGCAATCAAAGGCCTACAAGATAGGTTTAATCATCCTCCTAGAGTGCAAGAAAGAAGGTAAGTTAACTAATAGAAATCAAAGGTGGTAAGTGTGAGTCATGATGAGTTTGTAGGTCCAAGTAATCTATTTTATATGGTGTAGAATGCTACAAAATTTGAAGAGTGCCAAGTGATCTCATTGTCTACTCATGTTATGAATGAAGATATAAGGTTCAAGGAGAAGACCAAGGTTCTAGTTGAGGTTATCTCTGAGGTCTGTTTGGATGCTAATGAGTAACCTGTTGTATGTGAGTAAGCTTTAATCTTGGTTCTTGTGTTGTTAAGGTTTGAAGGTGATGTTATGTAATGCAAATAAGTTACTTTAATGATCAAGGTATATCAAGATTCCATAGCTACTCCAAATATTGTATATCCTATCATAGAAAAGAAAGTGAGTGATGTAGAAAAGGAAAAAGTTGTCAATGTTCACACTAAGGAGAACAAGAGCAATAAGTAATATAGCTATAAAAGGATTCTAGTGGTTACCAAGGAGATGTGTGCCACTCCTAGCTTCACTTTGTTTTAGAGCATTGTGGTATAGAGGAGGTCATTTACGATTCTTACGAGACTCCTTTTAGTGGAGAAGCAAGTGTTACTATGGTGTTCTTCAGAAGGTCCTACAAGGCAAGAGATGAGTGTTTCTAGTTGGTGTTGGTGTGTCAAGATGGGATAAGTGCTTTGATGAGGTCAAAATGATGTCATAAGGTGTTTTTGCTATGTATGCAGTATATACAAGATCAATTTTTTTGTTTTTAGGTGGCATTATGATATTGATAGAATGTCAAGAAGAGGTTGGTGCTCAGAAAGGTCTATGCACTTCTTTGTGATGAGTTCTAGGTCAATTTGTGTCTTGATGATCCTATTTGTGACTTTTGAAGGTTTTTGTGTGCTCCCAAGTTTATCTTTCTTATTACAAATCAAATCTATGGTATATAAAGTCAACGTTTCCAAAGGTGTGAAGGCTCAAATTTTGGTTTAGAAGTGTGTAATGGTTGTCTTCAAGTGTGCAAGATGTTTTAAATGTGGGCATTGACTAGAAGGAGGTTTGTTGACCTTGTTTGTTTTGAGAGTTTAGAGTTTTTGGCTATGTTATAAAAGTGGTTTGCCTTATGATTTGAGGTATAAGGCTTCTTAATAATTTTAATGGGCCAAATGGGTTATCAAATCAAGCTTCATATAGATTTGAAAGTTTGTGGTTTTCAAATTATTCAAGTTTTTGTTAGGATGGAGGCCTAATTAGCTAGAATGCTTGTGAATGAAGTATGTTGTATAATATGATCTAGGTGATGAAAATTGGTTTTATTGAGGGAGAATATGGGAGAGCTCTAGATATGAATTTTTAGGTTTTGAAATTATGTATACTAAAAGTTGTGGGCTCTACAAGTTCTAGAAAGGGCTACATGGAGTCTAGACAAGTCTAATGTAAAGATTTGATGTTTTTACTTAGGCTATCCAAAATAGAAAGGAATGAGTGTTTCATGGTGAGTTCTCAAGTTGGTTTAGAGCATGTTTTTTATTTGGTGAGTGTCATGAAGTTATGTTGTTGGTCCTTGAGCTAGCTTGAGAAAGAAGGCTAGTAAGCCTATGTGGTGGTTCTTCATGGTGTGTGAAGATCTGAAGATGCTTAAGAGGTGCAATGGATTAGAGATATTATGAGTCCATCTTAAATTTTTCTTAGTTAACTCCATCAATTTTTAGTATTTTTGTGTGTTCTTTCTTCATTGGTTGTAGTGCTTGGTCGAAGAGAGTATTGGCATGTAGTAAGAGGAAGTTATCAAAGTAAAAAAGAGGTAAGCTCAAGGTAAAGAGGAGTATGTATAATTTATATCAGGTGGTAATCTCTTGTTGATGGACTTTTAAGGTCTGTAGGATTAGTTTGTGCCCACTTTGTCATTGTGTCAAAGGAGGAAAAGGCTCTTACTATGAGAGTGTCTGAAGAGAGAGAAGGAAGGTGATATGTATGATGGGTGTTGACATCAATGAAAAAGGGGGAAATTATTGCATATTTTTAAGCAATGTCATGGAAGTTTCCAGGTGAATGGATGAAGTATCTTGATATTCTAAGAATCAATGATAAATTATGCAGTGTGCTTGTCCTAGTATGCTTGATGTAGGCTTGGTTGATCTTCAGTTTTGGCATGATTAAAGATGTTTAGGGATGAGTATGGTGATTTGATGATGTGAAAGGGGTCTTAAAAGCTATCAAGGATGACTAGAGATCTTGTTTAAGTACATCATATTCATCTAGTTCTTCATTATGTTTATCTTGGCATAGTTGGTCTTGTGACATAAAAATATGAGTAAGAAGTTTGTTGACATCACCATTCTCATTATTGGATGAGTCAAGGGGAGTTTATCATATGGGTTTGATCACATTAGTCCCAAGTTGATATGGTCCAAGTTTTAGGTCATGAATATGACAAGAGAAAAATATATAACTATGCAAAGTTGGCTTCCCAAGTAGTTTACAATGTTTTCCCATAGACAAATTTGCAAGGGAGATCTAACAGTGCACATTTAATCACATCATTGATCAATGATGAGAAACTAATATTAGACTAATATGTATGTTCAAGAATATATGAGTAACTAGTTTTATGTCATTATATTTAACACATGTAAAGGTTCCAAGATCACTTTGTTACATGGATGGATTCCCCTATGTGAGGAGATCATATGGTTCAAATTTTAGGACATGTAATTAAGAAAAACAAAAGTTATTAAGGTTCAAAGCTGGCTTTCCAAAAAAAATGAATTGGTTCCCCTATCTAGCCATATTTGTACAATGTTAAATATTAGGACTAGATAAGGATCTAACAGTGAGTGAGTGTTCGTACATGTAGATCTATGATGCATATTGAGTCAAAGAGGTTAAAGTGTCTAACATTTAAAAAAGTTAAAGTTAAAAATACTCTTGAAGAGATAAATAGATCACATTTGTTCCAAAATATCAAGAAGTAGTGAGATGATGATAACTGCTCAATGTTTAACAATGAACAAAGGTAAATACCAAGCTAATCCATAGTTATTAATAGTGCATATTTAGTCAAAATTACTAAGGGGTACGAGATGAGGTGAAACTGACAGATGTTTAGCATAGTTAAATATCAGAATACATTGATGGTGCATATTTGATATATGATATGAGGACATGCAATATTAACATAGTGTTAAAAGTTTAATAGTTGCTTAGTGACCATTTGAATTCAAATATTTGAATTTATGAGGGAAGACTAGTTTGTAGTGTTTATGCTATAACTTTTGATATATGCAGAATTTGACCATGGTGTAACAATAAAAGTTTTAAAGGACTCCAACATACATCCAAAAAAAAATTTAGAAAGTTTGAATTTCTATATAGTTGTATATATTGATCTATATTTATCTCTAAAGTTAACTGTGTGTTTTCCCATGTTCTATAAGTGAACTGAGAAGGATAATTGAGTCTGTTCTAATATTTTTTAAATGTTTCAAGGACTTAGCTATTGGAGAGTCTTTTAAAATCTTTTAATATGATTTATATATATTTTTGATGTTTTACCAATCAATATTCAATTTAAATAAATTATTATAAGTTGACTATTTGTTCATTCCTAATGTTTCTTTGTATAAGGTCAAAGATTGATCTATTTGGATTTAACAGAGGAGTGTTGTGATGTTGTGATCATTTAAGGATGTTTAATGGGTTATTTGGAGTGGACCTATGCATTTTAAAGTGGTCCTATGTCTCTAATTTGATCAATGGAGTGCTAAATGGGGCAATAGTTCTCCATGAGACCTATAAGGGCTACTAAGGCCTAATTGAAAGGTGTAGCTACTTAAGGGTGACCTATGGATGATATGGCTAACTTATGAGGATGGTATTGAGTTGTGTCTTAGTATGATATAATACTTAAGGGTTAAGGCATGTCTAATTCCTGACTAAGAAGTTAATATTAATGAAGGCTCTATAAATATGAAATCAAATATGGTGATTTCTAGACATGAGAGAAGGTGTGTGTGACCTGAGAGAAGAGATGTATGTGAGACTAGTGGAGCAAAGGAAAGGGTGTACACCTAGTGGATGGGTTGTAGAGAAGAGTAGGTTGATGACTGTGTGTATGAATTTTAGGTCATATTTTTTATGTCAAGATATGTGCTCTTGTAGGTTTCAAGATTGAGGATGAGCAAAGGAAATATGATGTCTATGTGAGCTTGGTGGTTGATTTGAGAGGAAGATCAGAGTGTGGAGTGTGTAGTGTATAGATTTGAAGAAAGCTAATATACATTATATGTCCATCAAATTGGTATATAATTAGTGATTAGGGGATGTTCATTTCATAGGTGTTGAGAGGGTGCTCAACATCTAGGTTAGAAGGACTTGACCATTAAGTGGTCAAAAGAACTTTATCATCTTAGGAGTAAGAGCTCCTTGTGAAACAAGTGTTTCAAAAAAGCTGGTCATAAGGACTTGACCAATAGGTGGTCAAAAGGACTTAATCATCTTAGGGGCATGTGATTCTTTTGGAATAAGTGTTTTATTAAATTTTGATCAGAAGGACATGATGAGTCTCATGTTTGTGATCATCTTATATGATAAGTACTCCATGTGTTTATAGGCTTGAGAATAGATTTTATTCCCCAAGGGGGTTTCCCACATAAATCTTATGTTGTGTATGTGACATTGCATTATCTATTTTTTCATTTCTATAAACATCTTTAATGCTTCATGACTACCCACTCTCTTAGTGGGTTTGTACCTCTAACAAGGGTGGGCGGGATCCTCTTCACTTTTTTCTCTCAAATTATCCATCATCTTCTCAAGGTCAACATTTTTTTGATACCAAATGTGAAATTAATATAATATTCATTAATAGAACCAAAAGCTACATAACTATATTTATAACTCAAATAAATTCCTAAAGAATAGGATCTTACCATTATAAATTCTCAAATAACAATTAACAAAATAATTATCTAAATAATGTGAGTTGTGTTATTCAACATCTTCACATGACAAATATCCTATGTTTAATTAATAATAATATTTTATTGTAATAAATACATAGAAAATATATGCATCATATATGATACTTAGCCACTTGTGTTTAAGTTAAATTTTAAAAATGTCATTTTTGATGATGTAACGTATAAATGGATAAAAAAATGTTTTTCAATAGATCTAAACTTCGATTGCTATTTATTAAGTTAGTAGTGATCCTTGAGAATGAATGTTTCTTTTATTATAGTCTAGATTATAACACACTCTTTTCAAGAAAATAGGTCTCACTATCCTATTTCTCAAGATTAACTAAACATAGATATACTAGAACATAACATATATTCATTCCTTTGTTATGAATTCAACTACATTATCAACATGAAACAAAACAACATCAATTATAGAAAAAAGATATATAATTCACTATAATATTAACTAGCTGACACCTATAGGAAATCAATTTTGATTTAACCATAGCAAATTATATCGGACTATTTTTTAATTTTATACCTTAAATGATCCCTAGTCATCCAACATATTGCGAACCAGGGAAAATTATGTTTGCAGCTCCGAAGTGAGTTGCCATGAAAAAATTCTCTTTGTCTAACCTTATACATGGCTGTGATATTTTATTGATGTTCATTCTCCAATGCATTGAATATCTATATGAATTTTCATACTTGAATCCACAAAAAACTTATAATGCAATATTTTTGTTTCCTAAAATTTTGTCTTGTCCATCATTGTTTGCTACTACTAGAAAGATGCTCTCAAAGATTTGTCACTCTTGTCATCCTCCATCCTCCTATTCACTTCATCATTTGGTTTTTATGATTTCTATAATTTCTCTTGAATTCCCTGCAATAGAGCATCTGAGACTACATAGATCCATTCCTCCACTTGAAACACTAAGTGACACTCATGGAGCAAATTGTGTTCATTCATAGCCTCTAATATGGCTATCGTATTGACTCACACATGCATTAGTTCTTGCTTCCAAGCTCAAGTTTGGAATGTGAATCATGTTGAATTTTAGTAAGTGAATTAGTTAGTTAATTAGTCACCATATGTAGATATAGATATAGATATATCATTCATAATATATAGTAAATATTTGAAAAAAGAGAAAATCAAAAAATTGTGTTTGAAAATTTCCAAAAATTGATGTTTCAAGCCTAAGCAAGTCCCATCATCAGGAGAAGAGATCCACAAGTATGCACAATTTGTATTAAATAAATACAACAAAATTGGTGCAAAAACATAAATGATCAGCTAATGCAAATGGAGAAAAGATAAAAAAAGAGGAGATTGGTTTCTATGTGTTGCTAAGTTTCTAGCCATCATCTCTATTCAAGTTATTTGAGTTCTTTTCAATTTCAACTACCTCAGAAACCCTTGTTTTCATGTAGAAGATTCTCTCCCCTCTCCCCTCTCTATATATATTATATGGAGTTAGATAGATTTAGTTGAGGGACCCCCTCTCTTCTCTATCTATATATATATGTCTCAAGTTAGAGGGGCCCAAGCCCTATCTAACCATATATATAGAGAGGGGGGGACATATCTAATCTATATATGGCATATCTAGATCTATATAGATGGGTTCATGAGGTAGTCAAAACTGAAAATAACTCAAATAACTTGAATAGAGATGATGGCTAAAAACTTAACAACACATGGAAACTAGGGATTCAACTTATTAAAGATTAAAAATATCCTCCTTTTTGTCTTTTCTCCATTTGCATTAGTCAACCATTTCTATTTTACACCTATTTTATTGTATTTATTAAATAAAAATTATGCATTGCTTACTCATGGATCTCTCCTCCTAATGATGGGCCTTGCTTAGGCTTGAAATGTTGATTTCTAGAATTTTTCAAATGCAGTTTTCCAATTTTCTCTTTTTACAGATTAGATATAGCTGAGCACGAATGGAATAATGAGATATATAGAGGGGGTCATTCTGCTATTTTATTCTTTTGTTCATGTTTTTCCATGGTTTTAACTATGATCATCCTAAATTCTAAGGCTCATTTTACTTTAGTTATAGATGGTAATTTATTCAGAACATTGGCCAAGTTCTCTGAAAATGTGATTAACCCTATCATAGTATCAGGTTGAAATTTGTCTCATGTGGTTGCTCATAGATATTATTTCCATATAACAAATTCTATCATACGACATTTTGTAATCTATATATCTGACATCTAAGGGTCATTCTCATCAGAATTTTGTGTTTTATGTTGTTATCCTTGTAGCTATGTTGGTTTAGTGCTTATTCCCACAATCATTTATTTTGCAGACTATATTGTGCCCTCAAATTACCCTTGATATTGACCTTAGTGATCACAATTTAGGACCCTTCTTATTCCCTAAACTATCAGGTGTACTCAATGGAGGTATAGATTGAAGTGGCCACACTGATTTTTATACCTAAGTTTATTTTTGTTTACTGGGATTTGGCATGACCATATCTAAGGTGATGAAAAATGGTAGGTTTTGGATATAAATAAGGATCAATGGATTAACTCTCAGATGGAGATAAGGAGTCTGATAAGTTATCCTAGTGAAGGAAAAAAGATAGAGAATCAAAATTAGAGATTAATCACTACTATAAAATCTTTGAGACTCTATCCTCTAAGATAGAGCTATGTAGATAGGAAAAAAAAGGCATCTAAGAGAGGTGGGAAGGATAGAGGTTTGTATATAACCTTAGATAAAACATAGAATTGGTATGAAATGGAGTTTTAACCATGATAATCTAATCAAGTTTAGGAGACATCAAAAATCCAGGAGTGAGAATTTAAAGCTTGAAGTTTTATATTAGTGTTCGAAAAAATTATTACAAATTTATTGTTTTGCATTAGTCAGTACAATGGTTAGCTCATGTTAATGAAATATTGATTTTTATTTATTTTTTCTTCTATAAAATCTTAGACTGTCATTAGTATAATGTAACCCTCCAAAAATGTTTTAATATTATTTTAGATTTCCATTTGATAGTTCTTGGATTTTAAAATAGATTTACCTTCACAATGATTTACAACTTATTACTTCACTGATTCTTTCCCAATACTGATTTACCTTAGGTCATTAAGGCATAAGGATTCCCAATTGTGAATTACCTTAGGTTATTAAGACTTAAAATCCATATGGCTATTTCAACTCAAATTTACATTCTACAATTTCCTTTAAAATTTTGAAGAAGATAATAAAACACCAATAAGAGATTTTCATATTTGTATTAATTATATTCTAATAATATTTTTTACTAATTCTAACTTGATAAAAAAATTTAAGCATATGTAAAAGTTCAATCATACTTTAACATAGGTCATAAGTAATTATTTTCATTAAAATATATCCATAGTAAAATCATCAAACAAATATGATTACTTCCCTCTGCTTCATTTGTTTTATTGAAATAAAACATGCACTATAAACTCTCCAGTCTTATTTTAGAAAATCTTTAACATGAGCTAATAATGCAAAATACCAATGTTCTTCTTTTTCATAAAGTATTTAACTTGATCCTTAACAAAAAGGACCATATGATTGGCACAATTTCCAACTTCCATTGAAAACATTTTAATTTTTAAAAACATTTCAAAATGATTAAGTTCTGATTGAAGATGATACAAACAAGATAAATATGAAAATAATAAAAGAATTTAAAAAAAAAAAAGTGACATTATCTCATGTTTTCCATAAACACATGAAATATAAAAATCAAATATTTAACAAAGATTATATATATATATATGTATATATATATATGTATATATATATGTATATATATATGTATATATATATATGTATATATATATATGTATATATATATATATATATATATATATGTATATATATGTACATACATATATACATATATATATGTATATATAGATATATACATACATATATACATATATATATATATGTATATATATACATATATATATATATACATATACATACATATATATATATACATATACATATATATATATACATATACATACATATACATACATATATATATATATATATACATACATACATACATATATATATACATATATATATACATATATATATACATATACATATATATATACATACATATATATATATACATACATATATATATATACATACATATATATATATATATATATATATATATGACAATTATTTTGTAGATTTTTTATAATTTAATACATTTATACAATCTATCCAACTTCTATTCTACATGGATTCAAGTAAATCATATCTTACAACCAAACTCAGTTCTCCTAATAAACCAACAATATTCCTTCATTACTAAACTCTTGAAAGAAACATAAAATTAATCTATGTGTAATCTATAGCTAGATTCCAAGTCCAAGTGAACCATGATGAACAAATGGGTTAGATGAGTCCTTCTATTGGTGTCCCCAATCCACCCCATCCATCAATTTTTGCTTATCAAAACAATCTCACAACCAAGTGCCAAGTTTCATGTTTAGGTTTGAGAATGACAAAAGGATTCCTTAAATAATAATAGTGATATGAAATTAAAGTACAATATAGTGACATTATATCATTAAATATACATGTAAACATATTTACTTAAATTCATTAAAAAAAAAATGATTAAAATTATTAAACTTATAAAATATTTTTAATAAATGCAAAATGCAATCATGATGCTTACAAATGATATGTTTATGTTAGATATTGAGAAATATCCGTGAGTTTATTATTGATTTTGTAGAATCTTCTCATGTATCTTTACCAATGCTTGACACACATGAAACAATTATATGTCATGTGAAACCCTTATTTATTTATTGTCATAATATTATTTATGAGATTAATATGTTTTATTCATATAATTATAATTTTTTTTAATTGAATAGTGAAATTTCATTGATAAAATAAAATTATTATTATAAATTCACTCAAAAAATCATAAAAATCTAATGATTTATTATAATATCAATAAATATTTAACACAAAGTAAAAAAATTATAATCATCTGATTACATGTAGAAATTCCATGCCTATAATTCAAGTTGTGATCACAATCAAAACTATCAATTATATTCTAATATAGATAAAATAATTAATATTTTAATAAAATAAATAAAAAAGTGTCAGTATTTTATCACTTTTTATTTGGAAAAAAAAACACAAAAAACACATGATTAGCCAAAATTCTTCAATATTCACATTCAAATCCACTGCAAGGAATATCTCATGATCCCAAGCTAATAAGCCAAAGCATTCATGTTATAAATTTACTACAAACTTATCAATTTCAATCTAAAGTACAAGTGACATGAACAAAATTCAAATGAAAAATATCTTAAGTTTATATTAGCTTTATATTACTATGGAGGGATATTAAACTTGTCTTTTATTTCCTTAGTAAATCATGGCATAATATTCTATACACAATTCATTCATTTAAGAATTGGCTCAACACATATTTATTATCATTTCATTCTATATCTTAGCCAAGCTGCACTATGCATACAATTTTCATAAAATATGAATCATTTTACCTTATTTTGATTATGTAACCTTAAACACGTATAATTATTTGGCACTATTCAAATTGTATAGAATATATAAAGAGAATATTATTCTCAATGCCAAAGGATAATATGATTAATTAATATTAATTTAATATAAATATAATTTATCTGAGGGATTAAGATATTTGGTTGATTTATTGTTATGTGAAAATTTGAGACTAGATGCAAGCAATGGGAAGGTTAAAATTAGAATGTAAATCACTAAAATTAGGAAAGTTATATGTTTGCAATTATTAGAACAAATCCACTAATTTGTGGATCCATGCACTATATGATAGCATCTTAATTCTATTAGTTTTTTCTATATGTATAATGCCCCTTTTCTCAATACATGCCATTGTGTTTTCTTATAATATGTCTCTATGTGGGATTTCAGACTCAATAATATGTGTGATATCTAAGAAAATTTTATCCTTTTAAAACACTAGGTTCACTTTCAAAACTAGGTTTAGGCATGAAAAATGAGAATAAGGTTGGTTGAGCTGACCTCAACCATTCCCCAATGAATGGTTGAGTGATGCCTACATATCCAAAACTCTTAATAAGGATGTCAAAATGCATGTAGCTATCCATGTTAGGTGTATTTTTGCAATGGTGATCCTTTAATGAATGCAACCTATAATCTAGATTTTGACACTTGGAAATGATATTTTTTATTTAGCTTGAGTGCTTCAGAATTTGGTTAGGACCTACTCCTTGATATTGATTACTAAATTAAGATGTTTATGGGAGTCCATTTGAATGTTCAAGTGTTATAATAGGATTTATTGATAATGTGATATAGTGTTAGATCTAAAAACAAACTTAAACTTAATTTGTATTTATATGGGACTATTTGGGTATTTACTCCATTGAAAAGTGAAATGCATGAGTTGACCCATGAAGATGATTTGGATTTGAAAAATTATTATTTACTGGTATGGGCATGGATTTAACATAATTAGACAAATTCAAAGTTTCACATGTGTTTGAGTTTGTCAGACTCATCTAAAATATAAGAATACTAATATGATGATCTAAATATAGTTTGAGCATAATCTTAAATAAGTTATTCACAAATTAAGGAAATTTTATAAGTGGCTAATAGAAAATTAGGAAGGTTAGATCCCATGAAAAGAATGTAGAAGTGAGGGAAGGGTGTGCAAAATCATATTTTACCCTAATTTGGATTAATGCTAACACTTATTAAGATATAAATTATATGTACAATTAATATCATAAAATATGGAAATCAATCATATATCTAAATTTATAAGATTGAAATTAATTTGATAATGGAATTTTATAAATATGGAAACAAAAGGGTTGTAGTCTAATGGTTGAGGATGATGGTTGCTTATATCTATCAACCAAGGTAAAAATCTATCTAGATACCTAACACAAAGATTTGATCAGTTTAGGCCAAGATCATGCCATGGGTTATTTTGATGGTGTGGATGCCCATTACTCGTGGCTACTTAGCCAAAGGAGCTCACTAATTTAGGTGTGTGTTTACTTAGCATTGTAAATATTCTATATGTTTATTCTCAAAATATGGGTAAATATGTCTACATTATATGTAATTCAGTGATTCCATGTAATTCCTTCAGGTATATAATCAAAAATATGGAAAGTACAATAAAAGATAAGGTATTTAGTGGATCCCTTTACTATGTAGAATTAGATAGCTAATAGGAAGGTAAGTGCTCAAATTTTGGAAACAATTATGTGGATATTTTATGTAACATAATTGCATTAATAAAAAATATGATCACTTTATTTAATTAGCATGATCATGTTATTTAAATTATAGCATGATAATTATCAATCCATAACATGATCGTGTTAATAGATAACATGATCACATTATTTAAAACAAAAATGTGGTCATGTTACTATTATTTTTCACATTTAAACAAATGGAGTGAATGTTGATTAAAAGTTAATGAAATCATGTTATTGATAATGTGATCATGTTCCTATTATTTTGCACATAAAATCATGTGAGAGTTACACACGAAGGCAACTTTGGCTAGAATCTTATATTTACTACTGTAAATGTTAAGTATAATTTTACATTTATTTTAGTAAATATAATAAATTAGGGTCACTCAACATTTGATAGATTTGGTCTCATAATTTCATGCCTTACGATGTGGAAAACAGTTTTTCAAAATCCAACTAGGTCAGTACTTAAGCATTTTTAGGTTCTAAGTTTTAAACCTAGGGATTTTAAGACATAATTTGTACAATTGATGCCCATTTTTGGTAAAAATATACTCATGTTTTAGGTTTTTATGTCTTGTAGATTGATTCTTGGAATTTCTAGGAGTTTTAGGTTTATAAAAATTAAAGTTTACAAACCACTCACTTTATAATTAATGTAAAGTGGTGTGATTAGGGTAGCATAGGTCACATTAATGACTACTTTGTGTTAATTTCACTTGTTCATCATCCCTCCCTCATATCTAATCACT
Source organism: Torreya grandis (assembly GCA_037957365.1). NCBI lineage: Eukaryota > Viridiplantae > Streptophyta > Pinopsida > Cupressales > Taxaceae > Torreya > Torreya grandis. The sequence goes on along the minus strand of JARHVA010000398.1, from coordinate 4,688,041 downwards.
TCCTACTAGTTCCACATCACCCCTAATCACTCTCTTGTCATTATTCATTATCCTCAATCACTCCCTTATTGAACCTCACTATAGTCATCTCTAACCACTCCTTCATCATCCTTGATTGCTCCTTCATTGACCCTCAATATACCACATCTTCCCTAATCACTCACTCATCATCACTCCTTCATTAACCCTCACCATCCCTCATCATCTTTAATCACTTCCTCATTAGCTCTCACCATCCCTCATCATCCATAATCACTCCTTCATTGGCTCTCACCATCCCTAATCACTCCCTCCTCATCTCTCATCATCCCTAATCACTCCCTTATTGACCCTAACAATTCCTCATCATTTATAATCATTCCCTCATCATCCCTAATCAATCCTTAATTGGCCCTCATGATCCCTCATTATCCCTAATCAATACTTCATCATACCTCATCATCTCTAATCACTCATTCCTCATCCCTCATCACCTCTAATCACTTCATCATTAATCATCACCATCCCTCATAATCTCTCATCACTCCCTCATCCTCCCTAATCACTCCCTCATTGACCCTCACCATCCCTCATCATCTCTATTCAATACCTCTTCATCCCTCCTCATCCTTAATCATTTCATTCAATACCTTTATGGTGGTATTTTTTTAGGGTTTAACAATGTTAGGAGTTACAAGTGGATATTTGAGTGCTAACATAAAATATAAGATATAATGATCAAAATGATGTGGAGGCAAATTTGAAACACAAATATTTAACACCTATGATAAAATATGGGCCTATTAGAAATGATGTTATTCATAATTAAAAATCTGCTAGAAAAAGAGAAGTAAAACCACCATAGCACCAAAAATGGGTAGTAAATACATGAGGATCACCAAGATATGTGATTTACTGAAACCAATCAATTGCTTTCCATATGATGACATGTTATAATCTAAATAATTATATTGAAGACATTCTTTTTTATGTCTATTGAATGAATCATCATACCAGAAAGTATAAAATAAGTTTTAAATGACTAGAACAAGTAGTCCAAGATTGGAAAGTGGTACTTAATTCATAAATTCAATATTCAATCCAATGAAGAGTGTCACACTATGAGCTCTCTACTTGCATATCTCAAGAAGTGGTTACAAATTATTTAGCATTATAAAATGGTAAATCGATAATAGATTATCAACCCAATGAAATGTTTGGTACTAAAAATATCTCTAATTCCAACAATAAAAAATTCTATGAATTAAAAATATTGTTTCATTAATAAATGTAGATCAATGGTGAGATAATACACTTCATTATTTCTAATGGAAGTTAGAAGAATTTAATTTCTCCTAAAGCATATTTTCAAAAATTGAACTTGAAATTTATACATCATCCATAACCATACTCTAGTGTATGGTCTAGTGTAGGCCTTGAGAAATGGATCACCTAGTAGTGTCACTTGGTGTACAAAATCAAACTATTTAGAGATGCAATCCTTTATGAAATCTCACCATTGGAGGTGTGTGATGTTTTACATGTGGTCAACCATATATTTAACATTATGCCTTTTATGTTAAGTCATGTAATGAATCCATTCATTTCAATATGTTAAATGACATCCTCAAGTCTTTTACCTATGTCATTTTTTTAATCTACCTTGATGACATCTTAATATTTAGAAAACATGGGATGAACATCTACACCATGATAAAATAGTTCTTCACATTTTGTGAAAACATATTTTTATGATAACATGAATAAATGTTCATTTTTCATGCAAGATATAATATATTTGCGACACAGTACACACACAAGGAGTGCATGTGTGAACCTAACCAAGATTAAAGTCATACAAGAATGGGAAACACTAAATAACTTTTCATCTAATTCAATGCTTCTAAAAATTATAAAATTATACAAGAGATTTGTGTTTAATTTTTATCTTTTGAACCAAACTATGAAAGGTGGAATAGAAAAAAGTTTCATCTAGTTAGTTGTACAATAAAGATAATTCGATGAACTAAAATTCAAACTCTATTTTGTGTTAGTATTTATGTTAATTGACTATAAATTTGGAATATCATCTAATTAATTCAGTAATGAAATTGACTATCACAAATGGGTATTGACAACACAAGTATTATAAAAGAGTTAATTTCTACTATATTGGATTAAATAATATATGATTTGAATCAAAGATATCTTTATAGTATATACTTACATCAGATGATGAGGGAGATATTAAGGATGGTGAGGAATGGTGAGAATCAATGATGGAGTGATGAGGGATGGTGAGGGATGGTGAGGCTTGATGAGGGAGTGATTAGTGATGATTTTGGATGAAGAAAGATTGATTAGGGATTATGACAGATGAAGAGGGAGTGATTAGGGATGATGAGGGATGGTGATAATCAATGAAATATTGATTAGGGATGGTAAGATCAAGTGATTAGAGATGATGAGAGACACTAAAGGTTTAATGAGAGAGTGATTAGGGATGAGTAGGGATGAGGAGGGAGTGAATAGGGATCAAGAAGAGATTAGGGATGATGAGTGATGAGGGATGATGAGGGTAAATGAAAAAGTGTTTATAGATGATAAGGGAATGATTAAAGATGATTAGGGATAGTGAGGGTCAATGAGGGAGTGATTAGGGAAAATCAAGAATGATGAAAGAGTGATTAAGGGCAATGAAGGATGAGTATAAAGTGATCAAGAATGAGGGAGGAATTATGAACAAGTGAAATTAACACAAAGTGGTTATTTGATGTGTGTAGGTCATCAATATGACCTAAACTACCCCAATCACACCACTTTAGATGAATTTCAAAGTGATTTGTTTTAAAACTTCAATTTTGTCAAACTTAGGACTCTTATAAATGCCAAGAATAAATTTAGAAGGCACAAAAACCTAAAAAATGACTATATGTTTACTAAAAATGGACATCAATTACAAAAGTTATGTACTAAAATCCCTAGGTTTAATACCTAGACCCTAAAAATGTCTAAGTACTTACTAGATTGGATTTTGAAAAACTATTGTCCATGTCATAAGAAGTGCAGATGTGAGACCAACTCTGTTAGATGTTGAGTGACCCTAATTTCTTATGGATGATGAGGGACAATGATGGATGAAGAGGGAATGATAAGGGATAGTAAGGGTCAATGAGGGAGTAATCAAATATGATGGATTTATTAGAGATGACTAGGGATAGTGAGGTTAAATGAAGGAGGGATTAGAGACAATGAATAATGATGAGAGAGTGATTAAGGGTGATGAGGTATAAGTAGGAAGTGATTAGGGATGAGGGAGGGATGATGACAAAGTGAAATTAGCAAAAAATAGTCATTTGATGTGTGTAGGTCATTAATATGACCTATGCTACCCCAATCACACCACTTCACATCAATTTTAAAGTGAGTGGTTTACAAAATTCAATTTTTACAAACCTAAGACTCCTATAAACTGCAAGAATCAAATCTAGAAGGAATAAAAACCTAAAAAATGACTGTATGTTTACCAAAAATGGACATCAATTACAAAATTAGGTCCTAAAATCTTTAGGTTTAATACTTATACCCTAAAAATGCCTAAGTACTAACCTGATTGGATTTTGAAAAACTATTTTCCACATCATAAGGCATGCAACTATGAGACCAACTCTATTATATGCTGAGTGACCCTAATTTATTATATTCACTAAAATAAATTTAAATTATAAGTTAAATTTATATTTAAAATTTAGAGTATAAAATATAAGATTCTATCCAAAGTTACCTTCATATGAAACTTAGAAATGTTTTAGGGTGGTGAGAATATATAACATGATCACATTATTGAGTAAATGATCACATTATTAACATGATTGCATTATTAAATAACATGATAGTGTTATAATGTGATTTCCTTATTAAGTAACATGATAAAATTAATAAAGAGATCAAATTATTAAAGTGATTATAGTATTTGAATTTGAATTTAATTCCTATACCTTTTGGCTCAGAATGGGTTGGATTTCTGAGCCAAAGGCTTAGATTGTCAATGCATAATTGAGTTTAGAAAGGTATGAAACTAAACAATAATTTTAAACTTTGATTTCCAAATATACTAATAATTTAAATGCTCAAATTCAAAATTTGATACCATCATGATGAGCATGCTCTCTTCTTTCCAAAAATATGATATTTATAATTTTTGGACTAATTTAAGATTTCAAACTATGTTTATTTATATCTATGGCTTTTTTAGGCCACTACATGCTACAAACATATATGCTTATACATGTTAATGAAATTTGTCTTTCGTTGATCCAAGTAAAAAACAAATTATATGTTGACCAAGTAGGCCTAATTCTACACACATCAAATAAACAAATTTTCATTTTCATTTTTTTTAAGGTAGTTAGGCATGTCGCATGGATGACTATCCATTTATTTATTAGTTTTTAGGATCTATTTACTTGAAAAAACCATAAAAATTATTCATTGAAAAAATACAAAATAATATAGGTGACATGCTAGAAGGTTTTATTAAAATTTTCCCCAAAGGGTTTCAAATAATATTAAACGTTGCTCAAAAAATGGTGCACATCATGACCATCTATCTACTATGTTTTCTTTTAAAAAAAGGATTTATGCTTCAAATTTTAGATGTTTGACCTAGTTATACTTCACCATTTATAAAAACATGTAGTGTTTTGGAAACTACACTTGAAATGCTACATTTCATGTTTTTACACCATGTTCAAATTTGGAGTGTAGATATCTCAAATTATCTATAGAATTTAATATTTATGAAATTTCAAAAAAATCATGCCCATAGGTAGGCCACTTTTTATCCCTTAACTTTGTGCACTTACCTAGGATGTAAAGAAGACTATGATTCATTCAATTTAAGTTTTGGATCTTTATGTACACCCAAAAATGATGTTAACATCTAGTCAGTAATGTTTATCACTATGTTTTCAGCTATATAGTTCATTCCTTGAACATTTTTAATCTTTTTCTGATGTATGTGAGTGAATATATTTATTATTTATATCTATCTATGATCCTTAGATATGATCGTATGTGCCAGACCTAAAAATCCATATCCTTCATCTGAAACCCTAGGTCCACTTTTAAAGGGATAAAACCTACAAAAACTTGGGAAGTGTAATGGAATGAGCTAACCCCATCACCCCCTTTGATTATTGACCATTACCTATGTATCTGATATTCCACAGATGGAAATAAAGCCACACATAGTTTTTCCCTTTAGTGTGAATGTGCAATTGTGATCCTTTTCTATATGAATGCACCTAATGAACTAGATTTGACACTTAACTTAATGTACTTTTGAATTAATTCATGAATGATCCTAATTTTTTTTTGTGATTTAAGAAGGACAGGGAATTTTTTTCTCATTATCAAATAATGTATAGATTCTTAAACTTTGACTGATTCATGGTGGGAGATGGAACCATCAGATTCAAACAAAACCATCTAGACGATGCGTTGTAAATATGATGTTTATGTCTAAGAGATAATAGTAATAATATGATGATTTATATATGTCTAAGTAAGTTATATATATATTGTCATAGGGTATAGGTTTCATGTAAGTGAGTGACATCAAATTATAAGGATTGGACCCATAGTTAGCATGCGGATGTGAGAGAAGGACAGATTAGATGCACATATCTATGTATAAAATATTTAGGGTGAAGGTATATCAAAATTAAAATTACTAAGTGTATAATACCATATTTTAGTGATTACATATGCCTCCTCTTTTTTATAGTATTAAAATTCAATAAAAGTACTAGATTAAATGGATAAATATATACCTGTGTGTAAAACACACTTTTTCTTTGGGAGAAGGCTCTAAATGTACAAATTTATTCAATTCAAACCTAAAATTAACATGTATTAATCAATATCCATAGTGTAAAATTGTAAATCTTAGCTATAATTTAAAATTTTAAAGTTTTAAGAGTAATGAAGGAATACATCTATATGTATGCAACCTGTGTTGCTCTATAACTTTTTTAGAGATGATTATTCCTTGTTGAAGCATTGGAGAATGGTTCCTCTTATTGAACCAATAGAGAATTAGGGTTTATCAAATCCTAATTTCATATAATAATTCAAGATGATAGGTTTGGAATGAAAATTTCCCAACTCTCATGAATAGGGAGTAGTTTTGAGACCATCATATGCAATTGAACCTCAACTGTAGTAACTAAAATAACTAATCTAGCTCTGATATTGAACCTCAAAATGTTAAGGTGGGAGCCACACATTGGTATCACTATGAATAATTCAGAGGCTATTTAGAGTTGAAAAATATCAACATGAATTTCGGGAAAAACTTGAAGTAACATCTATATATGGACTTATAGATTCAAGGTTGCTCACTTCATAGTAACATTGAATTGTATTTGTAAATAAATAAATATATTAGTGGTAACTACAAATTGTTTATATGTAAATGAACCAATATCATTCCTCATTAAAAATTTCAATTGATATATGTAATATTATATAGGTGCATTAACTAGTATTATGCCCCATTCAATTGGTGTCAACTAATATATAATTCTATCTTTATGATAAATCTATGAACATGTATCTTAAATTTATTTGTACTTGAAAATATGTGCACTTGCATGGAAGATGCACTTAATTTTATCTAAATCTTTGATATATATCTCATGCATATATGAATTAGACTATATATTCATGACATATTCCCCTAGAATATATATTAATGTGTTATTATCTCTCTCATACATAAAATCATCTAATATATGAATCACTCTAAATCTCTAAATCCTATAATTTATTCTAAAAATAGATTTTTTTTATGGAGGATTATGTATCTATTATAATCTCACTAATATGACCCCTTATGGGGTGGTGGGTTCATCTTATAAGGCACTCATAACAAAATAAAGAGTTAAATATATAATTTCATGTATAGGCTTGTCAACATGTGGATAATATGTCAGTATAATAATCTATATGTACTCAAAATTATATGTAACATATATAATGCATGACATGTAAGCATCATATAAATATAGATACATAAATAATGCATGCAGTAGTAACCATCATTGATGTATTAACTTTTAACTATTTTAGTCACCATTTGGCTAGAACATGGATTAAAAGGTTTACCTAAAATTCATGAGCTCAAACTGCTTACTATTAGGAGTGAGAACGCTATTTATAGTCACTATTCATTATGGTGAATTTCTAGTGAATAGTCATGTGATGTAGAATAGTGATGAGGTGGCATATATGTGATGTGGCATGGCCCATAGGAAATATTTTATGAGGAAAAGATGACATGATAAAAGTGGGGGCACATCATTCCACTAAAGGATAGGTTTTTTATGCTTTGGGATTCACATGTACTTGTTTTCACATGTTTAGAATGGGGCACATTTTTTGGGTGGTTCCATGATTTTCATGTTAGTTAGATATTGAAAAGTTGATTGAACTTATCTTGGAATCTTATGTACACATGGGGAAAGAATACAAGAGTTTAGTATTACATATTAGGCTCACATGTGGAAGTGGGGTGCCATTTTTGGTGTCACATGGAGGTGGGAGACAAAGACAAAAGAGGGGGATGATCATGTCCAAATTAGAGATCTAATTTTTGACCATTTTCACACCAAGATAAGTAATTCACTATTGATTTACTTGCATGACTTGAAGTGTGGCACTTTTTTCCACTTTCCTTGAAGCTTCTTCCCCCTCTCTCTCATTATGCATTTTTGATATAAGGATGGTTAATCCTTTATAATTCTCATTCTTGGAAAGTTTTGTGATGCATTTTAAGAATAATGAAAAATTGATTTTACCTTCTTATATGATTTTATCTTGTATGACTTTTATGTTTTTTAATCTACACTTGTGGAAGAGAGTGTTCTCCCTTGTGTATGTCCATTTCTCTTTACCTCTATGTAAGATAATTTTTATTTTGCAGGTCATAGTTTCTTCTTTCATCAAGCTCATGAAAAATTCATCTATGGATTCATTTATCACCCCTCCTGAGTGTTGTCATAGCTTCAAGCCTCACTATGAAATATTTATAAAAGAGTGTCTAATTTATGATTTGTGTAAGTGTGTTAGTATCTTTTAGTTTCATTGTGTAGGTTTCAAGCAATCCAAGGATCACACTTTCTAGTGTATCACCATTTTCAATTTCAATTCCTTTTACCCTTCTCTCTCTATTCCTTTTCATTGAAATTTGATTAGTTGTAGTGTTAGATTTAGGTGATTAACTAGGGGAATAATACCTCTTTAGAGATTCACATATCAAATAAGGTCACCCAAAACCTAAGGAGTGTTTTCATTTTGTCACTTATGTGAGGAGGCATGAAACACTTCCTCAAAGAGTGCAAAATTTAGTGAAAAAAGTTTTTGGCATGCTCATTGGGATGTAGTTTGATGATCCTTACATCATTTATTAAAGGATTGTTGATGATGATATTCAATACATCAGCCTTTGGAGGCATGAAAACAAGAAATAATGGTTACTCTAAGTTCATCCTATTTGTTTTAGCAGCCCAGGTATCCTTTCCAAGTTTGTTTTTGTTTGTCTCATGAAGTTTGAGGGTTGGATATAGAGGGAATTTCTATTCTACACCTCCTTATTGATATTATATTGATACATACCATCCCTATACATCCATATAAGTCCTATAATGACCCTATTTTACCCTTGTATATCTCTCATTATGATTCTTACCAACCTCCTATGCTTACAATCAACATTTTACAAGCTATGTTGTTCCTAATCAACCCTTTAAAACTACCAGAGACATACAACTTGATTATGAGAAATAGATGAGGGAGATTGAAAGATAAAAAGAATATGATTTACACCATTAATTAATATTTCCTATACCTATGAAAATTTTAAATCCCATGCTTCCTTAAACTCCTCAACCAAGGAACTTTACAAGCTTCTCATCCACTCCTCATGTGCCAATCAAAAATAAAGAGAAGGATAAAGTTGTAGAAGCCAAATTAAGGAATTTAAAAAGTTTTAAGAGTATTTATTCAACTCCAAATATAAATCATGATCATTTTCATCCCACTCTTCCCAAAGATCAACACATAATGCCTTATGTTCTTATGCCACCAAGTGGACCTTCTTGCCATCCCACCATCTCCCTTTGTAAAAGGGAACCTATTGTATGGAGAGAGAATGAACACCATTTATATGAAGAGGATGATGTTATAAGTGAATATGATGAGGAAGTAATCATTATCAACTCTCTTTATACCACTAAATCTAAAATTTTAGATCTACTATAAGAAAAAGATGAACTTGATTAACTAGAGAAGTAGAACAGTGAGCAAGTGGGAAAGGATGGAGAAGAGAATGATAGTATTAATGTGGAGAAACCATTTTTATATATTTGAGGTTTCATTTAGGGGGAAGATGATTAGGTACTATCTTGGATAAATGAGCTTCCATTCAGCATGGAAGAGGAAGAAATCAATCATGTAGTTGTGATGAGGTCTATTGTGCACAAAAGTGAAGAGTAGTTGGAAGAATATTTATTTTTGGATGAGCTAAAGGACTTTTATTCAAACCTTGAAACTAAACCAACACCTCCTAAAGAAGAAACTCGTGAGAAATAATATTTTCAAGTCGAAGTGGCCATATTTCCAAATGATCCACTAGAATAATAACAACCTTATTAGTATAATGATGGGGCAATAACATGTAAGAGTGAGGGAAAATATGATTGCTCAAAATTTGCATTGACAAGAGGATACCCTATAAATTACTTGGATCAATTAGAGGAAAATGAATCCATCACATTTTGTGCTTGATTTAGAGCACAAAATTAAGCATCAAGAAGAACAAAATTAGCTTACTCATCCACTATATGATAGGTGCATTTTAATTTAAATAGATTAGGTAAGTGAATTTGTCTATGATCTTAGAGAATCATATCATCCATTTGTTGAATATCTGATCTTTTTCCACCTTTGTTTGTCTATCCTTAAGTATGTAAAACATTTTAGATTGGTAAGAAAGGGCAACTATTTTTTACAACTAGTCAATGGCTTTGTGTGGATGGCCTTTTGATTGGTTGGTTTAGGGTACCTTCTAGATGTTTTTATTTCCTTCAAGTGACTGCATGCACAATGTATTAGTAGTTTAGTTTTATTTTCCTTCCTCCAAGTTCCTTACCACATGTAGTTATTCTTTGTTCCTTATTTGTGGGGAAGGTATAATTTCAATTTTTTGGAGATTATTTCAAGGAATTATAACAGTGATAACAATAAAATTTGTGATTGAACACATATGACTCCATTTCAAATGGATTGCATAAAGCTACTCATCTTTGATTAGCAGGAAATAAATATGCTGATGTTACTATAATGTTAACTATTACAGTCACCATTTGGTTTCAACATGGATTTTAAGGTTTACCTATTCTTTATGAGCTCAAATTACTTACTATTGGGAGTGATAACACTATTCATAGTCACTATTCACATAGACACTATTCACTAACACTATTCACTATGGTTAGTTGGTAGTGACTAGACATGTGATGTGTAATAGTGATGAGGTGGCATATATGTGATGTGGCATGGCCCATAGGAAATATTTTATGAGGAAAAGCTGACATGATAAGAGTGGGTGTAACATTCCACTAAAACATATTTTCTCTTGTCATTGGTGATTCACACATGCTTACTTTCAAATGTGTGAGAGTGGGGCACATATTTGAGGAGGCTCCCTAATTTCCATGTATATGAAATAGTCAAAAAGTGATTATAACTTATCTTGTAATCTTATTTGCACATAAGAGAAGAAGACAAGATTTCACTATTCCATATTGGGCTCACATGTGGGAAGTTGGGTGCCATTTTTGGTGTCACATAGAGGTGGGAGACAAAAAAAAAAGAGGGGGTTGATCATGTCAAAATTATAGATCCTTTTTTTGACAATTTTCACACCAATACAGTAAAATAACTATTGAGTCACATGTATTACTTGAAGTGTGGCACATTTTTCCTATTTCCTTAAACTTCTTCCTCCTTTCTCTCTCTTTATGCATTATTTATATAAGGATGATTAATTATTTTTAATTCTCATCTTGGAAAGTTTTTTAATGCCTTTGAAGACTAATATAAAGATGATTTTTCCTTATTCCATGCTTGTATCTTGTATGATTTTTATGTTTTTTTGATCTTCACTTGTGGAAGAGAGTGTTATCCCTTGTATATGTCCACTTCTCTTCACCTCTATACAAGATAGTTTTTATTTTATAAGTCATAGTTTGTGATTTCATCAAGTGCATGAAAAAATTATATTTGGAGTCATTTATCACCCCTCCTAAGTGTTTTCATAGATTCAAGCCTCCCTATGAAATACTTATGCAAAAGTGTCTAATTTGGGAGTTGTGTAAGTGCGCCAGTCTCTTTTAGTTTCATTGTGTAGGTTTCAAGCGAGCCAAAGATCACACTTTCTAGTATATCACCATTTTGTCTTTCAATTCCCTGTTTCCCTTCTCTCTATCCATTTTATTTACAATTTGAGTAGTTTGAGTGCTATATTTAGGTGATTCACTCAAGGAACCATCCCTTTCTATCAATTCACTTCTCACATAAAATCACCCATAACTTGAGGAGTGTTTCTATTATCTCACTTGTGTGAGGAGGCTTGGACCACCTCCATAAAGGGTGAAAATTTTATTGACACCAATAAATACATAAGAATACATAGTAAATAGGTGTATGATATGAATTATGCCACCCCATTCAAATAGGTATTTGCGTGATATGGATCATGGAACCCATACAATCATCAATATCAACAAGCTTAATAGATAATCATATATTAATCCACTCCTTTGCATATAGTGTCACACATTAGGCCAAGGGATGTATAAAAGGGACATGAATTTTATAATAGTGTCACACACATAGACACATAAACACACATATGCATTTTAAATTATATGAATGCAATGCATGCCATATAAATGTTATTTTGATGAATATATGTTGGACTCTCCTATACGTAATGGCCATGTCAATGTTAGGGGCATCTTATTACATGGGTCACACTTATATAATTTATATATTTATATGACCTTTTACCTTGTATAGATACCTATATTTATTACATGTCTTAATAGTTACTTATATCTTACAAAGTGTTGCATGTGGATATGCTACTTTATTATGATGTGAAATTGATATCTGTGTGTGTGTGTGTGTGTGTGTGTGTGTGTGTGTGTGTGTGTGTGTGTGATCTATCAAAAAATTCATAAATAACATATGAAAATAGTGTAACTAGCAATAATGTCATGCATAGGTACCAATTTTTTTTATTTTTTATTTTATTTTTGCATTTTTAGATTAGGTAAGTGTAAAAATTTGAGGGACAAAAAGGGACCTACTTGGACATGATTTTTCTAAAATTTCTTAAATTTGAACTTATATAGATTATTTGAGATATCTACACTCCAAATTTGAAGATGGTGTAAGAACATGAAATTTATAATTTTTTATCTAGTTTCCAAAACACTAAATTTTTAAAAAAATGGATAAATATAATTAGGTAAAAAATCTAAAATTTGAATATGAAATCCTATTTTTTAAGAAAACAGAGTAGATAGATAGCCGTACGACACACCATTTTTTGAAAAGAGTTTAATATTGTTTGAAACCTTTGGTGAACCTTTATATAAGATTTGATAATTTTTGACCTATAGTTTTTTATTTTATTTCATTGAATACTTATTTTTTATCAATTTTGAAAGTAAATAGATCCTAAAAACTAACAAAAATGGATATCCAACCATGCGATGCCCCTAACCACCTCAAAAAAATGAAAATCATTTTTTTTAATGTGTGTATAATTAGGCCTAGATTGTGACCATATAATGTGTTTGGCACTTGGATCAAAGAAAAAATAGATGAATTGTATAATCATGTATATTTGTGGCATGCAATGGCCTAAAAAAGGTATAGTTAGAAATCAACATAGTTTTGGAAAGAGGAGAGCATGTTCGTCATGATGGTATTAAGTTTTTTTAATTTTATTGTTGAAATTCATAGTGTATTTGGAAATCAAAGTTGAATTTTTCTATTTTCTATCAAAACTCTCAAACTTAGCTATAGATTGATAGGTCAAAGGCTTTTGCTTAAGAATCCAATCCATTTTTGAGCTAAAAGGCTTGGTGTTTTAATTCAAATTCAAATATCATGATTAGTGATTGTATTACTAACGTGATCATGTTATATCTTCATAACACCTAAAAACACAAAATTTCTCTTGAGGTATAATTTTATATATTTTCTTATATGTTATTGAGCTCCATAATAGTAGTGTTCTTTCATGTGATACACAATAGATCCCTAATCTTGGATAGTGAATTAAGGTGTCTTCGTATCACATTAAACTTCAAAAACATTATGGACATTTTAATATGTTGACTTAACTACTTATAATTACTTGGTTTTAAGGTGTAATTCATTATACATTTTATGATATAACTGATTTTATCATGAGGTGTCATAAAATGTATTTTTTAAACCTATGGCTAAAACATAGCCTTTGGATTACCAATCTAGTTGTGCATCTGAAGTAAATTTTATCTATTTTGATCCCCTTCAACCTAATTACATGAATATAAAATGTGATTTTGGGGTTGATCGGCTCCAATTTCATCAACTCAATTGAAGCAAAGAAACATTATTTATTTATGCAAGTTTTACATGTATAGAATGTGTTTTTGAGCTCAATAAACTTGAATGTCATCAACTAATGAATGCAAATGTTGATTGGTTCAATTGTGGAAGTAATTAGGTTCAAAATGAGCCACATGAACCTATTTTAAATTATATATGATGTGATTTGGAGTGAAATTAACCCTAATGTCATGTCATATAAAATTACCCAAAGAGTTGATTCATTTAATCAAGGAGGAATTTGAGGCCAATTTGAACCCCTTCAAGATCAAGATATGATTTTGGGAAAATTAAGTTTGATTCTATCATGAGTTGATCTAATTAGTCAATTTATGCAATCAGGGGTATGATTTGGACAAAATTGAGCCTCTAAACCAAATTTATAACTCAATCGATTGTATAATGTATGTAATGTGTATGGCTTAACGAACACTACATTTGTTAGAAATACAAACATGAAAAAAATTATCACAAATAGGTTCAAAAAGATCAAATTTTATTTAATTACCTTAGTGATTAAAACCTATAGCATATACCTTAAACCCTCAACCCTGTACCATTTACCTTAAACCCTAAGCCATAATCCCTACTCCCCAAACCCTTTAAATTGTAGACCCTAAACACTAAACCAATAAATTTATCCCTAATTAATATCTTTTATATAGTAAAAATTACGTTCACAGGGATCAATTTTATAAAAATCGCATCACTCATTACCGTAATTGATTAATTATCTTAATTTGTGATGATGTGGGGGCTGATTGAGCCTAAAATCACATTATTTACTCACAAATCTACGTTCAAAGAGCTCAAATTTACCCCAATTACCTTCATGATTATACCTTATATACCCTAAAACTTATATCCTAATCCCTAATACCTAAAATTTCTAATGCCTATACTCTAAACCATAAATATAAACTCTTTAACCCCTGAACCAATCATTATAGTGCAAATTAACATCATTTAGACTAAGAATTAAGTTCAAAAGGATAAGTTTGGCCTAAATCAAATGATTGGTTACCCCATTTGACTAATTCACTCAATCTACATGATGACATGAGGTATAATTACAACATAAAAAACACATTCTATAGTCACAAATAAGTCGTACTGATTCAAATTATTCTAAGTTATCTTTGCAATTAGACCCTATGTACCCTTAACCCTAAACCTTATAGGTATCAAACGCTAATCCCTAAACCATAAAGCCTATACCCTATATTTTAAACCCTAAAACAATCAGTTTAGAACTAATTAACATAATTTAGAGTAATAATTATGGATACATTACTTAATTTGGCCCAAATCACATTACTTGTTATCTTAATTGACTAATTAACTCATTCTATGATGATTTGTGGCATAACTGAGACCAAAAACATAGTGGGACATATGTACACCCTAAAGCATATATACATTAAATCCTAAGGCCTAAACCATAAACCCTAAGCACTATACCCTAAATTGTTAATTATAAGTTCCATATTTACCAATCGATTTAGCACCAATTAACATCCTTTGTATTAATAATTAGGTTCACATGACATAGAGTGATTAGACCTTACATGCACCCTTAAACCTAAACCTTATACCCATATCCATAATCTATAAATGATAAAAACATAATTTGTAAGCCCTATGCCCTAAATCCCTAATCCTTAATCCCTAAAGCCTATGAATTAATGCCCTAATCCCTAAACACTAAACCCTATATATTAATGCAATAATATCTAATATTTAATACTTTATTAGGTTCAAAATGAGCCACATGAACCTATTTTAAATTGTATATGATGTGATTTGCAGTGAAATTACCCCTATGTCATGTCATATATAATTAACCAAAGAGTTGATTCATTTAATCGAGGAGGGCATTAAGGCCAATTTGAACACTTCAAGAGCAAGATATGACTTGGGGAAAATTAAGTTTGATTCTATCATGAATTGATAAAATTGGTTAGTTTGTATGATTACAGGTGTGAATTAGGAAAACTTAAGCCCCTAAACCAAATTTATGGCTCAATCGATTGTAGAATGTATGCCACATGTATGGCTTAAATGACACTACTTTTATTATAAATGTTAACATGAAGGAAATTTTCACTAATAAGTTCAAGAAAATCAATTTTTATTTAATTACCTTAGTGATTTGACCCTATATCCTATTTCTTAAACCTTGTACCATTTACCTTAAACCCTACTTCATAATCCATAAAACCCAAACCCTTTAAATTATAAACCATAAACCCTAAACCAAATAATATAGTCCCAATTAACATCATTTATAATAAGAAATAGGTTCACAGGGATTAACATGGTAAAAATTTCATCACTCATTATCACAACTAACTAATTGGCTTAATTTGTGATGATGTGGGGGCTAATTGAGTCCAAAATCACATTCTTTACTCAAAGATCTAGGTTCAAGGAGCTCAAATTTATCCCAATTACCTTCATTATTGTACCTTATATACCATAAAACCTATATCTTAAACCTTAATCCCTAAAATATAAACCATAAATATAAACTCTTTAAACCCTAAACCAATCATTTTAGCCCAAATTAACATTGTTTAGACTAAGAATTAAGTTCATAGGGCTTAGTTTGGCCTAACTCACACAATTGATTTCCCCAGTTGACTAATCCACTCAATATTCATGATGAATGGGGTATAATGACAACCCAAAAACACATTCTATAGTCACAAATAGGTTCAATTTATTATAGGTCTAAGTGATTATAGGTCCCCATAAACATTCTCTATGTACTTCTATGGGACTATGGGAACTATGTACTTATTTTGACCCCACCTTTGAAAATATATCAATTATCATTGTTGGGTGATGGATAATGTTCAAGGAAGAGGAATATGTTGAAGAATGAAACACCAAAGGAAATTGAAAATTTGAGAGAGAAACACAAGATACAAATTTAAAAAATCATTTAAAATAAGGTACAAACCCTAATCCTGATGAACCTAATGCCATAAATAATGATCCAATTGATAATAATTAATTAAACAATGGTGAAAATAGCTATAATTAATTGAATTATAATGAAATTGACCATAATGAAATTAATAATAGTGAAATTGAAAATAATGAATTAGATAATGTTGTAAGTTTACATTCAAATTTCCAAGTTTTTGATTTATTTGATGATGAGTCTATGTATGATGTTTTACCCACCATGAATGAAGAACATTTGATGGAAACAAATAATGATGAAATTAACCATCAATAAAATTTCAAGTAAAAATATAATGAAGAAATAAACAATGAGGATAATGTCATCCCACCTCTAAATAATGAAATTAATAATGATTTTGAAACAGCCTCTCAATAAATTCCACCATTAACAACACCCCCAAGAATTGTGCATAGAAAATAAAAGTACTTAATTGAAGTTGATGAAAATATTTTAGAACCAATGCAAGAAAAAATGTTTATACCATTCAAAAATTTAACAAATTTGGGATATATTCTTTTATAATTTGGATTACGATAATCAAATATGTCAATTTTTTGTTTTGTTTATAAAATTGATTAAGATGAGACCTATAATATACACATTAGAACTAAGAACATATAACATGGATGATGAAAACAATGAATTTTTTAAAAATCTACATGATACATATCATATTGTAGACCCAAAATCATGCACTCAATATTTTAATGTTTCCCAACTTATACTTAATATAAATAAAGAACATTGATGAAATAAATTGAAAGGTGTGAAATACTTAATGAAACTAATACCAATGAGATATGGCATTCTTTGGTATATTTCCACAAAAGGATAAGGCTATAGTTGATACTCTCAAATAGTTACTCGCTCAATTTGGAAAGACAATACAATATTTCGTCCAATGCAAGAGATGTAGTGAAAATAAGAGTTGGTTCTCATAATCATGAATCATATCCAAAAATTTTAATTTATATGAATCAAACACAATTTTACTTTAAGTTTTTATTAAAAAAACCATA
Source organism: Torreya grandis (assembly GCA_037957365.1). NCBI lineage: Eukaryota > Viridiplantae > Streptophyta > Pinopsida > Cupressales > Taxaceae > Torreya > Torreya grandis. Next base: position 4,670,338 of record JARHVA010000398.1, on the reverse strand, counting down.
AAATATTTATTTTTCAAATATATTTTGAGATGGCTAAACCTTTTTATGTAAAAATAAATCACAAACACACCATTTGTTGTAGGCAACATGTTGAATTTTTAATGCACTATGATGTTTTTTTCATATTCATTGTACTTTGCATACTAAAAACAATTTTTAGGAGTGTAGCATTGATTTTACACTAAAATCATCTAGGGAATTTATTCAAACTATGTTTTACAAAAGACTGGATGGATAATTATTTTATAACAAATCATGTTTAGATGGAAATTTTAAAATTTATGGTGGATTACCAAAATTAAAAAACTATATCCATGAGGAGAGTACAATTGAAATTAGATAGGAATTAGTTGGTTGAATCAAATATAAATTAGTGACTTATCAAATAAAATATGGCAAAGAATTTAAAAGGTGTGAGCTTGTTACAAAAAAGATACCAAATTTAGGGAGAAAATTATTTATGAGTATGCAAGACACACACATAGGGATAGATGGTTGGATGGACATTTAAAGATAATAAAGGATACATTCCCACTTTATTCTATTGTTTCAATAGTTGAATTTTCTAAAAATTATACATTCAAACCACATATTGTAGTTTGATCATAGTATTATAACTCATCATAAGTTACCATATTTGTGAATATAGCATTAATGCACACACCTCATAGTAAAGAGTAGAAATTAAAAATATTAATGGAGTACCATTAATATATCATAAATGACCAATCACATTTTTCATAGTATGTGCATGGATATTTTTAGATCTATGAATAGTTGAGTTGGAGGAACATTACTTTCAATCAACATTACATTTGATCAAAGAATTGTACATCTCAATTAAAAAATGCATAGGTTTTTTATTGGTTGACTAGGATGCACATTACCACTGGTGTAGAACACATTTAGAGTTTCAACAAAGTTGGTCATAGAAAATGGTAACACGATGGTGTTGGACCATGTGTAAAAATATCCATTAAAAGGGAGGAGTTAAATTTTGAAGAGGGTACTGATTTGAACAATAAATAAAAATGTGGTTGAATGGTGTAATGAGAACATGTGTCATGATGCTCAACCCAATTATACTATTCATAGGCATTTATGGTTAATAAGGGAATAACGCTTGGTAAAGTATGAGGATTTTATGCCTCTAATGGGTTCAAGTGAGTTCCACTCATTTCATAGCTCAAATGCAAGTTCTTGGACTATTCATAGAAGAAACTTGGGATGTTTATATTTTATATGTGTGGATTCTAGTTGGAGTGAGTGTGAGTCACAAGAGTGGGTGCATGACTAGAGTTCCAAACCTCTAATTATAATTAACACATATCATGTTCAAACAACATTGCAACTTACAAATATGCCATTATCAGATGAATTTAACCATGTATCTGATCTAGTGCAGCTAGGTAGAATATTTTTCATTATGTAGAATTTATTCTCATTAAAAATATCTTCATAGTGTCACTAAAAATGGTTTTTGATGATACAAGGCATAATTTTTTAGTTATTCTAGATGAGGACAATGAAGAGGGCACATATTACTACTTGTGTCAGTATGTAGAGATAAAAAAAAATTATTTCCATAGTTACAGATGGAGAAAACATTGACTATCCCACTAGGTCAGTGGTAGTCACTAGAACTTGGTTTTGATGATATCTTATGAAAAATTTAGATCAATGGTTCCTTGAAGAGTTTGAAACATGCAATAAGATACCACACTATTTAAATTTGATTTGTGGAATGAATATTCAATTACACAAATATCATGGGAGGACATTAGATAACAAGCTATGGAAAGTTGAAGAGTCAAACCATGAAGTTATTCTTGATAATATCAAGGTTAGAGCATATCTTGGTGTTTCTTTGGATTAAAATACACATGTATGTTGACTTTTCAAATATATATGTAATCAATTTTACTAATTTTTTTTTATTTTCTAGGTATTACATATGAATTTATTTTTTAATTACTTACTAACAATTTTTTTAGGTTATTGTTGCCAAATAAGCTTCCATATTCATGTGGTTGGCACTGTCAGTAAAGAATTCCATATTATTCAAGCTAAGAGAAGATAATTTTTTAAGTACTTAAGTGTTTCCATGCTCATGAACAGTAATGAAAATGAACTTCTGGTGGATTTGAATGTCATGTAAATGGGATCCCATGTAATTTTCCTATATATACATAACAAAAGTGATAAATTATCAACTAGAGATCTTGGAGGTAGAAATGGTAGTTGGACCTCAATATGTTTCCTCTTGAGTGCCAAATAATTTTCATTTTATGACTCATCACTACAACTTGTGCCATGGATTGATATTAAAGGTTACATCTGAGTGATCCAAGGTATGATTAGATATATTAAACAGGTATATGAGGAATTTTAGAGTTCATGGAAATGATATACAAGTTTCATTTAAATAATTTTGAACTTAGGCTAAAAAATTACATTTTTATTATATTGGAAAGGGTTTTTTTGAGGTCACAATAGGTGGTGTATTTGTCTATTGGTCATTATGGGAGGCCAAAAACCTATTTTTGGACATTATCCAGCCCCTCACATGTGTTGGAAATGTCATTTTTGGTCAGGAAGCATCAAAATCAGAGTTTTGTAACCATAACATCAATGTTGACAACATTTGTTGTCAATGTTTTTATGCTCCTAAATGGTAGTGAAAATGTATTTTCAAGTGGATTTGAATGTCGTGGATGTGTGAGCAGATGTAAGTTTCTTATATATATATATATATATATATATATATATATATATATATATATATATATATATATATATATATATATATATATATATATATATATATATATATATATATGATTTAAGTGATATACTATCAACTAGAGTTCTTAGAGCCAAAAATGGTAGTTGGAGCTCAAGAAGTTACTATTTAATGCCTAAAAGTTAAATTTTAGGACCAGTAACTGCAACTTGTGCCATGGATTGATACCAATGTTTCCACTTGAGTGATATGGGGTGTGATTATAGGGATTAAATGGGAAGGTAAGGGATATAATTATTCATGTAAATTACTTATAGCTTTAATTTTATGCATGTTTGAACTTAAGCTAAAAAATTATACTTTTATTGTATCGGGAAGGGTATTCTTGAGGCTCAAATAAGTGGTGGATTTGTCAATCAGGAATGATATGAGTCCAATAATATGGTCCTATATGTTATCTACCCCCATATATGTGTTTTTAGATCTATTTTTTAGCTAGGAAGCATCAGAATCAAAGTTTTATAACCACAACTTCAACTTAGACAATATTTGTTGTCAGTGTTTCTACACTCCTAAACGGTAGTGAAAATGTAATTTTAGGTGGATTTGAATGTCGCTATGGTGTGATAATGTTTAATTTTACTATATATATATATGTGATCTAAGTGATATATTCTTAACTTGAGGTCATGAAGGTGGAAATGGCATTTGGATCTCAAGAAGTTTTTTATTCAATGCCAAAGCATTGGATTTTAGGACCCATCACTACAACTTGTGCCATATATTGATATCAAAGAATAAAATTTAGTGGTATATGGTGTTTTTATAGGGCTTAAATAGGTATGGGAAGGATTTTACATTTCATGTAAATGACGTACAAGTTTTATTTTATATGTGTTTTAAATTAGGATAAAAATTACATTTTTCTTATATTGGGAATGGCATTCTTGAGGCCTAAATAGGTGGTGGATTTGTCAATTAGAAATGATGGGAGGACAATAACCTAGTCTTGGATGTTATCCTCACCCATGGACGTGTTGGTGGTGCCATGTTTTTCTCAATAATTATCATAATTAGAGTTATACAACCACAAATTCAACTTTGACAACATTTTTTGTCAGTATTTTTGTGCTCCTATATAGTAGTGAAAATGTAATTATGGGTGGATTTTAATGTTATGGTAGTGTGGTAATATTTAATTTGAATGTGTGTGTGTGTGTGTGTGTGTGTGTGTGTGTGTGTGTGTGTGTGTGTGTGTGTGTGTGTGTGTGTGTGTGTGTGTGTGTGTGTGTGTGTGTGTTTGATCAAAGTGATATATTCTTATGGAGGTTCTAGAGGAAAAAATGGAAACTAGAGATCAATAAGTTGCCTATTCAAGCCAAGAAGTTGCATTTTAGGACCTATCATTGCAACTTGTGACACATATTGCTATCGAAGGTTCCACTTGAGTTATATGGGGTGAGATTATAAATATTAAATAAGCATGTGAGGGATTTTAAAATTTGTGAAAATGACTTACAAGTTTAATTTTATGCATGTTTGAACATAGGATAAAAAATATGTTTTTATTGTAATGGGAAGGGCATACTTGAGGCCAAAATGAGTGTTGGGTTTATTGATCAGGCATGATGGGAGTTCAAAAACCTAGTAATAGAAATTATATGCCCCTTATACATGTTGGTAGTGATATTTTTTGGTCATGAAGCATCAAAATTATAGTTATGCATCCACAACTTCAACTTTGACAACATTTGTTACTAGTATTTTTGTGCTCCTGAATGGTAGTGAAAATGTAATTAGAGGTGGATTTGAATGTCATGGAAGTATGAGAACATGTAATTTTCTTATATAGGCTTGATTGAATTGATATATTCTTAATTATTCCTAGTTGTTTATTTAATGCCAAAAAGTTGCATTTTAGAACCCATCACTACAACTTGTGCCATAGATTTATCTCAAAGGTTCCACTTGAGTCATATAATGTGAAAATAAATGGATTAAACAGGAAGGGTAGGGATTCAACAATTCACATAAATAAATCATAGGTTTTATTTTATGTTTGTTTGAACTTAGGCTAAAATCTGCATTTTTCTTGTATTGGGAAGGGCATCCTTGAGGCCAAAATAGGTGGTGGGTTTATTGATCACGAAGGATGGGAGGATAAGAACATAGTCTTGAATGTTATCATCCCCTAGGAGTTTTTGGTAGTTTTTTTTGTTAATATTAGGTCTTTGAATATTGACACTTTACTTGGAACTAATAGACAATTTATTTGGAACTAATATTTTTTGGTTGCACTTATTGTTAATCTTTGTATGGTTAAATGGAAATTAATTATTTATTTTTGAATGATGCATGTAATCTATGGGTAGAATAATTAGTTTTCTAGTTGTAAGTACCTATAAATTTTTTGAATTCGAATAACTCAATCAAACTCTTTCCATAAGAGTGTAGTAAGTTATATCTCCATGATTATTATTCCTCAAACCACCTTTACTTGAGGGTGAAACTACCTCTTTATATTCCTGAAACCACTCAATCCTCCCCACACCTAAAACATAGCATGGAATGTTATCTCTAGGATTCAATGACACTATCAAACATCAAATTTTATTTAACTACATTCAAAATACAATGATAAGGAGGATCTTCCACTAGATAACACATCTTTTATTGATCTTCATAAATATTTACAATATGAACCACTATCATATTCTTATCCTCATGGAAAACACAATTTTCCATATTATTGATGCATGTATCCATCTTTATTTATCCTCATATCTACTCTACTAACTCATAATATTCACCCTACTCTCCTAATCTACACACCTCCATGAAACTCTCTCCCCCACTTTTCTCACCCACTTTTGCATGAAAGTGTATTTTAAGTGTTCAAGATGATTTGGAGACTAGAATAGGTTTGTGATATCATCAAGGATCAGTTGTAGAAGACCTACCACCCTTAAGGGATAGGCCTAAAAATAAATAAAACTATTAATTAGCATTGAGTTAGGTCTAGAGACTTTAATGGGGAGTTGAATTACATCATGAGTGAGGTGTTGAAAGTGCTAAAGGAGTGAGATGATAAAGGGTCAGAAACTAGTCTCAAAAAGGTGCATTAGGCCTATTAGGCCAAATAGCCCATGAAGAGCAAAATTATAAGAAAGTGTAAAGGAGGGTGAAGTCCATTGAAATTAGATTGAGTGGGATGAATTAAATTTGGATAGGTGGATATAATATCTAGAGGAAGTATTCTTGAAATTATTAAAGAAAAGCAAGGCATCTAGTCATAGCCAAGTTTAGGGAATGTATAGTGAGAGAGTGTGAAGAGTGAATGACAAAAGGGGTACGTTGGAGGATAGTAAATGAGTTGAGTTAAAAATAGATATTAATATATTTTACTCGAGACGTGAGGTAAAATACAAAGGAACAAGAATGATAGATGCCATACAAGTAGCAGGCCTAGTTTCAAGAAAAGTTAGCCAGGTGAAGGTGAAAGATCATGTTTACAAGTATAGGTATTAGAGTGATAAATTTTATGGGTTTATGAATGATTTTATATTTATACATTGTACAATTATGAACATGATTATGTATGGGCCTTAAGTGAAATCAAATTGTGCTAATAATCAATTAAAAAGTTGTAAATGAGTGATGACAAATGCAAAATAGATAAGAGTGTCATCAGTTATTGCCACTACACACAATCAAATAAAAAATTTAATTTAAAAAGATATGGGAGATCAAATATTTATAGAATTGAAAAGAATAAATGTCTAATCCTCATTTATGTATAACATCAAATACAATATCTGAAAGATAATAGTTTGGAATATCAAAATAACACTATACAATAACATTTTAAATTAAAACTAAATGTAAATTAGATATATTAACATAATTTAGACAAAAACTCCCAAAAAAATCATATAGGCACATGCAGAGTGTTAATAATACATAGATTTCCATGATAGACATATAAAAAATTACAACATCTACCAACATGGTATCCAATGTTAGGTGAATGTCATATATGCATATACAATGCCAAAAGTGTATGCATTGCCATATAGGCATACAATAAAACACATCTCATGTAAGACAACCTAATCATCAAATAGCCTCCCTCTTTTCCTTACTCGAAGAAGACTCTCCCTGGGATGGCCTACTAGTATATGGAGATACCTCGAATGCCTTAGATCTCTCCAAGGTCCAACTATGGGTCCTATGCTCATAGCTCACTTGTAGATATATCTATTCAAATACAAGTATTACTACAAAATTAACATAAGATAAATTCAACCACTTAATAAATTAATTTTAAACTAGAATAAAAAATCATTTAACCATGTCCACTTACTTCAAGCTCATTGTCCTGCTTAATCTACTTTAGATGCTCAAATGAGTCAGTGACAGGCTTAGCTATATGAAAAAACATCTATAATAGGGAATAAACATGAGAATTTTCCCTACTGATCATTTGACTCATACTATCAGATGCAATGGGACAAACTTGCATACATAATATATTCACATAAGTTATATTTGTCCCAAATATGTAGTAAAATTATTAAAACATGTCTATTTTTATAATTCAAAATTACAAGTTAATATATACCTTTGTTAACACCTATGTGGATGAAATTATAGAAATAATTCCTATGTCTATCTCAGGTCATAGTGATGGAGGAGTGTCTAATTGATCTAGCAACTGAATGTAAACAAGGTCTCAATTACTTTTATATGAAGTATCAAATATATATATGGCAAGTTTTTGTCCTTTATTAAACCAAGAGTGTATTTAATAGCACTATACTTGAATTTTGATATATTTGATAGATAAATCTAACTTAAAATTACAAGAAAAATATACATAGAAAAAATGTACATATAACATAAGATTAACTCAAAATTTTACCTTTGTATAAGTAAAAGGTGTCATCCTAAGACATATAGATGTAATAGTGGATGGGCCAATAGCTAGATCTATATATGTAAATAATGGTTACATTAAATCAAATATTATAAATGTATACTATAGAAATGAAGGCACCACTCCTCTTGGAACATAAAAGAATACACATATATTATTTAATTTATATGTAAATTAATTGTTAGCTAAATTTAATTTTCAAATATAGCTTAAATTTAACCTGACATTTTTATAAAATATACCTACATTTGTGTAGTGGTTGATGTTTGCACACCAAGTATGTGTGCCATAACTCATCACTCATAAGTATATTATCCAATCCTTTTGAACCATCAATGTTATCATAATTTAAAGGTACATTTCATATAAATCCATAAGATATTCAAGGGTAGGGTCAGGTATGTACACTAGGTGGCATATCTCTAGCATCAAACTCTAAGAGCCTACTTGTATATTGAATGAGTGTATTAATGAGAAAACTAAGTAAATGTATAGTGTAAATATACATGACCTCCTAAACTATATATGGGATCTTGGGTTGAAGTGGATTTTGGATATAGATCTTTTGAGGCTGATTAAACACATGATGTGTACCTAGTCGACCCTGTGTAGAGCCTTTCCCTTGGCCTTGCAACTCACTATAATAAAAATAGTTTAGAATATCATTGAGGATAAAATCATAATATATTTTACTCAAAAAATGCAATAGGATCTCATGGTTGTTACATGGTGGATAATCAAAAACCATCCACCATTGGTCTTAGAAATTGGTTGTGATTAAATTGTGCTAGCATCGATGGATTGGGAAATGTTTAACAATTATTGTAAATGGTGAATTGGTGGTTGGGTCAATGAATAAAATACACTATTGGATTATTTTGATATGTATTTATTATTTACCTCACATTTTGATAATGTTTCATCATAATAAGACCTACAACTATCCTGATATGAAGTCCATCTATCAATATGACTCATTATATAGTCAATTTGACCTAATAATGACTAAGGAATTGCGTAGATAGGTGCAGTGGGTATTGGAAGAAGTGTAATCCATAATTATCATAATTAATTATTCAATTTAACTTTTATTTTACATAATCTAATCAACTACCTTGGGAATTTTGTGGAACTGTAGGAAGGTTAGGTGGAGGGTTAGGTGAAGGGTTAGGAGGAGGGTTAGGATGAGGAACAAGAGGGTTAGGAGGAGGGATAGGATGAGGAAAAAAAGGGTTATTATAACTTTTAGGAGGAGGTTTAAGTTGATGAATAGGATATTTATTGGGATGGGATATTTAAAATAAATAAATTACCAATTAAATAATGAAAATAATAAAAAATACTAAAATTTAAGGTTAACAGGTGTATATTTTTAGCACTTACTTCTTTTACATGGTGGAATCATCAATTAGTAAAAGTTTAGAGATTCATAAGATGTATTTAGAAAATATTTGGCATCAAGAAGGAAAAATACAATCATGGAGTGGAGGAGAGTGAGGAAAATAAATAACTCAAACATAAAATGAGGAAATTTTACATTCAGGTTCACTTTTTAATTTTTTGTAATTGATAGAGGTAGTGAGATTGCATTATTAACAATATCATGTTATTAATGTGATTTTATTATTAACATGATCACACTATTAATGTGATTATTTTATTACTTAAAAAATAACATAATTGTCTTATTGGTTTTAAACAATGCAATCGTGTTATGTATTAACGTGATTGCATTATGGCTTAGTAATTATTGAACCATAATTTAAATAACATGATCACGTTATGTTAATAATGAAATTATTTTATTGGCATAACATGATCAAATTATGGTTAATGTCCATGGAATTATCCCCAAACTCTGTGCACATACCCAATTATTTGATTTGTTTTGTATTTTTTACTTTTCTAAAAATGTAAAAGGGTGATAACCAATTATCCCATCAAGATCTTAGAATTTATTGTATCATATGTTATAAGGGTCACCTTTCATGATAAAAAGGTACTAGATGTGGGTGTATTAAACTCTGATAAGGCATTGTTTATTGTGATATAACTATCGAAATCACTCATAAACTCATATGTATGATGAGTAACACTATAAAGTCTATGAATATATGGGGTTCATTGTATAGTATGGCAATGTCATGTTGCTTGTGTTTTATATGGAACATATTGAGATATATATGGTGTTAGATTACTATGGTTTTTATAAAATGATGGCCTTTATAAGCTCAAAATAACTCTCTAATGTGATAACTATTTTAAAACTAGCTACCTAGGAGAATCATCTACTCTCATTTAAGCTAAGTGTATCAATAGATTTTTAATGGTTTTAATAGATTTATATGTGTAATAACTTATAATAGGTGTAACAAAAAACTTAGGAAATGATATGGGTGAAGGAGGAGATACCAGTGGGTAAAGATCATACTCATATTCACTACCTAAAACTATAACTACTTTATTATAGTGTATATAATTTATGCATTGATGCACTGTAGCTAGTACTGCATGGATCCTATGTATCTAAGGGTGTAATAATAACATGTCAAAGATACTATTACATTTTATAACTAGTAATGAAGTAGACACCATTGTGGAGTTCACTTGAGGAGGTAGCATGATGTGCCCAAGAGTGTTTTATGTTTATCCATCAAACCCCTTAACCACTTTTTTAGTATCTTGTGATTTTTTTATTAGTTTATCCAAGAGTTTGGATAAGTTTCATTATACCAACATTTTTTATTTATCCATTTTTAATCATGACAATGTGTATGGGTTATTTTTTGGTGTGGTAACATATGACTACTGTGTAGAGATCTGAATATTCATCCATTATCTCATTGTTATCAAATGTAATCATAGATCATTGTGGCAATATGCCAAAAATGTACTAATAATTTCATCCAATTGGTGACCATATGTCATAGGAGGAGGATGTACATTATATGTATAACATACTTAAAATTATACTTAGTCTCTATTTTCTCATGTTCATGAAATTTAGGAATTGAATATTTTCAATTTACAATTACCATTTTATTGTGATCTAAATTATTATGTAGGTGTTCTTATTTAAATAATTTCATCGTCAATAATATATTGTATCTTATTTATTAATTTCAAATATTTATTTGAAGAATATCTAGTAGTTTGATGATAATTTTATTATAAATTTCTATCAAAATTCTTAGGTATAAGCCTACCTATATCAAATTATTTTTATGGATTAATAGAGATGAGATTTCACTCAAGTAACTTATGTATCATTACATGACGATGTGATCGTAATTGTAAAAACTAACTCTTTTGTGGAATGAATAAAAGATTTTAATTTGTAGATTGTGATACTGTATTAACCATTGTATTTTCCTTATTCCTATTATCTTTAAATTTAACCTTACAACTTAGATTACTCTAAAATTTGGTTGTTGAAGTAGTTGGAGTATTATGTGCCTACTCAATTTTTTTCAAAGTTATGAGCTTGACTTATTGATGTCTCATTATATGGAATAACTTATCGAAAGAATCAAATTTATTGAATAGTATTGACCCTTAGAGTGGTGCAATAAAAAATGATTCAATATGTATTTTAACTCATTATTTTCCATGGTATTTTTTAACATATCTATCATGGTCTTATACCAAATTTCATAATCAATGATTGGATAATGGACCCTTTCTTGAGTTCAAATTTAATTGCATAAGATAGTTTCTCATTGTTATTGATTAAAAAGTGTGTTATGAAATAATCCTATAAAGGGTTGAATTCTTTGACTAATTGGATGGAGATGTCATAGAATCATTGAAATCATAGTATTTTATACTTTTAAAAAATACTTGGGTCAATAATTGATAAATACATGTGTAATCCAATCATGCTACATGGAAAGATCTAAGGTGTTATTTGTGATAACATTTACCATCATATATTTTAAGATTATGATCTATAAATATTATAGGGTATGGATAGGATATAACCCATATGGCTAATGGATTATGGAGAAAATCATGTGAATCCATTGAATGACTAACTCTATAAGTACCTTTCTCTAATTGTAACACCTTAACATGCAAAACTAAAATAATTTGTTCAAGAGAACATACAAAAGGAAAGGTTGATGATGTATTATTTATAGTCATCATAGGATGTGAATAGTTCATCAGTGAAGTAAAATACATGAAAAAAATGTGGAAATCATTTTATTTCCCCCACACCATAGGTAGTCATCACATGTGTGATTAAAGATGTCAATGTAGGAATAGTATCAATAATATAATTTTGAACACTTGTGTATGGGTTGGTAACTCAAAAAAATTAATTGTTATTGTATAAGGGGTCATATTTTTCCTTATATTTACTATCCTAAGTAGAATATTTATGTTCTTATCTTAATACATAAAACATGTTATCAACTATTTATGGTTTTATGTCAATATCTTTAGTTAATTCTCTTTCATAAAAAATCATCAAACTTATCCACAATACTTGTTTATTGATTATTATTATTGTAATATTTTACTTTCATGATAATTTCATCAATATTATGCATAATATGTATGGTCTAATCCATAATAGGAGTAAGAGTAACAAAGGGAGTCATGCATCCGCTTTGGCACCTAGTGGTAATAGGGAAAAGGTTGAATTGGATGTTTCTATAATATGAATTAATTAGGGATATAGATTCTTCCTTATTAATTTTAGCCTTATTTATATACAAATATTATTTCCATTTTATTACTAATTATTTTAATATATAATACATAGTAAAGGAAAACAATGTGAAATGATTAGAATCATGCCTTGAGTAAAAAATAGAAACAATGTTCGTTGATTATAGTCATACATAATTTATAATATTAGGGAAAATAAAAAGTTAGGTTTAAAAAGTAAATCATAAGATATAAATATAGAACCATATAAATAAGGATGAAACCCTAAGGGTGACCTAGGGTTTGGAAATGTTCAATAAATATACAAGTTCACCAATATTTTTGACCCTAATTTGGATTAATGTTAACCCTTATTAGGATATAAACTATGTTTATAATTTAGATTATACTATTCAAGCATATATTTGAATGTATAATATTAAAATTTATTTTAAAATGGTAGTTGATAAATATTAACTGTACAAAAAAGGATATGTTTCACCAAATATTTGTAAGAAAGTTGCATTACAAATTGTCATTCCTAATTCATTATCTATCAACACAAGTTTGACTAATTTAATTTTAATTTGACTTGATGAACAATGGAAAATTTTTATTTATTTTTTATTTTTTAGGTGAATATTCAATTTCAAATTAAATGAATGATTATGTATCCTTTAATGCATTTATAATAGAGGAATAGTATGCATGTTTCATATCATTTGGGAGAGTTATCTTAATCAATGCCTCATATAAGATGTCCTTATAAATAATTGATATATTTATTGATATAAAGGTTTAAATACTATCATGGATTTCTTTTAGTTGATAATTGATATCATACCATTTAATTTGAGTGGATGGACTCATGCACGTTGAAGAGTGATGAGGAGGAACATGTTTACTAACTCTATTTTACCATGCATGTCAAAGCACCCTACCTATTTTAATAGTGATAATGTGGACCAAATAATCCAATATAAGTCATGGTAAAATAATGGGGAATTGGTGTTAGATGGTACAACTTTGAGTTATAGGTAGAGGAGGAAAAAAAGGAGTCATACATTCTCTTTTGTTCTTATTTGTAAATGGATGCAAATCATATTGAATATTACAAAAATATGAATTAATAAAGGCTTAAAATTATTCATTATTAATTCAACCTTATTATTATTAAAAATTTTGATTGACGGAATTATATATATATATATATATATATACATATATATATATATACATATATATATATACATATATATATATACATATATATATATATATATACATATATATATATATACACATACATATATATATATATATATATATACATATATATATATATATATACATATATATATATATATATATATACATACACACACACACACACACACACACACACACACACACACACACACACACACACACACACACACACACACACACACACACACACATATATTTAATATTAAATGAAAAACAAATGTAATGATTAAAATAATAGCTTGCATTAGAGAATAAAAAATATGTATATCTATTATATCCATGTGTAATTGTCAAATGAGAATGAATCAGAAATCAAAGCTGAAAATCACAATTAAATACAAAATTTTGAAACCCTAGAAGGATTAATCCCTAAGAAAAACTTAGGGTTTTTCTATGTTATATAAAAAATTCAAGTTCACTAATATGTTTTACCTTATTTTGATTATGTAAACATAAACAAGTATTTTTTTGTACTATTGATATTTTATAATGTTTAGAAATGAAACACTAATATGAATGCCAAAGCATATTATGATTAAATATTTGAAATGTACTATAAATATAAGTTAACTAAAAAACTAAGATACTTAGAGTTTTGATTGTTCTTTTCACATTTTAGACTAGATTCAAGTGATAATAAATATAAAAATAGATTGAAATCAGATCATTAACTATGCGTTTAGAACTTCTAGGATGAATCTATTAGTGTGTGAATGTTTGTGCTAAACAATGGTGTCAACCTTTTACTAGATTAATTTGTGTGTATGTTTCCTCTTTTTTTTATTGTATGCCATGGTGAATTATTATAAAATGTATCCATGTGTGATGTTAGTGCCCACTATGTGTATAATATCTAAGAAACTTGTCTCCTTGTCTTTGATGCCCTAGATCCATTTTTGACACTAGGTTTATGCCTAAAAAAGGTTTAAAAGTTGGGTTGAGATAACAATAGTCACTACCTAATTAATGATTGAGATTTGCCTACATATCCAATACTCTAAAGAGGGAATTAAAACTATACATAGTTTTCTTTGTTATGTGTATGTGTGTAATGGTAATCCTTTAATGATTGCATATATCATATTACACCTTTGAACACATACAATCACATACTTAAGGGATAAATACATATGTCTAGGGCCCTAATTGGAGTACTTTATACATAGGAAATGTTTATTTATAGAGGGATATTTGAGGTCAGCTTGACTTCATGAGCCCACTAATCCATTTTTGATAGGTGACATAAGGTGAATAACTAGGTTTTGAGTCATACACATTCATATAAAGCCTATGAACACTATCAATATATATCAAAATAAAGGTGATAAAAAAAATTAATGGGCATAAGTTGTCACTTCTAGATAAATTGAATATTTTTTACCATATGCAAGGGTTGAGCCATAGATGAAAACATCGATACTAGTGTCCATAGGTTGACGATAGTGTCTAGTCATCCAAAAATAATATTTATAGAATATGATGATAGGATAATTATCATTAGTTCATGTTTATACACCTATACATATCATATATGTTTGTGCATTTTTAAACAAGCTAAGTGTTATCTCTTCTTTTTGTTGTAATTATCAGAATATCAATTAGCATTGTGCTTGTTATATTTGATAATTTTATAGATTAATTATATTGTGTTATCTAAATTAATTTAATTGTCATACTTTATAATATTTTTAAATCCATTTTATTTGTTTATTTTAACCCTTCAACCTTATCTATCCAAGTACACTTAAAAAGGGTTAAACATTTGGTGAACATGACCTCTGAGTCTTCATACACAACCATTGTTTTATCTAGGGTTATTCAAATTATTAGGGTTTTTATATATTTTTGTTGATTTATTTAATTATTTATTTTACCAAAAATAAAATTAAGGTTTCCATCATGAAAACATTTTTAAAATAGAGCATAAACTATGATCAATAAGAGATATATATTTATGAAGTAATAAATATTAAACACAAGCAATTTTAAATGTTACCAAGTGAACCATATTAGGAATGTTTGACACATTTAATTTATACACCTACCCTTGAATTTTATAATATTCATCACCCAACTCCCATTATTTACTAACAACCTCTATTGGGTTTCATGGTCCATCAAATTATTAACCAAAATGTTGTCATCATGTCATGGTGATGGTCAACATGTTTCTCCACTGGAGGTCATAAAATAAAATTAGATATACATGGGACTAATTTTCCATCATTTTATCATGAAAATTTCCACATCATTCACAAGGATATCATTTCTTATTTATAAACTCCAAACAATGTACTATTACCAAAAGTTCTAATATCTCCAAACATTGTACTATTACAAAAAGTTATAACTTTTCTAAATAATGTACCATTACCAAACGTTAAAATGTTTTTAAATGATACATCATTACCAAAGATTAAAAAAAAATTCAAATCAGGTACCATTACCAAATATTAAAAAACATGTAAATCATATATGATTTCCAAAGATTAGAATTTTTCCAAATGACACATCATTACCAAAAGTTCTAAAACCTTCAAATGAAGTTCAATTACTAGAGGTTCCATACTTTACAAATCATGAAAATATCAAAAGAATTACTCATAATGATGAGACATACATTATTATTATGTTCCAAATATATGGTGCATTACAACCAATTATTACATCTTTTCAAACCTCCACAATTTATACTACTTATCTTATGTCTATGATGAGTATTATAGGAGAACTCCAAAGGCAAGTTTCACTTATCAAAGTATCAATGTTATCCTATAATACTACTACTAATGATAAAATAATATTAAAACAACCTATTTGAAAATGTGTATTTTAATATTCTTATCCATAATTTTTTATCATGCGAACATTACCTTTATTTTTTGGAAATGAAGATCCTTCCAACCATATAACTCAGTAAGTGCATTGTTTTGATCATTGGGCTAAAGGTGAGTGAATATTGGTAAGAAAATGGTTACTTAAATACATTAAATCAATTATAATATGTTTTAATCTTGGAATTTAATACATTTAATACACCCAATTTTACATTAGAACATTTTTTAAAATTCAAATAACATGATGATGCGTCTATTGAAGATTATGCTATTCAATTTAAAAATGCATCATATTCCTTATCATATTAGCCTTCAAATTTGTAACTACATTTATTATTTATTAGAGGTATTACTTATCCACTAAAATAAATGGAATTACATAAAATTTACACCTCATTTAGTGACTTGTATATGGATGTGAATAGATATGCTTGTTTGATACTCAACCATAACAAATAATTAAATATATCTCCTAAAAAGTACAAAATATTTTCTTAGGATACATATCATGGAAATGAATTACCAATAAAATATAATGAACAAATATGTTTCATTCCAAATATCTATATGACACCTTTACTAAATTTACTCAATATGGGACCAATCCCAGATGGATATACTCCACAACTATTTTTAATTACACCAAGATTAAATCATCCTCCCTAAAAGGATTTAAAAAGTAAATTATTCATGGGTGGAGATTATTTTAACCATAAACATATTGACCCTATGGAAAAATAAACCTATTGTAATATAATATGTGTCTCATAACTTAGCTATAATATCAAATACTTACATCATAAGGGAAGTTAGAAAGATTCATGAGGATACATAATATTACCAACTGCTTGTGGTCTAAGTGAAATTTTGTGTCATACCTCATACATATAAACACAAGTTTATATTGGTAAAATTTTAATTATACCAAATACAAGTTAAAATAGATCCAAATCAACAAGGTATTTCATTTTCCCACAAGTGAAGATTAGCTCACATACCACAAGATGGTGATGTTGGTTCTACTAAGTAAGTAAAAAGAGAAGAGGAACATGTTTTGGACCTTTTTCACTCAAAACTCTTCAATAATTACAAATATGATTAATTTAAATAACCTTGACCAAAATAAATAAAAGAATGAAATATTCCAAGAAAATACAAAAACATTCAAATGAATAAGTAAATATAAAAATTATTTAGCATACATATGTTTACTAGATCCTTGGCATCTATGTTTTCTACTTTATGTTAGTAAACAACATACCATTTCCTTTATATACATTAATATATTTGATAAATAATTTAATGTGATACATGCATACACCATAACCATGATACATACACAAAAAAGTGTTAGACCTTTCTTGTTCCCACATGACACATCACATTGGGGTCATATGGTTCCTTGATCACAATTTATACACATTATATTGTTTTAGGATGAATTTTAAATTATCATGTTGATATTATATAATTACTCTTAAACATGTCTATACGCATGCTTACATCTTCCATTGTGCCCATGATATGCTATGATACATGACATTTTTTGCTAACACATACATGCATGGACTAATATGATATGATATGCTTATACTTATACTTCATTTATTTACATTGTCACTTCTTTGAGTGTATTTATTATTTGATATTTTCTTGATTGTATAAATTTTGAATATGTTCTTTTATTTTAGGCCTCTATGCCTCTAAATATGATTTCGTTGTGTATGGGAATTTGAATATGTCATCCCTTTGAGTTTGTGGCATTTGAACATGCCCCTTCTTTTCTGTCTCTTTAGACCATTTTTGTGTGACATTGACCACTCTTATATGTGTGCTTGGTTTTTTGTTGAGATTATATTATTACTTTATGGACATTTCCATGATCCATATCATGTATATTAGGTATTTATATAGTCACATATTATGAGATTCATTGATATATCTACTTATATATACTACATCATTCATACATAAATAATATAGTTATCTTATCCTTTTAAGGTAAGGTGACTACTTGATTCCATTCCTCTCACCTAAATATTTTGGTCATATTAGTGGTGGCATGCCATAGAGACATAGATCCACACTTACATATTTGACATAATTTGATATAGTTTACATGATTTAGATATACACTTGGGTATGAATCTTATATATTTGGTACTAATTTTTATAGATTTTGGATAAAGGTTTTTAGATTTGTGACATATATTATACAAAAATATAGATCAGAGGATAAATTTTGATATATACTTTATCTTGAAACACATTTTAGGTGCATATGACATGCAAGTGTACTAAAAATTACAAATACATATTCAATACATTTTACTAAGAAGCATTGTTCCAAGAACCGCCATTTTGATCCTTTCATGTTTATAGCAGTTGGATATTTTGAGTATTTTGGTTGATATTTAGCACCCTTGATGTCCTTGACACTACTCTTTTTTAGGTTTAACTATTTAAAATACTTAACTTGTATTTATTATACATTCACTTGACTTATGCAATTGAGATTTAGTGATCTCAATGGCCATGACATAACTCACCATTTCCCCAGATTAGGCACATAATTACACTCCAAATTTCCATCATAAAATATCCAATATTTATTTTTAAACCTCTCTTAGCTTTAATGCTTTATCATGAAACATATTTACCAAATCAAAGTACCAAGGGGTAACATGGTTGTATTGACCTACATATGTAGTCCTTCCTTGCACTCTTTAATTTTTACACATTTTAGTTATTCAAGTTAAAATTACATAGACTAATTTATATTTTAACATGATATTGGTTGAATTTGATACACCAAAAATAAATTCAATAGGACTCAAGTAAAGGAAATGTGTGTTATACACACCTAGGTACACATTTATTTTATTTAACCTAATAATTTCATTCTTATGCATTACTATATTTAAGGGGGGAAGTCAGGGATAAGGGGATGTAGATACTAAAATCTAATTATATATATCATCTCAATATTTTATAATTTAAAAATACTAATTATGGATCTACCCTTTAGTTATAAATATTTTTTTATCGAAAGGCTCACATTCACCAAATCATTATGCCTAACTACTTATCTTATGGATCGACCCTATCATTCTTATGACTCAAATTTTATGATTAAGGTTAAAAGGATGGTTTATATTGGGTCCCATCCCAATTACATTAAATAGTCCTAAAGCTTAGAACAGATAACAACCAAAAATAATTAACAAAAAAATAACAAAATAACTATCTATACACAAAAATGTAGCAACCAAAACACAACAAAAACACAAAAAAATAGACTATATGAATTACATATCTAGTTATTTTAGCAAAAGCTTATTTTATTTTATTAAATTATCAAGGACATTTTAAATGTCCTCCACCTCAAAATTATCCATATTCATAGTCTTTCCTTTATCTATCCCCTTGATTATTTTACTTGTAAAGACTTCACTATGTTGCTCCATAGTCTTTCCTTCATTTATCCCCATGATTCTGATGATCTAGATTACCTATACACTACACTAAGCTTAATATATGATTTATATCCTTCACTATTATTTACATACATTTATAACTTTTATAGCTTGCCATACACTATCATATAGATAGGGACACTAACATTGATGCTAATGTCCCAATTTTTTATCTAATGATTGTACCTAAAAAGTCATCCAAATTAAAAATATTATGAAATGTATGGGTCACCCTATTTTTATTATCTAAACCTTATTTTAAATATTTTAAAAATGTGTTATATAAATACAAATTGAATCTTACTCATTTACCCATCTATAAAATGCCAAGAAATCACCTATTCAATCTCATTCAATAAGTTGCACAAGTGAGTTCTACCCTGTTATTTCATTTTTCTATATCAATCATATAAGTAATCATATTAAATATCTTAATAATTTAAATAATAACCCATGATCAATATTTTTCAAGTTACAATATAGATCATTCCATACACTTGCATATAGCATATTGCACCCTTTTGTACACATAGGCACACACTAGGGGAGAACTACATATGTTTGAGGCCCTAATTAGAGTGTTGTATATGTATGAAATACTCATTGATATAGGTTTATTTGATATTATCTCAACTTCATAAGCCCACTTACCCATTTTCGGCAAAGTGACATAACCTAAGGTGAAGAACTAGGATTTAGGTTATATACAATCATATAGAGCCTATACGTGTGATCCATATATATCAATAGAAAGGTGATAGAAAAACCTAATATAAGTAGGTGGTAAATTGAAAATAAAACTAATATTTTTTACTATAAATAAGTTTTGATTCATAGATAGTAACACCAAAATTAGTATCCACAAGTCGAAGGTAGTGTCTAGGCCTCCAAAAATAATATTTCCAAAATTTGATGATGGTTATTGAGCGTCAGTCTACTTTTTTATACACTTTTACTTATCAAATTTGAATATGAAACTAAAAAATCCAAGTATTATCTCTTAATTGTGTTTAAATTATGATAATATCAATTTTCATTGTAATTTCTATATTTGATAATTTTCTAAATTTAGTATATTATGTTATTTGAACTAAATTAATTGCCTTACATTATAATAGTTTTATTCATCCATTTGATTAGGCTATTATAATCCCTTAACCATTATCTATCAAAGAACACTTAATAATGGTTAAACAATGAATTAGTACATTAAGGGGGGAGGGGGGTAGATATATATATATATATATTGAAATTTGATTATATATATCATCTTAGTCTTGTATATTTGACAAATAGTATTCAAGGATCTACCCTTTAGATATATACCTTCATGCTACCAAAAGGATTGCATTCACCATCTTATTATGCCTAAATACTTATCTTATGGACTAACCCTATCATTATAATGGTCCAAATGTTAATATAGTTTCCTATAAAACCTATCAAAATATGCCAATGTGTGTTTTTTGTGAAAAATAGGATAAGGTTTGGAATGTATACATAAATATAGAAAGGTAAAGTGTTCAACCAATTCAAAATTACATGTTTATTTAGATAAATAAATAATTAAACTATATAACACATGTAATAAAAATAGGGTATAAAATATACATAAAACAAGTTTAAAAATACATTCAAAAACCCATCATTTGATCTCTAAATTTTGAAACTCTTTTCATTTATAATTGATCACTATATGTAATACTTAAAAACCTATATTTATTTACATTTTATCTTTTATTTTTAATATTAAAGGATTCATTTTTCATTTTTAAATATTTTTGAATAAATACATTAGTTGAATACATATAAAATTCTAGAAGTTACACAATTTGTTCTATATCAAACACTTGTCATGAATTTACACTATTGCAATCCTAAATCTACTATAAACACTTTCCCAGACCTAAAAATTTGTATTTTTCTGATACAAAGTTGAAATAAGTGTGCCTAATTATGGAGTTGGTAGAATTTATTGCACTAATAGGTTGGTTTAGAAAACATAATTTGTAGTAATCATACAACATGCCACTCATTGGTTTTCACCTATTGTGCACTACTTAGCCACCCTTTTAATTTTAAAATTAATAAGAATAATAATATACTACCCTTATAATTTTTTAGTATATTGACATAAAAAATAGGTTTCTATTTATTATTTTAACCATCCTAGCCTCATACCTATTTCTTTTAGTAGTCCACACCTTTAATTTCTTAAAACGTTAAAAAAACTATGATTGTGTAATACCTAAGGAGATAGAAGAGGGATGGAGTGTGTTGATATAATTGAAAGAGGTTACAAATATGGTGGTGTGACTGGTATTATGTCAAAATATGGTGCTTAAAAGAGAATAACAATTTAGAAACAATGACAAAAGATGATGCAACTAGAGATTTAGGTACTAGAGGTTATGTCTACATTGGTTTGATCACCTCCCTATTTTTAAAATATTTTACTATATATGCCAATGGTATGAATTTTTTCTCATAAAAAATAATATCAATTGAGTTATCTAGTTGTAAAATATCTTGCTTGAACTATTTCCAATCAAAACCTACTAATTAAAGTGTGTAGTGAAGTTTGGCACTACATGATTGCTTGACTATATTCATCTCATATAATGGAAAT
Source organism: Torreya grandis (assembly GCA_037957365.1). Lineage (NCBI taxonomy): Eukaryota > Viridiplantae > Streptophyta > Pinopsida > Cupressales > Taxaceae > Torreya > Torreya grandis. Next base: position 4,647,795 of record JARHVA010000398.1, on the reverse strand, counting down.
GACTGTCCCATTCTTTAAAATATTCAAATGATTTTTTTGTGACATTTAATCCATTATTTATACATAAAAATAGGTCTGGATGTTAGTGAACATGTTATGAAGCATATCATTCTGCCATGCAGTCATATTTTTTTATAACTATGTCTTTTATACTAAGATAATCCTTAAGTGTAACATCAATGAAGTATATTATATCCACTTGATATTCCATGATGGTTTTTAAATTTTCCACCTTTGATAAATATTATTACACCTCATTGAGTGAATCTTGAAGATGTTATTTTAGGTTTAGCATACTGGGAGAAGTTTGGGTGGTTTTTTGTGTAATAATGCCTAACACCTACTCATAATACTCAAGGAGTTGAAAGAGGATTTATTTTTCCACTTTTAGGTGATTTTTTTGTTCTTGGAGATACTAAAGTTTCTATGTAACCCCCTAATAATTGGTGAATGTATAAATCAACAAATTAATTTACTTATCTTTATACATCACCTAGTCTCCCAAGACTTTGACTACCAATAACATAAAAGTATAGTCTATTATCACACAAACCTTGGCCAACAAATCACGTATTTTTATTTCCTTTCCTTAGCCATAAGTTTTCCTATTCCATTTCATGTGATATATATTCCTAAAATGCATCTTCTCCCTCAACCTAATTTTATAGTGTTAGTTGAGTCACATCGATTGATGCCCCCTAACTTGCTGTGGTCAAAACAAAATATTTTTTAGTATTTTTAATTGAGGCTACCTAGTGTTGATTTTATGCAACTGGGACTGTGAATATTGTTCACCATATAAATTATGTTTGTGTTTCCCATAACCATTATCTTTTTGTTTGAGTTTTATCCTGTAATGATTCTTATTGTGTGACTCGCAATGCTAATCTTGATCCTTGTGATGTGTTGGAATGCTTTGGGGCATCAAGAAATAATTATTTTTTAGATTCACTATTGGATTTTTAGGTTGCTCTATCTACTCCAATTTATTATTATTTTTTATGGATTCAACCTTATTCTTTGTCTCCATCTTTTGTTTTACCTTAGTAGTTGCCTCTGCTTATGCCTTTGATGTTTGTTTTGCTTGATATACAATGTCCTCAATAGCTTTATCCTTTACCTTTTCATTTCTCTCTTCTTCCTAATTTTGTAAGGCTTCCCTCTTTTTCTATTTCTCTTCTTTATTTTTTATGTTATCCTTATCCTTTTTACTCTACTCCTCTAGTACTACCTTATAATCTTATTCCTTTTCCTTTTTCAAAAATTCTTCTTAATTTTTTCTTTCACTCTTTTTCTTCATCCTACTTTTTTTGTATGGATTCCTCTAATTCATATTTCTTATTGTTTGAAACAACTTCTTATTCCTTTTTATTCTCATGCATGTCATGTTTCTTATTTTGGTATTATTCTTCTTTGATTATGTGCTAAACTTATTATTTCTTCTTATTTTTCCTTTATTCCTTTCTAGCATTTTTATCTACTTCACTTTGAGCCTTTTATTCCTTTGTTTTGGCATGCATAAATTTTTCTTGTGTTTTGATGTCCTATTTTTTAGGATGATATGGGTAATGGGGTGATGGAGGTCATGAAGAGGTTGAATTATGAAGGGAAGAGGACAGATCATATGTCACCACTATGCACCATTATATATTGCCTTCGTATAGGTATGTGGAACAAGAACATTCTTCAATTGCTTATAGGTGTAGACCATCATTGTAGGTTCTTTATCTATAACTTGTTCTTATTTAGACTCAGTTTCATCAAATATTTTTGGTGTGATAAATTATCCCATGCATTATAAAATTCAAGGAGAGTTCCTTAGAGTTGTGTGTATTTTAGTTCTACATATTAGTGGATGTTGAGGGGATTTTTCTATTTTGTGCCTTGTGTTTTCTCTGATTGTGGTTGGGAATATTATACTATGAGTGATCCTTATCCCACTAAATCTTGTAATGTGGATGCTAATATACATATTATCTCTCTTTCCTTTGTAATAATTTTAACTAAGATTAAATTTAGAGGTGTGGGAATGTTGACCATTAGAATTTTGGGGACATTATTGCAAAGTTGGAAAGTGTGCACTACTTTCTAGTTGAAATAATATTTTTATTCTCCCTCCTCATATAGATGTGTTCCTATGTCTTCCAAAATAGAATTATAGAGTTATAGTTTATTGATTATAATTTATTTGAGATCATAATCTGAAACAATCTTCAGCACATTTGCATTGATAAGCTAGGTATTAGTCACACAAGTCTTCCCCTTTGGTTGAGGAGGTTTTGTTGTCCTTTGTGTCATAATTGATATTTTGAAACTTGGAAAATTAAATATTTGGATTGGCTTGAGTTATTCATAAATTTTATATGACTCATTCCTTGTGATTGATTACTAAATTGGGAAGTTTATGTTAATCCCTTTGAATGTGTGAGTGTTAGAATAGGATTGATTGACAATTCTAGATATTTTTATCTCCCAAAATAGGCTTAGACATATTATGTATCTATATGAAAATTTTTGGGTACTTTATCATTCTACCAACATGTGAAATGTATGTGTTGTCCCATGAAGGCTATTTAAATTTGAAAACTATATCTTATGCAAGGACTGGTTTGATAAAATTTGGACAAGTCAAGAAATCTATAATTTATGTATGATGAACTTGTTTAAAATATAGTAATATTAATTTAATGACTTTTAAATAGTTTGTATGATTTTGAATAGGTTAGGCACAAACTATAATTTTTTTCAAGTGAAAAATAGTATACTAGGAATGTTTGACCAATGGAAAACATGTATATGTGAGATAAGGGTTTGTAACAACCATATGTATATGTGCAAGTAATGTAAGGTGGAGTAATTTTAATATGGTAATATTCAAGTTATTAATACCATATTTTATTTTCCACACCACATATACTTGAAAGAATTCATGTGTAGTAAACACTTGAATAAATAACATATGTTAATAATTGTAGATCCTAAGTACAAAGTTACACATCTTTTTCCCAAGGCATGTGATCTATGAAATAAATTTATGATATTGATTTTAAAATAATAAAAAAAATAATAAATTTTAATTTAAAACCTTTCAAATATTAATATTGGGTAAAACCATATTCATATATCTTCATATAAATGTCTTTGTTTATAAATTTAATATATAAAACATAGGTTTTCCATGATGAACTCAGTAACTCTCTCTCTCTCTCTCTCTCTCTCTCTCTCTCTCTCTCTCTCTCTCTCTCTCTCTCTCTCTCTCTCTCTCTCTCTCTCTCTCTCTCTCTCTCTCTCTCTCTCTCTCTCTCTCTTTGTGTGTGTGTGTCTGTATGTATATGTATATGTGTGTTTATACACACACAAACACACACACACACACACACACACACTTTATATATATATATATATATATATATATATATATATATATATATATATATATATATATATATATATATATATATATATATATATATATGCATATCACATATATGTAACACACACAAGTGCACGTGCACACACACACATATTTTATATATATATATATATATATATATATATATATATATATATATATATATATATAAGGGTTAGCATGTCAAACTACTCACCTATATATGTATATACATACATATAATATTCTATTTTTATTTCAACAAAATCATACATGTAAATGTATTTGATATTTGGATTTTAAAATGTATTTGATTTTAAAAAAAATTCTTGAAAATAAAAATAAAGCATTGCACAAAATTAAAGGTCCATAGGAAGGGTGGCATGAATGATGGATGACACATGATTCACACAAATGAAGAAACACAATTTTGAATGGAGAGGTGTTAAGCTAGAAATAAACCTAGATTATGATCCAATAGAGATATTTATATTATAAGTGTCAATCACCAAATCAAGAATCTTGTGGATATTCATGGATCAAGTAGGTGATTACATATACTCCAAGGATATGCATCTAAAATTGCCATGTCATGAGTATATTATAGATATATGCTTAGACAACTAGAAAACTAAATCGGTGTAAGTCTAGTCAACAAAGAAATGATATAGCAATGGGTCTAAGGAAACCTTTAAATAGAGACATTATCATTTTTTTAAGATCATCATATCTAATAAGAGTAATTTTGGTCACATGTCTTGCAGGTGAATAATTTTAGCAAAGTATCCACTTAGGGTTTGGATCAGTATAGTTAGCCATGAGGGCTTTGTAATGTCTATAGATTTTTTAATATTATATGTTTTTAAGTAATGTTTTCATGGTGAATCAAGGGATGTGATTTATGTGTGTGTACATGCATGTGCGTGAGTACATGTGTGTGTTGTGGATAAATATAATGAATGTTTCTTGAAATGAATATGCATTATTTTTTTTACTTTATTATGGTTTATATTTATAAAGGAAATATTGTTTCAAAAAATTTAAATATATGTCTCTCACTGGAGCTCTCGATGATCTCTTGTTGTACTATGAGAGAGTTTTCAAGTCCTTAAGATTAAATAATATTTTGTTGTGGTAAGTTTTGATTATTTTTTGACTACTGTGAACAACCTAACCTATGAAAGGTTGAGGAAATATTGGATAAATAAATCACAACATTTTGGTTCTATTACTAGGACTCCAATTTTAGGATTTTTTATCTATGGAGATCATGTGTGAAGTGATACCATTAATAAAAATTAATTTTTGTGTTGAAACCATAGCCATGGTTAGATAAGCCTTATGCCACATAAGGTCTAGACAAGGACGAGCTAGAGGAGAGATTTACTTATTAAAATACAAGGTGAGATAGATGGTTCTATTGAAATGGAGGAGAAACTAAAAATTATAGACCCATAGAGGAGGGGAAGATAATTCATTCACATGCTATTAAGACTCAAAGAGTGTGTGGAGGTAACATGATTAGTTTTTTATATGAAGGTAGTCACTTGAGTATGAGAGAGTGTGTGTATAGAATGATATTCATAAGTGGAGAGTAAAAAATATTGATGAAGATTATGGTTCCATAAGAAAGTGAAAGGATGATGTAAAAGCAAAATTATCTATAATTTATATTTAACCATTTTTTATGCATATGCAAATCATGTTTATTTTGTGGGAAGTTTTTTGGAAGATAACATGATCGTGGAGAGTTAAGAGTTTTGTAATGGATCATTGGATTCAATTCATTGAATTTTATGTAAGTTTTGATGACGAATGAACCAATATTATGGGTTGGTTAACAATGTCTATTAATCAATGGAATTTAGAAGCTTCCATATAAGGTAGCATTGGACAAATAGTTGGAGTAAAAGGAAACAATACTTTAAGGAGTGGTCTCCAAGTAAATAATTTTATATCACAATAAACTATATTTTAAGAGATGTCAATGAATTTACAATAATATTATTAGATGGATAATTTGAAGACCACATCCATAAATTTTAAATCACTTGGTGTGCAAATGGGGTAACATTTCCAAAGTGAAATTCAAGCCATTTATATACAACATTGATGGTTAATGTGGTTACCTAATAAAATAAATTATATCTAACTTAAATTATTATGGATTTTGATTATCTCAAAACTATTAATGGAGTTTTACATTATTGAGTTTGAATAAAATAGAATTTTTTATTTTAAATAAATTTAATAATGAACCTTAGAAAATTTATATAATTATAATATATGTTTTAAGGCACTTCTATTAAATTTATCTTATGAGATACATCTACTAAAACATGAATAGTGATTTGTTTAATGATTACTATGAAAATTTTAGGAGATCATTAGTTATGAAATGTTTTACTAATATATGAAAATAAATTGGATGATGCACTATGTATGTAGGTACTATGATATATTCAAACAAAATTAAACAAAATTGACACAACACTGAGTCTATTTTTAGATGCATAGATTTGAAAGATGGTGTTCCAAATCAAAAACATTATCTAAAAATAGTATGCAAGAGTCTCAGTGAGGACTATGGTGCATAAACATTTAATTAGAAGGCCATATAAATAATAAATACATGTGAAATAAAGATAAATGTATTTTTACATATTGTGATGCATACCAATAAGGGCACTAGATAAATAATTATATTCTTTTACAAAAGGATAGATAGGTCCAAATGACAAGGTGTAAAATATGTGATACCTACATATGACATGGTCAAATTCTAGGTCATTAAAAAAATATGTGTTGTATAATGTTTTTTGACTAAATGAAACAAGTTTCACATAACTAAAAATATTATCAAGGGAAAATAAATGGTGGGATAGGTTTTAGCAGATGAAGTGGTGATAAAAGTGGAAATAGGTTACAAGGAACTTGTTTAAAATTTGGACAATTATATTAATATAAAATATAATTTACTAATTTCCCATATTATATTCTATGTTATCAAGTGCACAAGTTAAAATATTTCCCATGCATTCAAAATAATATTATGGCATAGGACATGGTGGAAAAAGGCATAGGAAAGATAAAAATTAATCAAGGTAGAAATGGATGATGAAAGATGCTATATAAAATGTTAGTGTAGCCACACAGGTGAATATAAACCCAAAATATGAGTGGACAATTAGGACATGAAGGCTTCAGTTCCACATAAGGAGGTTACATGCAAGAAATGAGTAGAATTTTTAGAATACTTAGATACACCTATTAATATGAGGTTGTTAACAGATGCAAAGAAAATTATGTGGAGACTTTAGGATTAGTTACCCACAATCAAGGACATCAATTAAAATATCAAATAAAGTCATCAATACAATAAAGGTAATTCCATATAAACGATAGAGATCACACAAATTGTTTCCTTGTTGAAATAACAAGAGATGTTGCCTCTAATAAAATAATAAAAAATACATAACATAATACATGCACAAGGGAAAGCCTAAAAAAATATGAAAATTTTTCATGTTAATAATCACATGTAGTATGATATGAAATTGACCATATATGTCACTATGAATGTCTGGTATTTTAATAACATCCTAATTGATATGGAATAAAAATTCAATAATTTTACATGATACACATGAAAAATATGGGAAGTCCTAGGCTTTATCCCTAGACTAATGTGTTTTTCATAGTATAAAAATAAATTTTGATACCATTGGGATTGTTTAATGGATATGTACTCATGATCATGGGTGCCCACTTCAAGATTGATTTTGAGATAATCCCAATAGTAGAAGCAAATAATAACTTGTTTTTATTGGGAAAGTAATGGTTATATGAGAATAAGGATAATATGGGATTAAAAAAACATTATAAGAGATTTTAAAATGGAACTAATTTATTGATGATCCCATTCAATGGAAATCATGGGCCATCATATGTGAAAAGCATATATGTTGAGAAGGAGATAAACCATATCTATAACATCAATGTGCATGGAAAAAAGTACACACACCCATGGGAATATAAAGTGTTAAGTTGTAAAGTGGTATCCAAATATATTAAAAACCCCACTAATTCATGCATAATATGGGTTCAATAATATTATGATATGAGACCCATAAGAACTAGATTATTTAAAAGAGCAACCAATAAGGTTAAAGTGTGAGTCGTCAAGAAGATGAGTAAGAATGGATTCCAAAGGTAATTCTAAAACATAATAGGGAATTTAGGTTAAGTAAAATAACTATTATGGAAACAACCTCAATAAAATGAAAAAAATTACATGTATTCATATGCATAACATTTAGAGGCATGTTTACACAAGGAGGTTGATAGGACCAAAGAATTAGTTTACACATTGGGCTTAACCCATGTGAAATGGTAGGTTATTTATTGCGCTTGTTTACTAAGTTGAAGAATGTGAAACAATTAATTATAAATTATTTATAGGACTAGAAATGAGAATATATTGTCACTTATATTCTCATGATAATTTGACCTGATAAAACACTTGGAATGATGTGAGAAGGAATGGAAAAAGTAAACAGTTATAATTCGTATAATATTTTTGGTACATGTGATATTTTCTAAATTAAATTCATGGGCATGACATGTACTATCATGAGTGAGTCCAATATAGATATTGTATATTTATAAAATCCTAAAGAATATTTCATGGACACCTTCTAGTTTGCATCCATGGATGAGGTCATGAATGTGACTTTGAAATTTTTGTCAAGAACTTTAGTGGATGGAGGATAAATTACATGGGATGAAAAAACAATATTATTATGTAAGTTGTTCTTTTTAAATAAGTGAAATTCTCAAAAACTCTAATAAACACATGTAAGTTACACTAAAGACTTGGAAGATACATTGGACTGGAAATACATCAACAATAAAATTATCTACAAGGATCATGGAAAACAAGAAGTATACATGAGGAAGTTGATCATATAAAAATGGAAACTAAGAAAGGATAATGAGTAATTACATGTGCAATGAAATATTAAAACATAATTACTTTCAATCATTGTGGATAAAATAAGCAATGTGGGAACAAAATAATAGTGAAGGATGGATAATATGGGTGACTATATCACTCATGAAAAGTTTTCACACATCCTCAAAATCAATAAGAATTTCAAAAATATTTTTCCAAATAACTAACGTGAAATAAAGGTATTTCATGAATCTATAGGTAAAATGACCATTAAAATATCTGACAATATAAAACATGTGAAGAAAATACCATATATAATGAACTCAAATCTTTAATCAAAGGTGAAGGATAAGATACCAAATATGTTTGAATCTAGTGTAATATATATAATGGAGGAATTTATGTAGGTGATTCATATTTGATACGTGTAAATAAAGACACGTGGATTAGGGTTTATGTGGACTGTTATGTATTGAGTGACATATGTAAAATATATGTTCCCAACAACATTCATGAAGTGTTGAAGGGAATAACTGAATATAGAATCTATAATTTCATAGATGGATTTTTAGGCTATCATCAAGTTAAGCTCATAAATGAGGACAAGGGAAAAATAAATTTTGATATGGGGTGGGGGGAAAAACACACTAGTTGATGCCTTTTGGTTTTAATAATGCACCTATTATTTTATCACACATTGTGGAAGAAATATTCAAGGACTTCATATACAATTTCTTGCAATAATATTTGGATGATTGGATGGTGTATCCATTAATGAAGAATAACAATGGTAAATTTGGATTGATTTTTCAAGGGTGTAGACATCATAAAATATCTTTTGATTTGAATAAATGTGAATTTATAGTATCATTTAGTGTAATATTTGTCCAATAATGGATGTCTAAGATCGATGATAAGAAGATCGAACACACCAACCTATTAAAGATAGAAATCAATAAATGAGTAAAATCTACATAGATGTATTCCTATAATGGAGATGAAATTTATAAAAATACTCAAATCTTACAACGTAAATTTTTCATAGCTCATAACTTACATAACTCCTATTTAAGTATTACAATACAATCTAAGAGATTCCAAATATTCTATATGAGTAAATCTTAAAAAGGGATGTATATATAAGTGGAAGTTAGGATAATCCCAACAATACCATGGATGTGGGACTAACTTATCCTAAATAGGTAGAATCAAGTCAAGGAATTGACATCCTAATACATGTGGGATAAACTTCCCAAATGTATAAACACAACTAAACAAGCTAAATGGTATAAACATAAATATCCTATACCAACAGCCCCCATTAAGAGTAGCTTAGGTGGGTAGAATAATTAGGTTCCAACAATGAGGCTTGATGAGGTACCCAAGTACATATAAACTATCATAAAGTGGATAAAAATAGAAAACTCATATGAAAAAATCCCCCCTAAAGAGATAAAATAGAAAACTAACTTTACTCGGTAACAAGTCCTAAAACCTTGACAAATTCCACCTCCATTGTGTAGATGATGTCCTCCAAGTAGAATAAGTGATCAAGTTGTGGAATTTAGAATAAGTAAGAAGATAAAGTTAATTTTTATACAATTATTTTTAGCCTCCTACCAAATTAGGCCTCACTCTCCTATCTTTGGCTAATGACTTTAGAGTAATATTACAAATCAACAATGAATATCTCCCTTATATCTCAACATTATAATATATTATTTTTAATAAAAAAATCTAGTGCCCCACCATGATTATGTCTCATATTTAATAAATTCAAATCCACTAATTTGACAAAACCACATGTGTAATATAAAAACCATAAATTGTATGGGAAAAACATTATTTCCCAAAGAATGTAACTTTCTAGACCTATTTTTGTGAGTAGTACCCTTTCGTAAAAACATGACAATTTTTTAAATTATTAATGAAATTTGAAAATTTAAAATTATTTAGAAATCTAAAACTAGGGCACACAAAACTAGAAATGTTTTGGATAAATTTTTATAGTTTGAGAGTAGTTTGAAAATGAACAGGCAGCTTTTATAAATAATAGATTTACAAAGATGTGACAAGAAACCTTGATTAGAGACTTGGGTAGATAAAACAATCTGAGTGGTGGATGGAGTAGATATCAAGAAATTTGATTGGTCTAAGACAAAGGTTAAAAAACCCTAATTCAAACTTGAAAAATTAAACTTGATTACCCCAATATCAACACATGTGAAGAAGAGAAAAACTACAGATGAACACATTAATCCATAAAGTACCTCTTACAAATTGATGAAGAATGAAAAATAAAATATTTCCTCAAGATTTCAAATAAAAATAAATGAAATGGTGATCTTTTACAACACTAAGAAATCTGATACCATGTAATATTCATCCAATAATGGGCATCCAAGGCCGATGATAAGAAGATCGAATACACAAATATGTTGAAACTAGAAATCAAGAAATTAGTAGAATCTACAATAGATGTATTTATATAGCGGTGATGAATTTTATACAAAGTCTCAAACCTTATAACTTACTAATCTTATATCTCTTACAACTCTCAAAGTTGTCAGAGCTCACAACTTACACAACTCATAGCTAAGTAGCACAATACAATCCAAAAGACTCCAAATATTCCATATGATTAAATATTACAAAGTGATGTACATATACATGGAATTTTAGATAATTCTAATAAAACCATGTCCATGGGACTAACTTCCCCTAAATAGGTATAAGTAATATAAGGAGGCAACATCTCAATACACATGGGATAAACTTCCCAAATGTACAAACACAATTAATCAAGATAAATGGTATAAAAATAAATATGTTACACCAATATTTAGTACATTGATAGGTCACATCATCTGTTAAAAAGGCATGTTGGTTTATCTTATGAAGGTAGTAGTGATACTATAACTAGAAGTTATGCACATGAAAATAAAGGTGCAAAATTTTGTTTTTTTACATTGGGTATATTATCTAAGGCTTATCCATAATTATGTGTATGTTTAAAGTCATATATAAGATTTTATAAACAAGGATGGCTTATTTAGGTAGATAGATAAGCAACAAAAGGCATTTGAAGTACAAAAAGTGAAGTTAGCTAGTGTACCAAGTTTATAGTTTCTAGATTGGAATATTCTATTTTGTATTCATATGGATGCATATTAAAGTATGGTAGATGAAATTATTGCACAAATAGGATAACGAAACAATTACCATATATTACTTTTGTAACTAATAATTTTGTAAAGGTTTATAAAACTTATACCACAATGGATACGTAAGTGCTCGTAATGGTGTACGCATTATATAATTTCATCCAACACCTTATTTTTAATCCATTTGGATTATTTACTAAAAATGAATCACTAAAATACTTGGTGATTAAATAAATGTTACATGGATGTTTTTTCAATTAGATAACACTATTCTATAAATTTTAATTTTTAGTGTTGGTGAAACTTGGAAGGTTGAATTTTAGACAATACCATATATCATGCTTTGAGATTGGTGAATTTGTGTGGAATTTTGAATATGATATTCATGATGTGTAACTATTTAAAGTTAAAGGGTTCCTAAAAAAATGGAGGACATTATCACATTCTTAACTTCAATATTGGATCCAAATGATCAGATGAATAAATAAAATAATAAGTTGGTAATGAGGTCAACACCGTATCATTTAATAAGGGGATATTTTTTAGGTTGAGAAAATATGAGGTGTTGTGTAGATGTTTGATGGAAAACATGAATGCAATGAAGGAATCATTTATGGACACTAGTAAGAGAGGAAACTACAACATGATATTGGGGCTAGGGTACAAGTAATGAAATTTGTAAAAATATATGAAAGAATAAATGAAAAAGTGTTATATCTACTTGAGGGTAGGTAAGCTTAATAGACAGGATGGAATTTCATTAATATTGATTGGAGGAAAAGAACCATTTGGAAGGTGGGTTTTCAATTTTATGGGTCTAATTAATACTTATACATGGTGTTATGGTGCACATTATATCATAATAGTACCCAACTACTTAACAAGATAGGTTGTGGCTATAACAACATAGTATTTTACACCAAAATTATATCTAAGTTCTTATGGGAGAACATACTCACAATGTATATATGTGTCTTATAAGTATAACTAGTGATTTAATAACTTATTTCATTATAGTGACAATGCACATATTACTATAGGAATTGATGATTTCTCATCATAAGACAAAACCATATCATTTACAAGAAAATGGTATGATGGAGGCCTTTAACAAAGTTTAAGAATTGCACTTACTAATATTTTTTCTTGTTGGATGTGAGGATTGAGATGAACAAGTTTCAATTAAGTTGTTGGCATATAAAAAAAATATAAATGCTTGAATAACTATACACCATCTCAGTTGGTCTATGAAAGTGGGGATATACTACACTTAGAGTTATGGATCCCTTAATTAAGGATTGTGTGGGTCTGAGGGTTAAAATATTTTTGACAAGATACTAGTAGAATTTATGAATTTGGATGAAAATAGACTACTTGATATATGGAATCATCTAGTTGATAAATTGTGTTATAAGTTTTGTTATTACAAGTAAGCGCATCAAAATTTTAAAAACCAATGCAAAAAGGCCTTCACTAGAATGTAAATGCCAACATATTATTTTTTATCCTTTGAATGATTAAAATTAAATTTAGCTACCTATGAATTAGTGAATAATTTATTCAAATAGTTGCTTGATTCAAGGGATAATGTTATGCAAAAATGACATATTGAAAAATTGAGATTCTTTACAGTTCATTTACTAAAATTCAAATGCATAGACATATAGACTAGTTAGAAGATCTATCTTAGGTCATTTATATCAAAGTTTAAAATTATAGGGTACTCATCACCATTGAAATGTATGATTATAGTTTTAATCTAGGGGTGATTCAAGTCCCATTGCATACATTGCTCACTATGGTGCATGAAGTTTTGATTGATTATAAAATGTTTAAGTAATATTTGTCACAGTTTGATCCCTTTATTGAAAAAATTATTAATGAGCCTCAATTCATCCCTCCACAACAACTGCAATAGGTGTTGCAATACAGGAAGGTAACCATAATTTTTTATCCTATAATATAGTAGCCAACACATCCTCCACCAATAGATTTGGTAGAACCAAGTTGGTTATCCATAACTCAAATAGAACATTCATCATATCATCATGTTATGTATCCAACTCAGATCATGCCACCACCTACTCAATAGGTATTGTGGAATTCAAATTTTTTATTTTTAAAAATAATTACATAATTTTGTAAGATGGTCTTAATCATTAAGAGTGGGGCTAGGCTAGTTAAAAACCCATAAAGGGAAATTATCTAGTTAGTCTAGTCTATTGAAAACCTACAAAGGTGGTAGGTTACTACACTACTTAGTTGAGAACTTGAAAGGGTGGATAGGTAATGCACAAATAGTGAAAAATTATAAATGACATCTAGAATGATAACCATAAATCTTCTTTTTGGTTCAATTCTTTAGCTTTGGATCAAGATACCTTATTATAGCTTTGTCTTAGGATGAGACAACTATTTGAGTCTAAGAAAGTGCTGAGAGTAAATAATGGCTACAAAAATTATAGAGTATAATTGATGGACATAAGTGAGACTTGAATTATTTTCTCCTTTTCATATATTTTTCCATGTACTCAACCTTGGTGATCATGGTAATAAACTTAATAATATGAAGAGTCCTTTCTTTTAGGCATAGTGAAAGGATGGAATATGAAGTGAAAATGCTTTGTAAAACTCTATATATAATGCTAAATTGTATTTATATATAGTTCTGATATGATAGATATTACTATATATTATTCTAAAATAGTTTTCATGGGTTTTTATCATTGTTTTTAATAAGGAATGGTGAGTAGTTAATAAATGGAAACAATGGTATTGATAACATTTCTCATTCAATTTTTTTTATTCTACATATATTTACCTATTACATTTTATGTTTTCATTTTTTTTTAATATATTATCTTGAAATGCACATGTAAAGATGCATAGGTTTTTTTTATGTGTTATTAATCAAACTAATGATTTAATTAATGTTTTATTTAAGGATTTATTCTAAAACTAAAATATTAACATTGAGAAAACATAAAAAAATGAATGTAACTAGAATAATATTACTTTTTTATCATGCACACCATAAATATGAGAGACAAAAATTTTCAAGTGGAAAACCATCAAATGGATAAAAATCCTATACCTATTAAAAAGAGCAAAAATTATTGATCTCCAAGTAAAATCCAAAATATAAGCCAAGAGAAAGAGAAACAAGAATGGTGTTAATCCATGAAAATTTATCTCAAAATATACCAATAAAAATATCTCTAGAGGAATGAAAAGGGAGTTACGAAAAAACCCATCATGAATTACACAATATTCTTAGTGTGTGACAAATGTCCTTAATCCTTATAAGGTGGGAAGAATGGTGTATGACAAGTGCAGAGAAAGATACATGTACAAGTAACTTCAAGATTCTATAAAAATGATAAAATAGGAATGACACCTCATCAATCTAGAATAGAGTGATTTTTTATAATAATAATTAAAAAAATAAAAACTAAATTTATGACAAAATTAAATTAGTTTATAGTGAACCAATTAATATTAATCTCTAAAACTCCCCTCAATATTAACTTTGGGTTACAAAAAGGAATGGAGTTGACATTACATAATACCCCCCCTCAATGTAAACTTCATTTAAGAGGATTATAATGTTGAAGAGAATAAAAAAGAAGAGGAGGTGCCACCAAGAAACAAGATGAAGGCATACTCATCCATAATCTCCATAAAAAAATGAACAAGCTAACACTAATATTCATATTAATTAAATAATATGGTATGTGCATTGGGGAATAATTTTGTCGACATTTTTTATAACACACACATGTTATGACAATAATGTGTATGCATTATGGTCATTTTGTGTTATGGATCTTATTTCTAATTATAATGTGTTTCAAATATTGTACATTTAAAATGTATTGTACACTCTTTATGTATTCTCATTGGGGTTCAGGACCCCCTTAATGGGAAACCATTTTGGGTTGACTTGGCCAATGGTTTTGTACCGATTGTTTTTTAAAACTACTATGTTGATGTATTATGGATAGATGGATATTCGGTAGGTAATACATTATGATAAAAAGGGTTTGATAAGTAAGAATGGAGTGTGTGAATTTAGATGCAAATTCAGGAGGGTTTGTTGAGTATAACTCCAAATAATATTTTTGCATTGTAATTGTGAGAAGAAAGATTTGAGAGTGGATTGTACTCTTGTGTCTTGTAATAAAATATGAGGAAGTGTTTCTTGGTGGATGTATCCCACATTGGGTGAACCACATTAAATATGGTATTCTTATTATGCATGTTTATTTATTTTTCTTTATTCATCTCTATTCATATCTATTATTATTATGATTTTGTGAAATTATTTCCACATTAATTTTTGTATTTATTCAGGACAGGTCATAATGTGTAGATAATATTTGAATTCAAGCTCAAAAACATCAAACCTAGGAATGAATACACATTCCCAATAGCTTGTACGCATTAAGATTAATGTGTATTCCATATGAGGAATGCATATGCATTATTAGGAATGAGTATGAATTTATATTATTTTACATGGAAAAGTACCATATGTTTTACATCAAGTTAATATTTACTTGAAGCTGATATTTACTAAAATAAATGTTAATTATAAGTTTAAACTTATACTTTAAATTTATTTTAGTAAATATAATAAATTAGGGTAACTCTAAATTTGATAGAGTTTGTCTCAATGTTTCACACCTTATGATGTGGAAAATAGTTTTTCAAAATCTAATTTGGTTAGTAGTTAGGCATTTTCAAGGTCTTAGTATTAAAGTTAGGGATTTTAGGGTATAAATTTTTCAATTGATGTCCATTTTTACTAAACATATAGTCATTTTTAAAGTTTTTGTGCCTTCTGTATTACTTCTTAGAATTTATAGCAATCATAGGTTTTTCAAAACTAAAGTTTTCAAACCACTCAATTTGAACTGGATCCAAAGTGTGATTAGGGTAGCATATGTCACATTGATGACTTAAACACATCAAATGACCACTTTGTGTTAATTTCACTTACTCATTGTCCCTTCCTCATCCTTAGTCACTTCATATTCCTACCTCATCACCCCTAATCATTCTCTCCTCATTCCTCATTATCCCTAATCACTCCTTCAATAACCCTCACTATCCATCATCATCTCTAATCAATCCCTTATCTTCCATAATAACTCCATCATTGACCCTCAATATCCCTCATCATCCCTAATCACTACCTTCTCATCCCTCATAATGTATAATCACCCCCCATTGACCCTCACCACACCTCATCAACTTTAATAATTTCCTCATTGACCCTCACCATACCTCACCATATTTAATCACTCCCTTGTTCTACCTATTCACTCCCTCATTTGATATCACCATCCCTAATCACTCCATAATCATCCCTACTAATTAATTCATCATCCCTAATAATCCCTAATCACTCACTCCTCATCCTTCATCATCCCTAATCATTACCTTGTTAACCATCACCATTACTCATCATTTATAATCACTCCCTCATCATCTATAATCATTGATTCATCATACATCATCATATATAATCCCTCCTTCCTCATCCATAATCACCCCTAATCACTCCCTCATTAAATCTCACCACCCCTCATCATCCCTACTCACTCCATCATCCTCCCTACTCGATCCCTCATCCTCCATAATCACTCCCTCACTAACCCTCACCATCCCTCATCATCCCTAATGACTCCCTCATCATCTCTACAATCATTCCTCATCCTTAATCACTCCATACACCTTGATGTGGGTACAACAACTCAATTATTTAATTTATTCTTCTCAATATGTTATTGCTAATGAGGCCTTTGGGTATTTTTTACTCTAAAATTTTGAGAATGGTAACTTGTATACAAAAAATAATATCTTACAAGTCTCATAGTAACTTGTATGGATTATTCCATATCTTACAAGTCTCATAGTAACTTGTATACAAAAATAATAGCATATCCTAATGAGGATTTCTAGATATGACTTCTAACAATGATTTAATTACTAGGATATACAAGGTGTTAAGATGGTTATTATGTCAATGAGACCTCAAGAGATGGATAGAAGATAGGATACACAAGTTAACAGAGTAAAAGTTTATTATAATAGGATTTCATGTATAATAAATTATTATCGCCCATACATATGGCAATATTTATGAGATTTTTTGGGTGTGAATTACTTGGATTGTTAAAGACATGGTTGTTAAGGCTTAAACACTATTGTTTTTGACCTTGTATGATGAAAAACTTGTAATAGAATGAAGTGAAGTTGAAAATTTTGTGAGAACTATAGGGTAAGTATACGAAGTTGGGGTACAAAAAGGGGCCTACCTGTGACTTTCTTTAAATTTCAAAAATATGAAATTCTATAAGTCCAAACTTAAATATTATGTAGAACATGAAATGCATAATTTTGAGTCTAGTTTACAAAACACTTTTTTTTTTAAATGGTTAAGTATAACTAGGTCAAACATCTAAAATTTGAATAGAATCTCCTATTTGTTTTATAAAAATAGTGTAGATAGATGGTTGTGTGTCCCACCATGTTTTGAGCAGTGTTTAATATTTTTTGAAACCCTTTACTCAAAATTTAGATAAGATATTATAGTCTTTTACCTACATTTTTTTTTTGCATTTGTTCAATGAGTGATTTTTTAATGAGTTTTACAAGTAAAAAGATCTTGAAAATTGACAAAAAAAATGGATATCCAATCATGTGCCCCCCTAACTACCTCAAAAAAAATGAAAAACAGATTTTTTAATGTGTATAGAATTAGGCCTAGTTTGTGACCATATAACATTTTTTGTACTTGGATTAATGAAAAAATTACAAGAACATGTATAGGCATGTATATTTGTAGCATGTAGTAGGCTAAAAAAGGTATATTTAGAAATCAACATAGTTTGAAACCTTAAATTAGTCCAAAAATTATAAAAATCATATTGTTGGAAAGAGGAGAGTGTTCTTGTCATGATGGTATTAAGTTTTTAAATTTTACTATTTAAATTCATAGTGTATTTGGCAAACAAAGTGAATTTTTTTTATTTTCTATCAAAAATCTTAGATTTAGCTATAGATTGATAGGTCCAAACCTTGGGCTCGAGAATCCAAGCCATTCTCAAGCCAAAAGACTTGGTGTTTGAATTCAAATTCAAATAGCACAATTACATTAATAACATAATCACATTAATAATGTGATCATTTTATATCTTCATAACACCCAAAAAACAAATTTTCTCTTGAGCTCAAATTTTATATATGTTCTTGAGCTCCCTAATAGTGGTGTTCTTTCATGTGACAAGGGAAAGGTCCCTAACCTTGGATAGTGAATTAAGGTGTCATAGTATCACATTATAATTCAAAACATTTATTGGAATTTTAATATGTGGAGTTGACTACTTATAATTACTTAGTTTTAAGGTGTAACTCATTATACATTTTATGATAAAACTGATTTTATCATGAGAGACATAAAATGCATTTTTTAAACCTATCACCAAAAATTAGCCTATGGATTACCAATATAGCTATACATTTGAAGTAAGTTGGAGCTATTTCGAGCCCCCTTTAACCTAATTGCATGACTATAAAATGTGATTTGGGGGTTGATCAACTCCAATTTCATCAACTCAATTGAAGAAAGGAAACATTATTTAAATGCAACTTTTACATGTATGGAATGTGATTTTGAGCTCAATATACTTGAATGACATCAAATAATGAATGTAAATGTCGATTAATTCAATTTTAGAGGTAACTAGGGTAAAAATGATCCACATGAACCTATTTTAAATTGTATATGATGTGATTTGGAGTGGAGTTAACCCTAATATCATGTCATATATAATTAAAAAAAGAGTTGATTCATCTAATGGAGGATTCATTTGAGGCTAATTTGAACACCTTCAAGAACAATATATGATTTAGGGTAAAATTAGGTTTGATTTTATTATTAATTGATTTAATTTGTGTAATTAGGGGTATGATTTGGGAAGAATAGGGTCCTTAAACAAAATTTATGGCTCAATAAATTATATAATGTATGTAACAAGTATGACTTAATTGACCCTAATTTTCTAAAAAAATGCAAACATGAGGGCAATTGTCATAAATAGGTTCAATCAATTCAATTTTTCTTCGATTACATTAGTGATTGGACCCTATATCCAATACCTTAAACCCTAAGCCTTGTAAAATTTACTCAAAACCCTAAACCATAAGCCTCAAACCCTAAACCATTTCAATTATAGACCCTAAACCTTAAACAAATCAATTTATCCCCAATTAACATCCTTTACAGTAATAATTAGGTTCACAGTGATCAAATTGGTCAAAATTGCATTACTCATTACTATAATTCTAATTGGCTCAATTGTGATGATGTGGAGGGTCATTGAGCCCAAAATCACATTCTTTACTCATAGATATAGGTTAAAGGAGCTCAAATTTACCCCCATTATCTTCATTATTGTACCTTATAGACCTTAAAATAAATACCTAAAGCCATAATCCCTGAACTCTAAACCAAAAATATATACTTGTTAATCCTTATACCAATCATTTTAGACTAAATTGACATCATTTAGACTAAGAATTAAGTTCACAAGGCTTAGTTTGGCCTAAATAACATGACTAATTGCCCCATTTTACCAATTAACTTGATCTACATGGTGATATGGGTATAATGACAACCAAAAACCACATTCTATAATCACAAATAGGTCTGAGTGATTTAAATTAGCCTTAATTATCTTTATGATTAGACCCTATGTACCCTAAACCCTAAACATTATAGGTATTCAACCCCAAGCCCTAAACCCTAAACATTATAGGTATTCAACCCCAAGCCCTAAACCCTAAACATTATAGGTATTCAACCCCAAGCCCTAAACCATAAACCCTATACCCTATATTTTAAACCCAAAAAAAATAAGTTTAAGACTGAATAACATCATTTATAGTAATAATTATGCAAACATTACTTAATTTGGCCCAAATCACATTACTCATTATCCTAAGTAACTAATTAGCTCAATATGTGATGATGTGGGGGATAATTGATCCCAAAGACACATTGGACATTATGTACACCTTAAACCATATATGCATTAAACCCTAATCCCTAAACCATAAACCTGAAACACTATACCCTAAATTGTAAAACACAATTTCCCTATCTACCAATTGGTATAGCTTCAATTAACATAAATTGTAGTAATAGTTAAGTTCCCATTGCATACAATGATTAGACTTTATATAAACCCTTAAAACTAAAGCTTGTGCCCTAATACCTTATATTTAAATCTTAAAACATAAATTTTAATCCATGTTCCCTAATTCCCTAATACCTTGATTTATAAACCTTATGCCCTAATCCCTCATTTAGATTAATAATAAATCAATCACATTATTTAATCATGTAATCATGTTATATAATGTGATTGTGTTATGTAATAATGTGATTATGTTATTCTTGATATAAACAAAACGCTCTTTTCAACATCTATTTTTAATCCAAGTCAAGAATTTTATCCCCACAAACAATCTTTGCGTACTTCTATGGGACTTGTGTACTTCTTTTGATCCCACCTTTGAAAAGATAAAAATTTTCCAATGGGTGATGGATCACGTTTGAATAATAAGAAGTTGAAGAACAAAACATTGAAGGAATTAGAATAGTTGAGAGAGAAACACAAGATGGGAATTAGTACATAAAAATTTATCTTCTAATTACTTACTAAATTTTTTTATAAGTTAGTGGTGTCAAGTAAGCTTTCACCTTCACGTGGTTGGCACTATTAGTAAAAAGTTAAATATTATTCAAGCTAAGAGAAGCTAAATTTTTAAGTACTTAGTGTTTCCTCACTCCTGAATGGTAATGAAAATACACTTCCACTAGATTTGAACATCATGGAAATGGGAGAACATGTAATTTGCATATCTAGATGTGACAAAAGTGATAGATTATCAGCTATATGTCCTATAGGTATAAATAACAATTAGATCTCAAGAAGTTGTCTATTCATCTAAAAATTTACATTTTAGGACCTATCACTACAATTTATGCCATAGATTACTCTTGGAGGCTCCACCTAAGTGATTTAGGGTGAGATTAAAGGGATTTAAGAGGCAAGAGAGGGATATGTTCATTTATGGAAATGAGGTACCCGAATTAATATTATCCATCAAGATCATCCATTTATCCTTCACCTTCCTAAATGAGGATTTGAATTTATTCTCCTCCCTCCCATCTACATCCTCTTTATTCCTTCATCACTTTGTACTTATTCATACCTATCTTTATCACTTTAATAGAACCTTAGTCCAATTTATAAGGAAAATATCAAACCAACTTTCTTGTTAATGTATATACTTAATTTTGTTATGGTTATATTTATTAGTGGTTAAATTCAATGGTTCATATTAGGCTCTTATTAGAACATTTTTTCTCTATGTTATAGTTGTATCATGTCATTTTACCCTTAATTAACTCTCTCTTTCCTCTCTTTCCATTAATTTTACTTGGATTTATAATATTTTCTCCAAAAATGTACACTGTGGTTTTGGCCCTAGAAGTGTTTCATGTATGATTCTGGGGGTAGGTCCTTTTAATGATTGATTTGGTCCTCTCATGTTATTTTATCTTAGTTTTTTGGATTTATTTCTTGTTGTGTGTTATATTTCATGCTAATAGAGCCCTAATTTGAATTCATGTCTATAAATACAATAAATATATTATCATATAAGACATTGAAGAGATATATAATGAATGTGTGAAAGTAATCAATTTAATCATTTAGAGTAATGATTCAAGATTTTAAGTAAATGGGAAATATTTATTATTGAAAAAAGTATTAATTATAACATTATAACTCATATAAATTACACTCTATCATCATTAGATTTCCTCAATGACATTATTTACACTTGGTTCATTGCTTGTAATATTTTGGTTTGCAAAGGGACTTTCTAAGTAGTTGGTTCTTAAAAGCACAAACCCCAAAATTACCATTTACCTTATTCATTTATAGGTTTGGTTTCCTTATTAGGGTTTTGAAGGAGATTAGTTTCCTATAGATCTACACAAATTTTTAAAGATTCTAATGACGTTTTTGGACCCCTATACTAGATAAACAGATTTTTTAAATAATTTTTTCATCATTTTTTTTAATCATGTTTAGCCTCATGGCTTCATTAATGGTCCTAATCTTTCACAAGTCCATGTATGTTTCTTAGAGAAATATGTTTTTTTCATTAATTTCTTGTGTTTGTTTTACCTTATTGTTTGGACTTGCTCTACATTGTCTAATCTTGATGAGTATTTCTCTATTGGTGTGAAACTTGATATTCCTCTAAACCCCTCCCTTGTCATTTATTGTAACTAAAAAATAAGTATACATATACTCTAGTTTTTTTTTAAAGATTGTTAAGGTTTATGTGTAATTTTTATGAATAGATATATTAGTTTGAATTAGATATATTTATTTATAAAAAAGTTACAATGGTAATCCAAATGTTTGAGTAATAATTTACTATATATGTGATGTTCATATAAACACAAGCAAGCAAAAATTTTGATGGATACGTGATGCAAATTTAAGATATATATGGCATCTCTAAAGATTTGATTTTTTTGTCAAAACAAATTTAACTTAATTCCAAATCACCTTCATGATGCTATGACAACATAACACATATGTGTTTCATAATGTGTATGTGTTATGTTCAATTTAAATTAAAAAACCAAGCCTTTTGGCTCAGAAATGGATTGGATTCCTAAGACAAAGGCTTGGACCTATCAACACATAATGGAATTCAAGAGTTTTGAGAGGAAAAACAAAATTAAACTTCTATCTCCAAATATACTATGAATTTCAATTATAAAATTATTACCAAATTGACAAGCACACTCTCCTCTTTCTAAATATATATATTTTTATAATTTTTGGAATGTTTTAGGGTTTTAATATATGTTAATTTCTAACCATAACTTTTTTAGGCCACTACATGCCACAAATATACATTCTTATATATGTTTGTGTATATTTTTTCATTTATCCGAATTCAAAAACAATTATATGGTTACACACTAAAAAATGAAACTAGTTTTCATTTTTTTGAGGTAGTTAGGGGGTGTACAACCGACTATCTATTTTTTTGTTAATTTTCAAGATTTATTTAATTTTAAAATTAATAAAAATAAAATCATTAAAAATATATAGTTTAAAAACTAGATGATTTTATCTAAATCTTCACCAAATTATTTCAAATAATATTAAATGATGCAAAAAAATCAAGTGGCCACATAGCCAACTATCTACTCTATTTTCTAAAACATATGAGTTCTTATTCAAATTTTATATGTTTGACCAAGTTATACTTGATAATTTTTATAAAACAATTAGTGCTTTTTAAACTAGACTCATAACTCTAAAATTCATGTTATTACACCATCCTCAAATTTGGAATGTAGCTATCTCAAATAATCTCGAGAAGTTCAAATTTCTCAAATTTCAAGAAAAACATGTCTGTGGATAGGCCCCTTTTTATACCCCCAACATTGTGAACTTACCCACAAATAAATAATCCATGAGCTATGTATAAATTAAAAAACAAGGTCATAATTCATTTGTTCAAGAAAATAATCACACACAAATTATACTAGCAGAAATCATTTCATTCTTATTATACAAACAGCATCATAGTATGAGATAACTACATTGAGTTTGATCCCTCTTTAGTGTATTAGTATGTATGTAGTTCTTAACACAAAAAGTGTTTATGATAATCATAACCCTAGCCCCTTTCCTATTACCCTCATTTTAAAACAATTGTTCCCTTTTTTCATTGTGATAAGGTTTGAGTGAACAATAAAGCACACAATAAATCATGTAGTGAAGTAAAGATATATGAATAAATACACAAGACCTAAAAGTGAATTAAAATCTATATAAATTTACACAAAGGTCAAATATCGCTAAAAATTGAAGCCAAACCCTACAAAAAACAATGTGTTTCTATCAAAAAATAATGCAAATCCCTATTCCTAATTCATATAACTAGTTCACAGTCATTGTTGTATTCCGACAAACCCAATTAGATTTAAGTCATTTATCTTTTATTACTCTCAATTTTTAGCAAATTTTTAAAAATATGAAGATGCAATCAGTTTATATGTGATCATATATCTCATTCCGTCTAATTTAACCATAAATTTGTCTTAATTGTTTTAACACCCCTTAATCCCAAAGATATATTTTTTGGTTATAACACTTCCTTATAGAGAATTTAAATCCTTATATTTCCTTAGGGGATTATTTCCATCATTTTTAACATTTTTTTTAGGGTTTTAGATTTTATATTTCCAAGTTTATACTAATCGTGATTAAAATGACTCAAGTTATTTATCATTTTTTAGCTCAAGGATTTTTAGCCTTATTTACATGTTGATTTCCTATAACATGTAAAATATTTCAATTGCATTTATGTCCATGACTTCAAAACATAATGAAAAAAAATAAAAGTCAAGATAAACCAATACTTTAATAATTAACAATTTCATGATTGTTATTATTGCATTGCTAGTTTTGAGATGCCACCTATTACTACTAGATGTCAAAGGGCTTAGTTGATTCCTTTTTTTTCCTCTTGCCCTAGACCTTCCAAATATATTAACTCATATCTAGCCTTTACTACTCACCCTAGGCTTATTGTTTATCATGCAGTCTAAGTCTCACTGGATGAGGTCAGGTGCCCTATCAGGCAAGGTAAATAGAATAAACTCAAGAATTCCCTCCTCATCCCTAACCAATTTAATGGGACTAGTTAATAAATATAATGGGTATGATATTTTTAATCAGTTGAGTACACCAACTAAGATATATATGTTGTAATTTATTCGTAAATCTACCATTTTCATGTATATTTTGTACCAAGAATTGAATCAAACACATATGCCACATGACATATAGCCTTCTTATTTTGCATATGTTGTAAATAAATTAAAATATGTTGAGGAAGTTATCTCTTTTGGAAATGATGACTTGCCTACTCAATTGACTATTCGTCATCATTTTACTTTGTTTATCCAAGTTCAAATAAAAAATATGGTAGTCAAAAGGGTTTTGATAGATAATGGTTCATGTCAAAATATTAGAAATCTTACATTCTTTCAAATAATGGGTATTAATATGGCTTCTCTTTGAAATACAAATAATAATATCCACAAATTTTATAATGTGCCTCACTAAGATTTGGTTTCTATCACTTTAGATATCAAGTTAAGGCCCAAAATATTATCAATTTAGTTTAAAGTAATCCCTAATAACTTACACTATAAATTACTATCAGGTAGGCCATAGGTACATGCAATGGAAGTTATACCTTCTACTTTACATTATTATATTAGATTTTTATATGATGGATATTTATATAGATTTTGTATTGATAAACAATCATTCATATAAAATAAAATTATAGAATTTAATATTGATGATAAATGAGAATTAGAAGCATCTCAATCTGATATATTTCCACCACCCAAGATCATACCTATATAAAAATGCATATATGTGAGTTTGGTGAATCCAGTCAATATTAAAAATATACAATCTATAAATGTTTCAAAATAATAACATCCACCTAAAAAGTAAAACATATATTCATCTAACATTTATGTAAAGACATTTAATGGAATATAAGTAGAGGCATATGATACAATACATATTACAAAATAGAAATTAGAAATGTAAATATCATAGTATGGGGCAGCAGGTTTTTCAAAAACATACAAAAATGATCAAAATGGCATATCAAAATTTCAAGCACAATTGAATAATTTGGTTATCTTCTATTATGGTTATTAACCTAATAATGATCATGTAAAATATGATGATAATAACGTGAAAAATATGTAGGGTGAAAATAACAATGTAACTGAGGATTAAAACACATATGATATAATAACTACATAAAATCATCCCATTGATGAGATCTTAGGCATTTAATATAATCATTCCTTATACATAGATTCATTTCTTATTGTATGCACTAAAATCTGCTCACTCCACTAGTTTTACTAATTATGCTAATTTCCACTAATCTAGCCCATAACTATATTCCCTATCTAATTTAACTAATATCATATTGTCCCACATCCCATTCATATATCCTACAAATCTTAACCCATCCCAAAACAAAATAATCCCTTCATTAAATACCTAAACAGACTTATTTACCCACTAACCTACTCCCTACGCCACTATCCAATTTAAAAATATGAAATAATCTACCTAACCAACTACCACCCTATTCTAGCCTCTCCTAAACCCCTAAACCCTAATAGGAGATTTATATATTTGGAGGATTCTAAAAATATCCTCCACTTTAGCCCTATTTCTCTAGAATTTTTTAATTCTAGATATCTCCATGGAATTAAAAATTCCATGGAAAATCCCTTGCCATTGATCTCAATGGCCCAAATTTGAATTTGAGCCATTGTTTTCTCCCTTCATGCATATAAAACCAAGCTCAATCCCTCTCCCAAACTAACATGGAAACTATAAATCTTAAATCATACTTGCTATATTTTTACTATTATCATATTCCTTGCATCTATCCAAAGCCATTATCAAGCACACTAACTCATTGGAAGCCATTATCACACATCAAGCAACCAATCCAATAATATTCAAATTTTGCATCAAACATTCACTGGTCAATCTCAGAGAGGAGCTATATAAATATAAATTGATAGTAAGATCATTCTTATCAAGTTGATTATCTCTTTTATCCCCTCCTATTTTTGTGTTTATATTTTAGTTTTTTATTACTAAAATTAGTAATAGGAGTTGAATCTAAAATTTGGGCTGCATGTTGGTGACCATGGTGGGACATTACTCCCTTAATTAACCTTATAAACGTTTTTGAAGTGATTTGAATACTTTTAATAAAACTTGGATGTGAATTGAAGGCCATATTTTTATTTTTTTTCATGCATACAAAAATCACAATTTTGAACTAGTATTAGCAATATTTTAGTTATATTTTTGTAGGTTTAGTTATGATCTTATCATCAAACCACTAACATTTATGATTTTTTGTAGCTTCTTGACTTTTGACAAAATCATGACTTTAATAGTCATGGTTTTTCCCTAGAATTTATGGTTTTGTAGGTTATAGTTATGATTTTGTAAAATCTCGTAGTTAGGGGTATATTGTTATATTTTGTTTCAACTAACCCTCTTGTATACTATAGCTTGTTTTTTATTTGTTGCCTACAATTTTTTTGTCTTTTTTTGTGAAGGTTCAAGAGAGATAAACTAACATCCTGACTATTTTGAGTCTTTATGATAACATCATAGATATTGAAGTAGTGATTATGCCCTGGTAATCATGGTTTTACTAGTTAGAATTGTAGTTTTGTAGAATTTGAGATTTCCCTATACCTATGGTTATTATTTATCAATAGATATTTCTATAATTTCTTATTATTCTATTTATACTACTTTGGGTGGGTATTCTAGTCTCTAGTTGTAAGAAGAAGAGGATTTAATCAAACTTTGGGCATTTGACCATAATCTACAAAATCATAACTCTTCCCTTAGTGAATTCAAACTGGTAATTATGGTTTTGTAATTAAGAGTCATGATTTTGTCTTTCTCCATTAAACTGGTAAAATCCTTCCCTGAGTAGATTTATCTTCCAAATAAAAATTTCCTTAGCTTTTGCTAAATACTTATAGTGTACACAATAAGCCAAAGATACCTCAAAGTCACCTTAACTTTTTTGGAATTTACGTATTTTGGATCTAATCATACTTGTAGGGGTGTTCTAACAATTTTTTCACTATGTGCAGGATTAACAAGGTGTAGAGAAAAACCAAGGTGCATATGAAAGACCTCATCATAAACTTGTTTTAATCCCTACTACAAAACCACAAGTTTTAAACTTATGACTTTATCCTATAAGTATCAATTTTATAGATTGCAGTTGTATTTTTATAGTTACATAAGCAACAGGGTAGTTTAGGTCATCTATACATCTAGAATTAGACTCAATAGTCTAATCATTCTATGTAGATAATATAATTATTAGTCTATCTATTGACATATACTATTTTTCTCATCAAAAGATCCTAAAATATAGCTAATTTTTATAAGTATACTAAGCAAAGCATTTTTAATTAATCTACCTATATTATAATATTTTGAAAAGATAGTATGTCTTATTGATATTCATTTGCAATAGTCAAATTTAATAATTTTCCTAATTACTATTAAATTGAAGATTACAAATTACAATGAATTGTGATATTATTCTGTGTAATTAAAATTTTATCTAACTTTCATGGTTTTGTAGGTTGACCACCATGATTTACTAACTTATACAATATCATAATTGAAATCTATGATTTTGTCTTAGAATAGTGATTCATTACTTTTTGGTTGTGATATTACTCTATGTATTTATAGTTTTGTAGGGACTTGCAGTTTTGTAAAAATGTAAACTACTAACCCATTGTGGTGCAGGACCCCCCTATACCAAGGCCACCCCACTTTGTTTTCTAACCTTTGTGCTTGCAAGAATGGGTGCCCATAATATATTCTCTTAGTTTTTATTTTATATACATCTTTGTTGTATAAATTTGCTTCAATGTATACACCTAATTCTGTGTGTGTGGTTTTGGCTTATGTATATCTACTTGCCACTTAATTATATATACTTATGCCCCTCACATGTAGGTAATTAATCAATTAAATAACTATGTTTTGTTTTCCTATTTTTTATCCCCTTGAATCTAGGATAACACATGATGTGTAATTCATCCCCATTCATGAGCTTAGAAAATAGGGTTTGGTGATGTGTTTGTCATCACCATTCACTAACCAAACTCTATGTTTTGATGAAGTCTAAAAATATCAAGAGTTATCATTTTGTGCCAAAGAGGAATTCCCCATAAAGGTTTTTATAGAGTGAGGGGCATTTAAACTCTAAGATACAAGGTAGTTAAACAACATTCTTATATGGACTTGGGCCCAACTATACCTTCACATATAGAGGGGATCCACATAAAAAACATTGTGTATAACTAAATTAGGAGCCTTCAACTATAATAGGTGTACCACTATAAGATTCAATATTAGGTCCAAAGTAGCCATCATGTGAAAGTGGGGTTGATAAAGTTTAGTACATTCCATTATGGGTCACTATCCTATAGCCTCACCCATGAAGTCATTTGATGGTATGGGCATCGAATTACACACCCTTATCAGTTGACTAATTTAGTATTCATGATTTTTTATGTTGTTTGATTATTTTGTTAGACTCGTATTGTTTGCAAGCTCAGTCATCCATACCCTATTTTGTGTGTGACACCTTAAAGACCTCTAGGTTAACCCTAATTTTAATCTCACCCTCATCTCATCCATATCCTAATCTTCATTTTCCATCTACATAAAACCTATTCACCTCATAATATCTATCTATCCTACTATCTACCCTAAATCATATATCCATTTCTTATTATTCACTTATCCCAAATTTATTACTTTTTATCCCATACATCATCAGGTTTCTAGCATCCATCTAGTACCTATTTTATATTTTCCATACCTCATAATACCCTTGTATATTCTAGGTAACTTCCAATCCCATATTTTCTATTGCACTATCCCATATCTATCATATTTTCCATACTGTAACCTTCCATCCTATATCACCTACCCATCTTGTAATCAATCACTCATTCCATATTTTCAACTTCATATTTTAAGACAACTTTTAACCCCTAGCCTATATATATTTTTCAACCCTATATTCATCATATATCTTCCACACATTTCATATCTGGCATCCACTATATCTTAAGTAATCCTCTACAATTATTCTTTTCCAATCCCACATACCATCCCATATCTACCACATATTCTATCCACCTAATATCCATCCCATATCCTTATTTCTCATCCTTACATCACCCTTGAGTACTATATTCCATCTTTGAAATCAAGCTCTAGTGGTCACCCTTCCTTTTGATCATTGCCACTTCCTAAATGCTTAAGATTGGGTATTATCAACATACATATCTTTATAATAATCTAATATATGACCCATCATTCATCCATATCAAGTGATTTCTTCACCTATAAACCATAAAAATATCCCTTTGCTAGTGGACATAGTCTTTTAGCCCATCACTCTCTTTCATCCTTGCTAGATTGGTCTCTTACAAGACTTTGTCTTTTCAAAATTCTTAGTCACCCCATATTTGTTTAAAAGATCATCACATCACTCTCTTTTACCACTAGTGTATTTGGTCTCTATATAGAGTTAGTATTTGAGAAATTTTACTTGATCTACCATACCTCTCTTTCAAAATGGTCATTCATACTCATGCCCAACTTAGGATTAAATAGGCTTCCAACCAAAAGAATAATCCAATGGGGAACATAGAAGATCCAACTCAAGAATATGATGATACCCATAGTTATATGCATACCCTTAAAGAATAGGATGAATGGTTTAATCTCCTCCATAATGATGAGGTTAGGAACCTAATTGACCAATATCTATATGAAAACAATAATCATTTTTTTGCCTATGCCATTAGAATTGGGGGAACACTACTTTCCACCTTTGGAAAAAGCCTCCTAAAAAATATAGTATATCCTCCCACTTGTCCAAACACACCCCATTAAAATGTAAATATCAATCATATACCCCAAAAGGAGGAAGGTGTGGACCACATATTTATAGAAGAAGAACATCCAACACCCCTCTATAATAATCATATTGAGGCTAATCAGAGACAAGTTGTCTTAGAGGACTGATTATACCAACTAACATAGAAAATTAACCTTACTCAATGATAAAAATCAATACCCACCATTACCCTATCAAAATAACATCCAAAACACCCAAAATATCCAAAATGTCCATAATACTAAAACCACTCACAGCACTCAAAACACCCATATCTCCCAAAATAGTCAAAATCAAACCACTAATCCTCTTGGGGACCCCATATTTGCAAAAGACTGAAGAGAAATCAAGGAGACCATATATAAAATAGACCCATCCTCATAAGATCTTAAATAAAAATATGAATATTTTTACTCTTCACCCTTGGACATGAGCATCTTACAAATACCTTTCCCTCCACACTTTGAAGCACCAAATTTGAAAAATATCAAGGGAAATGTGATCCCCAAGATCATGTGCAATAATTTTATGTGGACTACCATGAAGTAGCACATGAATATTCCTATTTATTGAGTCTCTTCCTAGAAAGTCTTATTGGACCCACTTTAGAATGGTTGATGCACCTACCTAGGGGGTCTATATCTAGCTTTGGAGAATAAATAGAGTAATTTGTCAAGAACTTTTTATTTAGTATTGAAAATGAAATCTCTATAATATACATCTATAACACCAAGAAAATAAGTGGGAAAATTTTGTCATACTTCTTGCAAAGATGGAGAAGTTTAGCAAGCTACCTAAGGTGTACAGTATCTAAAAAAGAGTTGGCCAAGATATTTATGGATAACCTTAATGTTGAGCTCAAATATTAACTAAAACTCTAGTGTGATAAAACCTTCGATGAAATAATTGAGAAAGGGATGCAAATTGAAAATGTCATTATTGAAAAGGGAACAATCAAGCTATATTCTTGAAATAAACACAACTAAAATCAAGACAACTCATTTTTAGGGAAATCAAAAGTATTCAACAAAAACAAGGATGTCCCGGGAAATGGGGTGATTGATTCTAAACAACATATGTAAATAGTGAAAAAAATAACCCCATAAAATAATCAATTGTCTCCTCTATCCATGTACCACAAGCCAATCCAAAGCCTTAGAATGGAAAGATAACACTAACTACCTTGGGAATACCAATTGAAATAGTCCTTAATAAATTAATTATTGACAATATGATCACCCTTGTTGAAATCAAACCCATAGATGATTGTCAACCAAAACCAAATTGGTACCATGAACTTGAATTTTTTAAATACCAAAGGTTCAAAGGTCATGATACAAGAAGATGTATGCAATTGAAGAACTATATTCAAGACTTAATTAAAAGGGGTGACAATGAAATAGAAGGAAAAAATCCTTCAAATCAATTTGTAAATATGTAGTTTGTCATTTATAAGGACCCACTACCCAAGCATGATCAAAAAAGTAGAAAATCACTAAGAGACCAAGGTCAAGCCTCTCCATCTAACCGCACCAACTATCATGCCATGTCATACCACTATATCAACACCATTAAAATTTGCAACACCCAAGAGTCCACCCCACCTTCAGCCACCATCTTAAAAATTAATTGGGCCACTATTGAATGTGTTGTCACTACTAGACACAATAAAATTATAGTCCCTATAGCACCACCCAAAGACCTATCTACTTCATCTACCAATCAAAAAATGAGTATTTATAAACAAAGTTTTAAACTATTTAGATAAGTCTTATGATATTACTCAATAATTTGAGAAAACATCATCCCAAATTTCATCAATGGAGCTTCTTAAAACCTTTGATTTACATTGGCAGATACTTAATCTAGTTTTAAATAACCTTAAGGTCCCTAGTAACTTGGATACCAATTAGTTCCAAGCATTAGTTAGACATATATCCCCTTCACAATAGATTACTTTTGGTACCTAGGACATACCTCTAATTGGCCATCACCATAATTATCCATTATTCATTCAAATCTCTATATCCCACAATTGTATCTCATATGTTCTCATAGATGGAGGATCATCATTAAATTTATGAAATATAGACTTCTTAAAGAAATTGGGGTATTCAGAAGCATCTTTAAGGCTCACCTTGATTATGATACAGGCTTATGATGATAATGAGATGCCATCTATAGGGACTATCTACCTTCCCATTTCCACGGAGTCCATAATACACCAAACATTACTCCATGTTGTGGATTAGATTTCCCTTATAAAAGATTACTTAGATGTCCATGGATCCATGAAATCCAAGTTATTCCATCTACTTTACATTAGTATCTCAAATTTCCCCATTCTATAATAGAAGTTACCATCCCTAGAGAAATTTATCACTTTTACAGTTGTCAAATGGACCAATCCTCATCATCCTATCATTATCTTGACATAGACAATTTCATCCTAACTCTAACAGCTTCCAAGTATATATCCCCTAATCAGCCTGTATGTATATCAGATCCATTACCTAAAGTTACCCACTTTAAAATCACATCCATGGGTTATGAAGAATATGAATATAAAACTGTTTATGTAGGTGATTTACCACTCTTCCCACATATCTATGGGTCTCCAGCCATGCAGAAGGTCAATCTAATCAAATATTAGTTCAGGGCAATAACCTTCTCAAGTGTAAGATTAATATCTAAAGAATATATTGAAGAATCAAATGAATCATGGATTACTCTAGATGATGAGGCCCTTATATCTCCAACAAAGTAATACCACCACATCAAGAAGATGATGTAAAATATGCATTATAATGGTAAAGGACTAGGGATGCAAAAGCAAGAAAGGCTTAAGCTTAAACCTATCATAGTTTAAGAATACCCAAAGGTTCTTGGTTTAGGGTATAAACTATTTGATGATGAACTAAAAAATATTATTGTGGACACTCCTCTAATCCTTGAGCAATCTTTCCCTGATGAAGACATTGATATAGGTTCCACTTGTAGTTGATTTGAGGATCTTACTACCACCAACCTCTTCCATGATACCACTATCTTCACCATCAACATCTCCATCCACTATCCAACACTCATTGACTGGGATAAAAAATAGGATCCTTCTTTTGATACATTTCAAAATGATGAAGTGATCTTTGAATATATGGGAGCTTAAGATTTTATGCCATCTGGTGATAAAAAAAGGCTTTTCCATAAATATTTTTAAGTCTACATACTTTGGATAATAATAAGAACCCCATGATCAAAGGACAAAGAGAAATATTAAGGGGAAGAACTTCCTAAATATATGAATGAACTTTCACATGTCTCATTTTAATCATAAGCATACTTTGATATTGATAAAAAATGCAAAAATTATTTTGCTTTAGATGTTCCAAAAATATCATTACCTCCCTATTTACAAGACCAATCACCCTCACTTATTGAAAAAGTGATAGAAGTCAACATTGAGACTGATCAACATCCTAATAGAGTTTAATTAGTGGAATATTTAACACCCAAATAATATGAAGTTATCATTAATATGCTTAAAGAGTTCATAGACATATTTGCATGTAGTTATGTGGACATGCCTGGACTAGATCCCTCCTTGGTATTACATCACTTGGTTGTGCATCCTATTTCCAAATAAATAAAATATAAATTATAGAAAATGTACCCTAATTTAGCCTTGTTAGTCAAAAAGGAATCACAAAATTTCTTTGAAGCTAGCTTCATCCAACCAATCAATTATTCTGATTGGACCTCTAATATAGTTATTATGGCTAAGCCACAAGGAGGAATCCAAATTTACATGGACCTCTAAGATATAAATAAGGCATGTCCCAAAGATGACTTTCCCTTCCCAATATTGACATGATTGTGGACTTGATAGCAAGCTATTGTCTCTCATGGATGGATTTTCAGGGTTTAACCAAATCAAAATTGTACCTGAGGACCAACATAAAATAACTTTTATCACTCCATGGGGAACCATTTATGATCAAGTCATGCCCTTCAGCCTTAAAAATGTTGTTTGAACTTATCAATAGGCCATGAAAATTATTTTCCATGACATGAAGCATGATATAGTCAAATATTATGTAGACAATAGTATGGGGATGTCTTGACTTAGGTATGAATACCATGTTGTCTAAGGAGGATCTTTGAATGAATGTGAGAGTAGAAAGTAAGATTAAATCCCAAAAAGTGTGTATTTGGTGTTACTTTAGGAAAGTTATTAGGATTTATAGTTTATATAATAGGTATATAAATATACCTAGCTAAAGTAAAATCAATCATGAAAATGCCTCCACCTCACAATCTAAAATAACTCAAAAGTCTTCAAGTAAAATTGTAAGCCATTCAGCCCTTTATCTCTTAGATTATGGACAAGTGTCACCCTTTTACCCACCTCTTCAAAAATGGGACTACTTTTAACTAGAAATCTGAGTGCCAATAGGCTTTTAATAATCGCAAACAATATTTGGCCAACCCACTTGTGTTTTCACATCCTGTCTTGGGAAAACCCTTGCTCTTGTATATCTCAACAACTTCGTGCACAATAGGTGCCCTCCTAACATAACATAATGATCAAGGAAAGGAACAAGAAATACATTATCTCAATTAAACACTAATATCTTATGAGCTAAATTATACTTTAATTTAGAATGCATGCTTAGCCATGGTTTTTGCCTCACAAAATATCTAGCATTACATGCTCAATAATCAAGTCCAACTCATCACCAAGGTTGATCCTCTTAAGTATTTACTATCTAAATCAGATCTTACTAAAATAATGGATAAGTAGGTCATGTTACTTAGTGATTTTGACATTGAATATTTAATAAAAAAATCCATTAAAATATAATTCATAGTGGATCAATTAGTGGAAACACCAATTGAAGTGAATGATCCCCTTATAACCAACTTTCCAGATGAGTCTATATGAGTACTTCATAATCAAGTAGATGGAAATTATATTTTGATGGCTCATTCACTACACATGGATTAGGGGTAGGCATCCTTCTCATCACCCCAAAAGGTGACCTCATCCCAAAATCCTCTCTCCTTACCTTCCCATGCACTAATAATATCTCAAAATATGAGGCCTTGATTGTTGTCCTTCATCTAGCCATCCAGTGGAATATCTAGTATTTTCAAGTATTTGGTGACTCATAACTTATAATCAAGTAGGTTAATGATGAGTTCCAAACCAAGGATGAGAAATTACTCCCATATAAACAATTAGTTGATCAATTGAAGTAGAATTTTCAAGCCATAAAATTTGAACAAGTGTCACGAGGGAGTAACAAAGTAGTTGATTCAATGGCCACCATTGGCTCCCTTATTGATCTCCCTGAAGATGTTTTAGAAGGAAACTTTTTAATAGAACATCTGATTCTTCTAGCATATCAATCTATGGCTCCTTCAAAAGTTTCTACAATCAACGATCGTAGTCTTCCCTGGTACCATGACATCTACATGTACCTCCATGATAACATCCTACCACCTAACCTTAATTGTCACTAATGAAAATCCTTCATCCACTGCACTTCTCATTACACAATCCTTGATAGCAGTCTCTATTGTAAGAGCTATGATGAGACTTTTTTAAGATTCCTAACATTGGATGAGACTTCTTATGTGATCAATAAGGATCGTGATGGTATTTTTCATGGTCACATCATTGGAATGGCTCTGACAAAGAAATTACTCTATATTAGATATTATTGGCCAACTAGGGAACAAGACTCCTTCCTTTATGCGCAAAAATGTGTCACATGCCAAAATCATGGGAATATTGTTCATGCACCCACACAAGAGTTACAGCCTATCATGAGTCTATGGCCATTTACATATGGGATCTTGAATTTATAGGTAAGATAAATATGACATCATCATATGGTCACAATTTTATTATCACGATAATAGAATATTTCACTAAATGGGTAGAAGTGATTCCACTCACTTAACCATAGGCCTCCAAATTTCTAAATTCATTCTCGTTCAAGACATTTTCCTCTTTTTTATCACTTCCAACATCATCTCTAATAATGTCAAATCATTTAAAAATCAAGAAGTTGAGACCTTATATCAATGATATCATATTAAGCAACATTTTTATTCTCCATACTACCCCTAGGGAAATAGACAAGTTGTGGTAACCAATAAGAACCTTATCAAAATCCTTAAGAATACAATTGATCAAGCAAGTATGAATTGGTGCTTGTAATTATATCTAGTATTTTGGTCTTATCATACAATAATTCACACACCTATTGGGTCTACTCTATATGCTTTGGTTTTATGGGACAAAAGCAATCTTGCCAGTAGAAGTAGAGCTCCCCTCCCTTCAAATATCATTAAGGGGCATCATCATCAACCATAATTGTAGATAGGAAAGACCAAAAAAATTGGAGATTCTTGATGAGAAACATTAGAAGGCTCATGATCACTAATCAGTATATTAAAATAGACTAAAGGGCCAATATTGAAAAAAGATCCAGTCCAAAGAAGTTTTGGTTGGTGACCTAGTACTAGAAAAGAACCAAAAAAATACTAATGCATAAAAAGACAAGAAGGAAAATTTAAATCTAATTAACTTGAGACTTATATCATCATTTCCAAGTTTATATCTAGAGCCTATAAATTAGCCACATTAGATGGCAAAGAGATGGATGATTCCATGAATATCATGCATCTAAATCATTTTTACACCTAATAAGCTCCACCATACTTTATCTATGAGTCCCCACTCTTTGGGTCATACCCTCATCTGCTTTTTCCATTCCATTACATCTCCCCAATAGTCCAATAAGTTAAAAAATATATCATTCCAATGGTAAAAACTAGTTCTTTGGCACTTTGGGCAATTACCATGATGAAAACTAATTTTTGACATAATAGTAAAATAAACCTAACCTTGGTTCAATAGTGGGCATCCATCACAAATTATTCTAAAGTAATAGGAGATAAATACTTTATCATAAGGCTAATGACATTTCTTATTGAGTAATGAGAATATTTGTTAGGGAAGTCTTCTAAAGTCACTTATCGATATATGACATATATATGTCCCAAAGGCTTAAGCACATCCTTATCACCATCCACTATCCTATCACCCCATCATATCCTCTCTAAAAATCATGTCTCCATTTATCCTCAAGACAAATTCCATCCCCATATGTCCCATGTTATTTTTGAGAGCCTATTTCACACCTTCCCACTAACATTGTCAATATAAAAGGGTCAAAAGAATAAGCTTTATACTTCTGAGGTTTAGCATACATTATGATACCAAATCCTGAAGGGTCATTTTATCCCCCATTCATGATTACTTTTGAACTTGGTTGTAATATTGTCCTAACACATCAAAGTTTTTTGGCACTACTTATCGCATGTACATAACCCCTAATCATTAACTAGACCCATTATCCATAATCACTTTAATCATATCATTATCCATGTATATCCATGTTAGTGTTTTTTATTTTTAGTTTGTGATTGACTTGTGTTCTTGTATGTTTATTTATACTACATGTGAATGTTTGGTTAATCATGTACATATCAATGTCTCAATTAGTCATGTTTTATCACTAGTTGGTGTATATTTCATTTTGTTGACTTTTATGGAAACAAGGATGGTATTGGTGGTGCCTAAAATTTTTCTCAAGTAATGCCACTCTTCATATAGATTTCTCCCACACATCTATTTTTATGTTTCTTTAGCTTCTCATGTCATTGGCACATGTTTCAATGGTGCAATATAAAAATGGACTAGAAACATTTTAATGGCTTCCAAAATCAACACCCATCCTATACCCCCACTTGTTGGAGGTGTAATCATTAAGAGGGGGGGTGAATTAGTGATGCAAGATATTTCAAACTTTAATTTCAATCCTTTCAAACTCTTAATTAATCACCATAAGCATTCATAAAGTATAAAATATGTTCAAAACCATTAATAATAAAGATGATTCAAGATCATACACATAAGATCAGATCTATGTGGGAAAGCCTCTTGGGGAATACAAAAAACTCTCAAGACTGCAAACACATGGATTAATTATCTTATAAGATGATCAAAAATATGAGACCTTTTATTGAATCACCCACTTCACAAGGATCACCCACCTCTAACTATGAACAAGCACCCACTTGTTCTAGATGTTGAGTACCCATACAAAACCTATGAAATCAATAGCTCCTAAATTTTGATTATAGTTCAATCTGATTGAAGAAATAATGTATAATATCTCTTCTTCACACTTATTCAAAATTGATCATATGAGTAATGCATCCAAAACACCCTTTTGGATCTTTCTAGTCTTCTTTTCTCATCCTCAATTACCTCTATACTTCAGTCCATCCACTGAGCACACTCATTATGGTCTCTTTCATTCACCTCTATATTTATCTCTCTCAATTCACACATTCAAATATAGAAACCATTTCCTTAGTCTCCACTATTTATAGATTCCAAATTCATATCAACTTCTTGGTCAGGCATAAGACTTACCTTAACCATTAATACATTTAACATGTTAATACAAATCTCAATATCATCGTCACAGTTCGGCGATAACATCTATGGGTAACACTTAAGTAGCTACACCTTTTAATTAGGCCTTAATAGCCTTTATGAGACCTATTCATCCATTTATAACTCCATAAAATAAATTAAAAATATATGATTGATATCAAATACGTGGGTCCACTCCATATGACCCCTAAAACATCTTCATGTGATTTCTTCTACCAAAAAACCCTTATGATAAAGCACAATTTTCTCAAACATTATTTTATACATAGGGACATAATGAAAAAATAACATTCAACTTTAAAGCTCCAAAATTTGACTATATAAACATTTAGACCTTCTAACTAGGTTTTATAGATGTTCCTTGAAGTCCTCTACAACTTTGTTTATTACTACACCAAGAAATTCATTATAGATCAAAATTTGTAGCTTAAAAATTGAGCACTAGTTTTCCTTTATAAATTTGAATATTTGAATTCCAACAGTCATTGATCATATGTTAAACATCAAGCATTTTGGGCTCATCTTGTGCACCTTGGTAGCTTTGAACAAACATGCTCTATCGATCTCCTCGAATTAACTTGATATTTATCTTGAAATTCTCACCATTGATCTTAGATCAAAGCTTCCATGATTGTGCCACTTGGTAATTGTGTGTGCCTTCTACACATTTGACTTTTGACTTGACCCATACCATTAATCTCTGTCAGTATGAATGCCCACAAACCATTTATCTTATATCAACTCAATGAGATAGTGACACTTATCACTAGCATATGCAATCATGAACTCTTTGACATTTTGACTAAATAGGCACTATTAGATCAAGATCTAGATGATGAATTCTCACCACTAGATCAACTGACTAGTGAACTCAGAATTCAATGAAGTTAAACTTGATAGTCTCTGGCCCATCATAGCCTATAAGAACAAATTTCAAGGTTTATAAATTGAGATATAAAACACTTCAAGAGTCCAAATTTTTAAGGGACCTTCTTGGTACTATAGATAATATCTCCATGAACTTCTTTGACCTCGATTGACGTTTTAAGTACCAAAAATAAATTCACAAACTTGTCGGTTCATCCATATCCACATTATGTGTAGTGATAGTATGGCTTCTCTTAAGCTATAAGATGCATGTTTATCATTTAAAATGATCAAGTGACATACTAGAGCTCCACCAATACATCTATGGATGCATCACAACTTCTTTTTTGTCCTTATAGACTTGAAAATGTGACATATCTTCTCAAAACCATTAATATGATCACTTTGTCATTAATGTATTAGTACAACATGATCTCTTTGACATCAATGACAACCAAACATCAATGACCATGGTCAATAATCTCCCCCTTTGTCATTGATGAAAAAATACCTCAGAATGATTTCTCACTTTTTGAATAGAGTTCTTTCATTTTAATATTTCTCCCCCTTTGACATTAATGACAAATGGTCTCTTCCTCAACATGCCAAAAATCATTCCTCAACAATATCTATTCATTTAATTAATTTTAAGATTCTTAGGATACTTACATACTTTTAATCATATGAAATAATTACTTCCCCTTTAACATGCAACAATCTAAACTTGTACATCTCTGATCCTTGGACATGACAAACTACTCATAGAGTTTAGAAAGCTCCACCTAGAAATTTTCCCCATCTCTTGTCATTTATTCTTTGATATACACCAATATTAACTTGAGATTTTTATAATCCTTGGACCTATCTACCTACAAAACACACAATATCTCTTTGTTCATGCATGAAGATTCAATACCTTATCAAAAAACATGACTTGTATTAATCAAGTCATAATGTCAATATTCTTGAATTCATAATTATAGAATACATATTCACATATGCTCCCCCTTACATTATGCACATCCTCTTCAAACCACTGAAGCTAAATGATTTATCTCCCCCTTAACCAATCACATCTTCAAATGATATTATGCAGTTAATTATCTTTATCTTTGATTGATCAACCTCTTAAACAAACATCCAAACTAATTTAACTTTCACAAAGTCCTTCATCTATATTCATATCTTTCAAAATATCTTACTTGCCCTTTGCCTTAAAACTCTATATTGATTAGCACTTTGATCATTACCTAGTACACATACTTTATTTCAAAAAAAGATGTCTCCTTTATATGTAATAAAATATATAGATAACACCCCATCCTTGATCAGACATTTGGAAACTTCCATTCTCTACTTGTAGTCCTTCATAATCAACATCTTCATTCTAATGACCTACCTTATCCTGAAACAATAATTAAAACTCAACAAACATCCACCATGTTTCCTCTTGCTATCAAGTATCTCCTTGAAGCTTAGAGAGAGACACCCCTTTGACATAGTGATACTAAAAGTCCTAAAAATTAGGAGATTCCCATATCCCCATGCTCTCACTTGACTTGTATTCCTTCCTCATCTTCAGATTTCTTTGAATGAGTTATCAACCTTAGTCTTTTCTTTTATCTTAGGATCCTTCTTAATTTCCTTGTCTATTTGGGCAAATAAGGCTTGTTCCTTGATACTTCAACTTGTTTCCTATTATTTCATGGCAAATAATCCATTTTGAGCCTCATTTTTATTTTCTTACTTAGGCTTTCCTCCTATTCATGTTAGGATTGGTAATCTATGAAATAGAATACTAATCATTCTTACATAAAATTACTATGTGACCTCTCTCATGAAATTTGAAACAAATGAGATTTCTTAGATTATACATACCTTGTGATTGAGACATGTCATGATTCCTTGGATTTTCATAAATTCATTCATGTATGTGATCATTTCATCTCCTGATGAAGATATTACAAAACTTTGTAATATGATCAACTCCTTGAAGCTTGTATAAAAAGATGCAATTCTTTCCTTGTGAACTTATTGACTATCTTGAGTGATGATTTTCTTCATGTTTGTCATTGTCTTACTCATAATTCCATGAAAATTCATTCATTGAGGATCTTTTACGATATTTTGACCTATGACCAAACTAATTGAAGGAGTAACAATGACAATTGAAATTTGCATACCTCATAGCATTTAGTAGTTTGATCTAATTTGTATTCATTCTACCAATACCTTCATTACTTTATTGATGATTGATGTTAAAAATCTAATTTTCTTTGTTTACATCATCCTTTATCTTGTCTTGAGTTATATGCTTTTGTTATTTTTTGTATCCAAGACTAGTT
Organism: Torreya grandis; assembly: GCA_037957365.1. NCBI lineage: Eukaryota > Viridiplantae > Streptophyta > Pinopsida > Cupressales > Taxaceae > Torreya > Torreya grandis. The sequence continues at coordinate 4,604,843 of JARHVA010000398.1, read as the reverse complement.
ATATCACTTGCATGCTTTTAACTACATAGAATATTGTCAAGATCATTTGAGATCTTTTCAAACTTCATAAATGACTTAATTTTACAATATGTCTTGTCTAACTCTTTTATTCACTTAATTTCAATCGCATAACCTAATCTCTCATACTCTTTGGTTTTTAGGCTAGTAGACATAGTTTCTAACTGACTATTGAGATGTTTGATACTATCTTCATGTTCCCTGGTGTCATCATTCAATATTGATTCAAACATACTAAATTATTATTCATAGTCCTTAATTTGTGACATCATCTCTTTGTTCATTTTCTTCTCAATATTCAGATCTCCAAAATCATTCATAAATTCATCCTTATCATATGAATCATCATCTATATCTTTGTTCATAGATTGATTTAATTTCATCTACAAAGACTCTATCTCTAATTGATATGTGATACATTCTTTATCCTTATTATTTACTTCTTTATCAAGAGTACAAACTTGAGTTTCAAGATGTTGTGTGATCTCATCATGATCCTTGAATTCATTACTCAACCTTCCTTCAAAAATTCCAATTTACTCATAGGATTTGATCAAGGAATTTTTTTGTTCTTTCTTTGTAGTATCTTCATTTCTTCCATACTATCTAGATATTTATAATCAAGAGTAACTTTCTCATCTTCTTCCTCTAAGTTATCTCCACCAAAGAAATATTTTCTTAAATAGCATTCACCTTTGTCATCATTAAGATCCATGAACAATATCTCCATGTCCCCATTATGAAAATAATCATCACTGTCAGATGTGTTTACTTCTTCTTATGTAGATGAGTTATTATCTTCTTCATGGTAAAGGCTCTTACTACCTTTTTATGATTCCTTCTTTCCATTTTTCTTACTAAACAACATTCTGTAATTACTATGACCTTTAGATTTCTTTTCTTCATCCTCATGAGATTCTTTATGATCTTCTTTATTTTTAGACTTGTTTATACATGGACATCTAGCTATAAAATAACCAACTTTACCACATGAAAAAAATTTTGAAAGGAAATTTTCATTCATACTTACCTGATCCTACACTCAATTTTCTTATAACGATGGTTTTAAGTTTATCTTCATTAAGATCAAAGTATTCAAGACTTAACTTGTTCTTATTAGCTTCCTTGATCACCTTAAAGGTTCTTTCCTTCTTAGGAGGTATATCCTCATCAACTCTCATCTCATCGGTAGTAAGTATGGCATGTAGTTCATCCATCTTCAACTGAGTGAGATCATGACTTTCTTCTATAATAGACACTTTTGAATCAAACATGAGTGTAAGATTCCTCAATACCTTATGTACTATAGTAGCTTCATCAATAACCTCTCCAAGACCTTTGATCATGTTTACTACCTCATCAACCCTTAAAAGATAATATGGCATAGTATCTTCTTATTTAATTCTGAGATCTTCAAATTGCCTTCAGTAGGTATGCAAATTGGTTAGTTTTAACTTAGAGTCTCCTTTATAGATAGTTTATAATTTGACCCAAATTTTGTTGGTAGACTTAAAATGGATCACTTTGGTGAACTTAGCCTCAGATAGACCACAAATGATATCATTCATAGATTTTGAATTATTCTCACTCAACTTCTTGTTAGCAACACGAATTGGAAGAGTAGTTGGTTTTGTATAACCATCCATGATATTTTTCCAAATATCAAACCCTAGAGACATGATGTATGTCCTCATCCTTATACTCTAGAAATCATAATTTGACCCATTGAATAGTGGTGCTTAATTTTTAGATAAATCATATATCTTGTGACTTGTTATAATGTACTTTGGATCACCTTCAAGTGGTTAAACATGCAAAAAAAGGTCTTGCTTTGATACCAATTATTTAAGGTACAATCACTGAGAATGGGGCTAAATCAATGATGCAAGATATTTCAAAATTCAATTGCAATTCTTAAAAACTCTTAATTAATGACCATAAGCATTCATAAAGTACACAAGATGTTCATAACAATGAATAAGAAAGATGATGCAAGATCACACACATAACATTAGATCTATGAGAGAAACCCTCTTGGAGAATAAAACCCACTCTCAATCTTACAAACACATGGACTACTTGTCCTATAATATGATCACAAACATGAGACCTTTTAGTGAATCACCCACTTCAAAATAGGCACCCACCCCTAAGTATAAATAAACACCCACTTGTTTTGGATGTGGAGCACCCACACAAAACCTATGAAATCAACAACTCTTAAATTATGATTATAGATCAATCTAATTGGATAAGAAATTTATAAAAACTCTTCTTCACACTTAATCAAACTTGATCATACAATCAATACATCCAAAACACACCTTTGGATCTCTCTAGTCTTATTCACTCATCCTTAATCAACTTTATGCTTCATTCCATCCATTGAGCACACTCCCTCTAATCTCTTTCCTTTACCTCTATATTTAACTCTCTCAATTAACACATTCAAATATAGAAACCATTGCCTTAGTATCCACTATTTATAGAGTCCTCATGCATATAAACTTCTTGTTCAGTCATAATATTTGCATTAACCATTAATACATCAACATGCTAATATAAATCTCAATATCATATTCACAGGTTAGACATAGCATCTATGGATCACATTTAAGTAGCTATGCCATTCAATTAGGCCTTATTAGCCCTTATAGGTCTCATGGATACCTATTCACCCATTTATCACTCCATCTAGCAAACTAAGAAGAAAAAATCAATCTCAAATACTTGGGTCCACTTTATATGACCCCTAAGACATCTTCATGTGATTGATTTTGCCAAAACACCCTTTTGATAAGGCATAATTTGCTCAAACATTATTTTATACTAGGAACACCATGAATGAATAAATATTTAAATTTTAAGCTCCATAACTTTGACTATATAAAATTTAGGACATTTTAACTAGGTTTTTTGGATGCAACTTGAAGTCCTATACAACTTTGTTTTTTACTACATCAATAAATTCATCTTGGATCAAAATTTATAGCTTAAAAAGTAAGCACTAGTTTTCTTTTATAAATTTGAATATTTGAATTCTAACGGTCACTAAGCATATGTTAAACATCGAGCATGGTGCCCTTATCTCTTGCACCCTAGTAAATTTGAATAAAAAAAAACTCTATCAATCTCTTTTGAGTAGCTCAATCTTTATTTTGTAATGCTCACTATTGATCTTAGATCAGAGTTCCCATGATCATGCCACTTAGTAGTTTTATGTGCCTTCTATACATTTGAATTTTGACTCAACTGACACCATCGATCTCTATCATTATGAATGCCTATAAACCATTGATCTTTTTTCAACTCAATGAGATAGTGACACTTATCACTAGCACATGTAATCATAGACTCTTTGACATTTTGACTAAATACACACCATTAGATCATGATCTAGATAATTAATTCTTAGCTTTAGATCAATTTACTACTGACCTCAAACTTTAACAAAGTTAAACTTGATGTGTTTTGGCCCATCACAGTCTACAAGAGCAACTTTGAAGGTTTATAACTTAAACTAGAAAACACTTCAAGATTCTAAATTTTTATGGGACCTTCTTGGCACTATATAAAATATATTTATGAACTCCTTTGACATGAATTGACTGTATAAGTACCAAAAATAAATGTAGAAAATTTCTAGTTCATATATATTTGTATGATGTGTAATGACAGTCTAGCTTCTCTTAAGCTAGAAGATACATGTTTTTCATTATAAATGATCAAGTGACATACCAAAGCTTCACCAAGACATCTATGGATGCCTCAAAACTTCTTATTTATCCTTACAGACCTAAAAATATGCCATATCTTCTCTAAACCATCAATCTGATCACTTTGTCATTAATGCATTAGTATAACATGCTCTCTTTGACATCAATGACAACCAAACATCAATGACCATTCTCAACACCACTAATCCTATCCTTTGTCCTATCACAACTATCCCCATCCCATGTAACCCATATCTATCTTGATTGCAACCTAATCATCTCCCATTCAATCATTATCCTACCTCCATGGTATAGGAAGATTTCTACCAAGCATATGTGATATAATGAATCAAAAGGGGATTGATCTTTCATTATCACATTAATTCACATTTTACCATCTCATTACATAATATAACTTAATATCCATATAGTTATCACATCCTTGAATCACTCCACATTGCATCTATATAATATCCATATAAAACACAAAATGTATATATACTAATTCCATACCCATTCTTCATCATTTAAAATCATATACATCATAAAAAATCCAATGTAATTATTCATTATTAAATAAACATGTATATCCATCAACACATCTCATCTAACATAAAATTATACAAAGTCTATCATCACATCTAAACATCAATAATCACCATTCATCTCATAACATAAATAAAGACATTAAAAACATTACATCATGTATCTAACCATAATCACATCATCAATAAAATATAAAATGACTAAATCCATCACATTACATCATATGCAACTGATCACATCATACATTAACACATCATATAAATCATGTATCCATCACATTACAATCATAATCAAGATCCTTCACATCTAATATAATCATATAGTCACATAACATATCCATTAATAACAAGCATCATAACATCTAATAACTCATCACACACACACACAGACACACACACACACACACACAGACACACACACACACACACACACACACACACACACACACACACACACACACACACACACACACACACACACACACACACACACACACACACACACACACACACACACACACATGCACACACAAATTTCATAGTCCACATGGAGTCCATGTCAAAAAATAGGATACAATATGTGGGCCCATGGGGAATAATGAGATACAATCCAAAAATCCCCTATACATACATCTCATGACTCAAGGTTATGGTCTTGGTGGCCCTCATGGTCCTCATGCTCCCCTTGACGGCTGATGCATTAACTATGATGAGATGGCCTAAAATGACATAACACACTGATCGGATGTCACTACTACCTCATATAATATATGGTAATAGTTTACCTATCAGGTCAATCACATAATGTTCTTCATCACATCTATCATCCCATACCCATCCATCACCTGATTTTCTTCCTCCTTAGCCTTTTTAGCCATCTCCACCTTTCTTCTCAATGTGTGGATACACACCCACATATACACAATCTGGCCCTAGAAACTAGTAATATGAGTATCCCTACTCTAGATCCATCCTTGTAGTATAGAAATCTACACCTATGATATAATAACCTATGCCTATAAACCTATAATTTATACTTGGGCTTGAGTTAGTTTCCCATCCCTTTCAGCCACCTAGTTATACAAGGCTATGACCTATCTCTATAGTCCACTCACATGTCCCTATGCCTAGTCTAGTTACCCATCTCTATGTGATATCGTAGTGCATAACTGAACCTATAGATGTTCCCTCTCTTGAGTAATCCAAACAATCTTTACTAATTGATCCAGGATCTCAATTTGGAATTGAGTTAATAATGACCACTCATCTTCCATTAGAGGCTACTATGAAGGCCCTACACCATCTTCACTAGTACTCCCTCCATACTATGTTTCACCTAAACTTATGGTAGTACCTATGGTCCAATGTATACCTATGTCTATATCTCAGGCCCACTACCCCCTACTACCACTTCCTGATATCCATCTCTTCCATCTACCTCCATATCCACCCCATCCTTTCCATCCTATCCATCTTATGAATGTACTTGCCTCATCCATAATTGTATCTTGGCCTATGCCTGAAACACTCTCTTAATCACCCCATGTCAAATAAAAAATCTAAGACATGTCAATCTAGTGGTAATCCTTAGTCAATCTAGTGGTAATCACCCCTAGATCTGAAATAGATGTATATAAGTCCAAAGGCACTAGGGTAATGTTCTCATAATTAGTACACACATCTACCCTATCTATTGGCCTCCCTTAGTGAGGCCTCTCCCACTCACTCCAAGTGAATAGGTACTCTAATCTAGGTACATCCTAAATTAACCCAAACACCTACCCTATCTATTGGCCTTCCCTAGTGAGGCGTCTATCAATAAATTCATCTCATAGGGCATCACAAGATGCCATAATCAGGATGTCATCACCCTCAAATCCTCCTACACCAATCACCATCACTCTATCAATACATATAAACCACTTATCTTATCTATCATAAAGCACCTCCACTACCACCATCCCCCTCACACTCAATCTATTTTAGTTACATTTACCCTAGCCTATCTAAACACACTTCAAACTTTGATTTCCTCATCTACAATCCTAACACTCACCTACCCCACTTACCATTTCTATATGAACTCCCTCATCCCCTATGCAATAATCTTAATCACCCTTAACTATTCTCTTATCCATATTTAATAAAACATCCTTTAGATCATAACTAATCCTATCACCCCTATATCTCAAGACTAGATTATCTTAACCCCTTCCATACCCCTTTTAATCCTTAAAAACACCTCTGACCCTATTTAACCACTTGCTTAACTAATCTACCTACTCATCATCTAATTCATCTATGAGTGCCCTAATTACCCTTTATTCCATCTATCCATCTCACTAACCATTCTCCTAACATCTACCTTAATTGTTCCCTAATCCCCATCCCACTAACATCATCTACCTCACCTCCCAATCCACCATCTCATCCTAACTACCTAACCTAACCACCTAACCCATTGTATATTTTTCTTCCACCATTAATCATTTTTCCTAGGCCTTGACAAAACTACTAATCATGGTCTTGCCCTCAGTGATGGCTTTGACAACATCACCTATGACAACATGTAGTTTGGCTTAGCCTCATGGTTAGGAAAAATTACAACTCTATATTTATCAGTCTTGTAAATTAACTAACCCCTAACTTGTGATTTTGTAAATTCATGACTCTACAGATCTAATATTGCAAAATCATGCCTTGAGACTCGTGGTATTGTAAAACCATAGATTACCCTACAAATTTTCAAGTCATGATGGTGATGTCATGACTGAGGGCATAGTTTTTAGTCATGGTATTATCAAGGTGACTTGGTCAACATCTATTCTTCCCAAAAATCCACAAAAACTAACTAAATCTGACAAACATTCACAAAAATCACTAGATAAGCACTCATCATAGATCCAATATTGGTAAGTCTCTAGTTCTCTTGGACTCTCTCACTACATTGGGAAGCTAAGGGTAGCTGGTCCATGGTTTTGACTCAAAACTCAAAATCAATAAAAGACAAAATGCACAACTAACTTAATTTTGACACTTTTATCCTATTCAACCCTCCCATATACCCCTAACAATCTTGTTACTAACACTTGTCTAATTACCATAATTATGCCATTCATATTTATCTCTAACATTATATGTGGCATGGATCTTCCATATTCTGACTATCCATTCTCAATCCCCCATCATAACTACATCAGCCTGAGGTCTTTTAGGAATATAGAGGTGTCACTTGGGCCCACTTTTGTGTCTAGGGGTAGCTTGACCACCAATCACCCTTCATCACTATTCCATCCCTGGACTAGTCACTTGGCAATCACCTATCTATATCAGCTATGAATCTTACATAAAATAGTTCCCTATCATTAATCAAGTACTATTGTCTCTATTATTGATTCTCAAGCCTTCCCTAGCATGTTTCCTTGTTATAGGACTTATCACCATCTTGAACCCATCTCATCTAAATCAATTTCATCCTATCAATCAAATATTTTCTAGACATTGGTCATTTATTTAAAACCCATCACCCTTGAGCTACTTTATTCCCTTACTACTTGGGATATCTTCCACCGTGGTTATGTCTTAGGGCATCCCAACCCCATTTTATCATCTACGTTTTAACACACCTGAGGATTATTATTCAAGTGACCATCCAAGTTGTTTCTCCCTATATGGTCCTTCAAGGGGGCATCATATCCTATCAACATCAAACACTGTCTAACATTATGGTTTTTCTCTGAAATACCATTATTACTTCCACCTTGTTTCAATCATAATTCCCATTCAAAGAGGGAGAAAATTTATGTACTAAAATACACTTTCCCCACTAATTATACTAATTTCCACTAATTTAACCTATAACTATATTCCCTAGCTAATTTAACTAATATCTTATTATCCCAAATCCCATTCATATATCCTACAAACCTTTCCCCATCCCAAACCCAATTAATCTTTTCATTAAACCCCTAACAAAATTTATTTACCCACTAACCTAATCCCTAAGATACTATCTAATTTAAAAATATAAAAAAATCTACCTACCCCTATTCCATCCTCTCCTAAACCCCTAAACCCTAATAAGAGATTTCTAGAATTTGAGGATTCTAGAAATCTCCTCCACTTTATCCCCATTTCTCTAGAATTTTTGAATTCTATAGATTTCCATGAAATTAAAAATTCCATGGAAAATCGCTGTCCATTGATCTCAATGTATGAAATTTGATTTTGAACCATTGATTTCTCCCTCCATACTTATAAAACCAAGCTCATTCCTTCTCCCAAACTAGCTTGGAAAATAGAAATCTTGAAGCCTACTTGCTATCTTAATTCCATTATCATCTTCCTTACATCCATCCAAAGCCACTATAAATCACACTCACTCATTGGAATACATTATCACACATCAAGCAAGCAATCCAACAATCTTCAAATTTTGCATCAAGCATTCACTAGACAATCCGAAAGAGGAGCTATATAGAGGTTAAGCGATAGTAAGATCATTCTTACTAATATGATTATCTCTTTTATCCCCTCTTATTTGTGTGTTTATATTTTAGTTTTTTATTAATAAAATTATTAATAGGATTTGAATCTAAAATTTATGCTACACTTATCATACTACTAAAATTTAAAAAAAACATTCAAAATATTTTAATTTTTTTAAAATTTAGGAATTATTCATGACATGTGTAGTTTTTTTACATCATTTGATTTTTGCTTCAATATATGTGTTACTTATCTATATATAGTTTTATATAAAATATTCTTCACAAGTGTACTTCAGTGAGTTTTGTAAAATATAGGTTGTCACTTTTAGATGCAGTTGTAAGTAGTGATATTATCAGAGGCCCAAAACATTTACATAGATAAAATAACACTTTTCTTGATAGCCATGAATTATTCTCTTGTACCATTCCAATAGACTTGTCCTAGACACATGATCCAATTTATTAGATTCCCAATATTTAAAAGTATTATATATCCTACTTGCATCATAACAAGTTCACTAGGGGCATATTTTACACAAGTTTTATCAGTATATGACTATGCCTATTATTCATATTAAATTATAGTACATTGCACAAATATTTCATTATTTTCTCACTTAATTTTAAATTTATATCTCACTAGATACTTGAGTTTATGTATATTATAATATTAAAACTTTATTATGTATATTAATTTCACTTATTCATACATGTTTATTGTGTTTACTTCTTTTCTTTATGTTTTGCATGTATTTGACTTATTTAGATTGTGGGCATTTGAAAATGTCTTTGATTGTAATGCTAATACTTATTATGTGTTTTTATGCATGTTCATAACATTTTAACATGTCTCATTTATGTGACATCTTGGATTTATTATGTGTTTATGTGCTTTTGTGTGTACTCTTTATGTGTGTGTCATGGTTATCCCTCTTTCTTGTCATGATTTACTTAGATGTTTTATGCCATGATAGATATCATGCATCTCCATAGTATTAAGATGTCATTATGGATATCATTATCTTCATTGAGTTTTTTAATATCATTTTAAATTATTTAGTATATGTTAAATGTTCACTATGTGCCTAATTGTTAACATATATCTAGACACACACTATGTATGTTTTGATTTTCATGTATCATATGTTACTAGTTTTCTTACATTATCAATATGATGATGTGATTCCCAATGTTATCATTACTACTCAAGATATTAATCTTCATTTAACATCATTTTAATAATATTTATCTTGACTTAAGTTAGTGTGCAGGCTTCACATATCACCTCAAATATGGGGGCATACAAACTAGCTTGTCTTTGAGACTAAGCTACAACATTCCACTACATAAATAAAAAAATAAAAATATTTTATTTTTTGATCATATTGCATAATCTATTTTTACCCATAAATAATATTCAGACATTATCACACCCTAAGGAAAATGATGTAGGTTGATATTATCTAGAAATCAGAAATAATATTTTCTAGAATTCTTAAAATCATACTCAGTCTACAAAATAGTTTAAAATGGTCACATAGAAATGGTTTACACACACACACACACACACACACACAAAGAGAGAGAGAGAGAGAGAGAGAGAGAGAGAGAGAGAGAGAGAGAGAGAGAGAGAGAGAGAGAGAGAGAGAGAGAGAGAGAGAGAGAGAGAGAGAGAGAGAGAGAGAGAGAGAGAGAGATTCTTATATATTTTTATCATATTGGGGGATAATTCACAATATGTGTTCCATAAAAAAATTATGAAGATTTTTACTTAAATATTCAGTTGGTAATCCTCAATTATTAAAATCAATATACTTAGCTATCAGATTGGGGGCATATGTGTTCCACATGATCATTTTCCTTTCAAAATTTCACCAATTTCCATAAAATGATTGGTAATTCATGTCAGTTTCTATGTTTTATACACTGTATTTAGTTCATATTATATTGTATTAATTTTTCACTAGGTATTTCACCATTTTTGCAGTAGAATGAATCTTATTCCATATTTAATAGTTGATTCAATTTTTTGAACTTGTTTTTCACCAGAATGGTCTATTATAATTCTTACAAGGATTTCATGTTATTTTATTTCCTTGAGTTCTACAATGATGAATCCAATTGCATCTTTATTTTTTAAACACACTCCTACCAATGAGTATAGGGGCATGCACAATCCAATCAAAGTGTTTCAATGAATAATTTTCCAAGGGTTCCACACTCTCTAGTCACTAGTTTTTTACTAGAAACCATTGTGATTCATGTATATGAATTTTGTTTCATGAAACACAGCTCAACATTTGATTTACATTCAGGAGCATTCTTCACATGTAACCTTAGGTACAGAACTCTTGATTTTACTCTAGTATTTTTTATTTGATGCATTATTATAATAAAATGGGGAAATGTAGACACTAAAATTAACATTTAATGTTAAACAATGCACTTTTGACCATCCATTTTTCACACTTAACCTATGCTCAAATCCACAATTTTAAACCATTATGCATATACTTATATGCATATGATCATATATCTTAAGGAAACTCTAATACTAAAGTTTCATAATCCTCATTCCAATCATCTTAGACTCATTACTTGATTGGTTCATACTTCTAATTTGATTGTCTCTATACCATAGTTGAAATTGTTCCTTCAAGATAATTTTGTAGGTAAATTATGTCTAAAATTGTTGGTTTCATTCTCTCAACAATTAACTACTATTTTCACAAATTCAAACTCATTATAATGGGTGATTCTACACATTTCACAAGCCATATTAATGTAAATCCTAAAAGGTCCACTATATAAGTATAATTTCTACCCATTTATTCATTAGATGACTAATAGACTTCTATCATTGCAATCCCAAGAATATTTAAATGCACATTGGGAGGAAATTACCTATTCTTCCAAATATTGAGTCTTTGTAACCTAGGAAGCTCTTAGATAGGTATAAATACAACAAAAACATTACAAGTTATTTTTTTGAGCATATAATTGCATCAGAATATACAACTTCACCAATATTTTACACACATTTTTTTAGCATGGAATAACTACATGGATTTTGATCCCTCTTTGGAGTATTTTTATGTAGACAATACTTGACACACTAGGTGTTGAGGTCAAGAACAACCCCAACCCCTTTCCCCTTTCCCATTCCCCCATTTTACAATATTTATTCCTTTTTGTCATTGATCTAGGGTTTGATCAGAGAAGAAGACACACATTGGCTCCCACAATGAATCATATACATCTAAATAAACCCATAGGTCTAAAGTCAAAGGCACATCTATCTTAAAATAAAATGAGGTCAAAACTCATAAAGGATGAAGTCACACCCTAAACACAACAATGTAGGCTGATGAAGTCCAAATAATGTGGCCTTATCCCAAAATAACATGGATCCATGTTCTCACCTCACAACAACCTCACACAATCACACAATTAGTTATAGCCACTATTTCAATCTTACAGATGAAATTCTAGCTAAGTTATTATCTTTTAGTACTTTATATTTTTAGCACATTTCTAAGAATATTATGTTACAAATAGTTTATGTGTGATCATTATATATATTATGTATTCTGATTTACTCAACAATTTATATTAATTAGATTAATATCCCTTAAACATGATTTTGGATAAAATAATATCATACTATGAAAGGGAATAAAAATTGGAAAGAAAATTCAAAACATGGGCCAAATCATATTGTAGTAGATAAAATTTGGACAATTTCAAAAGGCCAAATTACTAAAAATTAAACCAAATTACAACTAAACATATGATTAAGAAATGTAGGAAATAATAATTGGAAAAAAATAGTTATACCTCAATTTTGCAATCATCTTTACTTCCAAATGTAAATTATGTGCCCCAAATTTGATAAAATGATTACACTTGATAGTTTGAATGTTGGATTGTCTTGTGACTCAGGACTTGGACAAAATTTGGACATGTATTCATTGATTTGTTTGGATAAGATGATAGCATGACATTTTTCATCAATTAATCTCTTTAAGATTAAAATATTGACATGAATTCCCCAAATATTGAAAGATGGAAATTTTCATAGAGTGAGGTTGCTTATATAGAGAAGGATGATGAATTTTCAAAAAAATTAAATTTACTTGGAGATTTATAAAGAATAATTATCTAGAGAGTGTAGAAGACTTGAGATTCCATTAAAGGTGTCTAATGAAGATTAGTGAATGAATAGATTATGATTAGAATAAATAATAGTAAGATAAAGTCGAGGTAGATTGATTTATGTGGGGATGGAATTTTAAATTTCAAGATAATAGATAAGTGGGATTAGTGATAAATACAATGGTAATATAAGAACTAATTGAGACATGGGAGTTTATATGGTTGATGTATGGCAATAAAATTATTAGAAATGATAGATTAGTGACTAGGGGAATAAAATTGATTAATTTTAGGATGAATTATACATAGAATCAATAGTGATGGAGGAGAGATCAAACTTGGATGTATACAATTTTTCCCCTCTTTGAAAGAGCATTTTGACTAGAATAAGTGATGTTTAGTCAAAGAAGAAAGATAATTGTGGATGAATATTAGTAATTTAGGATGGATGATGCACCTTGAGGGGACATGTGAGGAAGGATGAGATGGATAGCCACTCTAAAGAGGAAACAAGGGTAAATATGAATGAATATAAAAAATGGGTTGGGATATTATGATTATGATGGATGAATAATTATATTAACACAAGTGATGAGATATAAATTAACAATGTCCCAAGAAAAGACATATTAAAGGGAGAAAAAATAAAGGTGTCACAAATTTAGACATGTCCCAAATGGGAAAAAGCCATAATGGGATGATGATAAAAGGATGAAAGATTTAGAAATATCTTAGGAAATTATGCATGCCAAGAAGAGTTATAAAGTTAGATTTAGTGATTGGCGAAAATATTTAGATGTATCTTAGGTAATGAGGCATGCTAGGTGGTGTTTTAGTTGAATTAAGATAATTATTTGACAATATTGATTAAATATTTGATGTGTGTATGTAAAATACTGTGTTAAGTGATGCTGAAATCATGGGTGAGAAATGATATGATCAAGTGACTAAGAGACAAAGATAAATAATTGGTAAGTGTGGTTGAGTTATCTTCAAGTACTTTGAAGTGATCGAGTGCTACCTATATAGTCTCAAAATACCTTAGGTGGATGTAGTTCTCCTTGAGAGGGAATAATAAAGTGATTTATGAGAGAATAAATTAAGAACAAATGAAAGGTACATAATAAATACAATGGATTCAAATGATAATGATGGATGTGCTAAAAAAATTGTCAATCCATGAGCTAAGATATGATTGATATTTATAATTCCCCTAGAAAAGACACAATGTGGGAATGAAATATTATGACAAAGTTATGACATTGGACTTACCCCAATAAATCAAATATGAAAGGGGGAATTGTAAACATTATATGAGTATACAAGTAAAGATTTGAGCTTTGGACATATCCCAGGCAATGATGCATGTTAAAAAGGTGTGTAATTGAATCGATTGATTAAATTATATTGATATTTGGACATATCATATACAAGGATGCATATTGGGGAGACTTTTGAGCATCAATAAAATTTACTAATAGACCAATTGATATTTTAGCTCAAGGATTTGACATAGGTATTAGATAATGATGATGGATAAATGATTGGGTAGAAATAACTATAATGGGTTATAAATTGGATATTGGAATGGATTTTCATGTGTGAATATGATTATGAAAGACAATATGGCAAAGATAATGGATAATATCACAAATTACATTATTTAATATGAGCTGACCTCAATCACCCCATGCAACTAAGCATTGCCTATAAAGTAATAAAAGACATCAGGGTGATTTAGTTCTCCCCAAAAGTTAAAAATGATGAAAGAGAACATGAGAGACTAGAGGATTATGATTATATATTGTTATATATGTTATTTTATATATATATGATTTTACTCATATTCTTGATTTGATGATTTTATTGATAGCTGATTTTGGATGTTGTTTATTAAACAAATAATAAATGTTTGATTAGAGGATATTTATGTCTATATTCTTTAAACATCCATATATTATTCATTGATTTAAAAAGTTTTTAATCATCATAGTATAGGTAATACTTTTTAATATAGAATTAGGAAGTATGCACCATGATATTTGTATATGAAAATTATGACATTTTTCTAGAGTGCATGTTGGACTGACACAATATATAAATATTAAAGATAGTGTACAAGTAACATGTAGTGTAATTCACCATTGGTATAAGGAAAAAAGATGAAATTTTTTACATATTCTATTTTACAAATACAATACAATAAAAACTTATAATAAAAAATATGTACAAACATTTTCACAAAATGTCTAACTAAAGACAAAATTAAATGGATGTAAACAAGCAGAAAAACATAGACAAGTAGTCACAAATGTATACATGAGAAAAAGTAATTTGAACTAAACATATACATACAATAATAAAAACATAGATGAGTAAACATATACATGATAAAAGACATGTAAACAAGTCAAACATCATGAATGATCATACAATCAAAACACATAAGTATCTACATGCATATTATATGATGCATTGTTGTGTCTATTTTCCTTATGAAATCCTATCAAATGAGTGATCAGGTGATGACTTGGTGTGTCAAGGATATGGGATATGAGGTTAAACTAGATGGAGGATTACCAATATATATTGGATAAAGATTGATAATCTTTCTTTCATCAAAGTTTTGACTTGACATGCAATGGGTAATGAGATTTATACAAGATGTTCTTTATAAAATTTAAATTGAGAATGTGATATAATCAATAGATAGGGCAGGGTAAAAATAACCCTAAGTTTTAATATTTGACTTGAACAAGAAGCTAAGAGAAGTTCATGATTTGACATGTGCTAGTTTTTAAACTAGCAAAGATGTGATTTTACTAATTTTGACCAGGTCATGATTGATCCTAATCAAGGTTAATTTTAACAAGACTAGATAAAATAAGAGATTAGATGAGATTTGATCAAGTTTAGTGATGTGGTGTCCAAAACACTATTCATTTAACATTATTCAATGATGATATGGTGGGCTCTATTCATCCTGATGAGGTGTCACAACACTATTACTATTTACATAGGTGGCATTGGGTGTAATTATATGAAGTCACATGGAATCACATGGTGGTGGCCTACCCTATCTAAGGATATTCTCTTCTTTTTTGACCTTTGACATGTGACCAATCTTTCACTATTGATCAATAGTGATTCACATGTGAAGGCTAGCACTAAATTTCAAAGAAGACTTGTCTTTAGCAATGATGAACCCAAGTGGAGAACATGGCATATAATTTACTTAGTATTTACTCCTTCTTTGTCATGATTCCCCTCAATATGGGATGTGAGACTTAGTTGTTTTTTCTCCCTTATTTCATCATACTTTTCTATATATGTTTATATTGATTCTTGGTTGAGGTAGGTAAGTTTATGTAGGAAGGATTGTGTGATACCTATGGTGCCTCCTTGGCTTGGGATGCCAAGTATGTATGTGAGTTTAAGGGAAGATTTTTGAAGCTTGTAATGTGAGGAATTTATTTTTGATAAAACTTGTGTATGTTGAGAGATAATTAATGAGAATTGTGAGGTTATTTTGAGAAGAATTCCTCATTTGGTTATGTTCATGTAAGTTTATGTATTATTGAATTCATTATGTGGTTGGAAGCCACATCAACTAGTATCAAATCAAGTAAGATGTATGTGGAGAGGAGAATGTTAAGTTGAGAGAGTGAATTGTTTGTGAATTTTGTACATATGAAGATGGAGAACAAGAGTGGATGATTAACACTAGAGAAAGAGTGGGAGAATAAGCTAAAGACTTGGGATAGGTTGTTATAGTTGTTATAGATATTTAAATACTATGAGAATGAAGAAGAGTAATATTTGGTGTGGGGTAAACTCCTTAAATTTAAATGTGGTTACATTGAATAAAGAGATAGACATGTGGAAGGAGAAATAATGCAACCATAGAGAGTTGATTAAGATAAAAGAAAAGATGAAGAGTAAAATTACCATGGAAGGCAATGTGAGAGAGGATATATCATGTAGGTATCCTATGTGCGAATACATCCTTGTGAAGGATTATGGAGTGAAGATTGAATAAGATTGTGCCATGAGTAGTTATAAGTGAGGTAAAAATGCTATAATGAAAAGTTACACGAGAGTGTATATTTCATCCTTGAAGAGGTGCATGTGTGTGAAGAGATCAAAAAAATAATGTTGCAAGTTTTCATGATGGAAGCTTTGGAGGATAATTTTGGGCAAGGATGTGCACATAATGACATGGAGGATGATGAAGATTGAAACCATATAGCATGGCATGAGAGTGTATATTATATCCGTGAAGAGATTCATGTGGAAGAATAATGCAACAATTTAAGGTTTCAAGAGGAAGAAAATTACATCCAAGTGGAGTTGCAAGTTTGTTTTGTAGAAGATTTGGAGAATATTTTTCTGTAAGAGAGTGCACATGTGGAGGAGATGATAGATGATGTATCTATGAGAGAGGAGATTAAAGTGAAGAAAATATATGGTGAACAAATTAATGTTGTAGATGAGATGGTAACCATGTGTGAGAAGTTGTAAATGGTAATGAGTGATATGGTAGTTTGTGATGTTATGCATAATCAAATAGGTGGTTAGATGATGAGTAAATAAATATAGGTGGGATTTTTGTGGAGGTGGATGTATAGTGGTGGGATAGAGATCACATGGGAAAATTATATGTGTGGTAGACAATATTGGAGGAGGAGGATGGTTTATGGAGGTGTCATCCTAGAAGGATGGTTTTAGGACCAGTATGTAGATGCTGGAAGTGGAGAAGGAAAAATAATATTCTTTGGGTGCACTGGTATGATGGACAAGGATGTCATTGTCATTTCCCCTCATGACCAAAAGAGTGGTTATACCACTTACCCCATCAATGTGATCATGAGATCACATTATTTACCTCAAGTGTCTAATACAAGATTATCTAAGGGTTTGAGCAATCTTGTACGACCCAAAAATATAGTGGTATGCTTTCTCTTTTTTACAAAATAAATGGCATGGGTACAATTAGGATTACTCATAAGAAATGAGTTATTTTTAAATTTAAGGATAATGATGTGGTGGCCAAAAAACTTTCCATGCATCACTATTCACTGATGACAAGGTGGACAATATTCATCTTGGTGAGGTGTCACAACACGATTACTGATTGCATAGGTAGCATGATATGAAATTCTATGAAGTCACATGGAATCACATGGTTTTGGCCTACCTTTTCTAAGGATATTCTCTTAATTTTTGACCTTTGACATGTGACCAACCTTTCACTATTTGTCAATAGTGATTCACATGTGAAAGGTGGCACCAAATTTAAAAGAAGACTTGTCTTTGGTAATGATGAACATAAGTGGATAACATGGTGTAGAATTTACTTACTATTTACTCCTTCTCATTTGTCATTAATCCCCTCCATGTGGGATGTGGGACTTATTTCTTATTTTATCTCCCTTCTTTCCTCATACTTTTCTATATATGTTTTTATCCATTCTTTGTTGAGGTAGGTGAGTTTATGTGGGAGGGCTTGTGTGATATCTTTGGTTCCTCCTTGGCTTCGGATGCTAAGTATTTATGTGAGTTTAAAGGAATATTGTTGAAGCTTTTAATGTGAGGGAAGCTTGGTTGATAAGTATTGTGTATGTTGAGGTATAATTAATGAGAATTATGAGGTTATTTTAAGAAGAATTCTTGAGTTGGTTATGTTTATGTGAGTTTGTGGATTGTTTAATCCATTATGTGGTTGAAGGCCAAATCATTTAGAGAGGTTGACAAGTACATGGTTTATAATGTGATTTGATGGTGAAGTTGAATTATGTAAAAGGGGTGACTATGATTTGACCATCAAGGAAGCTTATAGGATTGAGATGAGTGATAGGAAATGGGTTAGACTAAGTCTAATGAGGTTAAAATGGGATATTAATGACTAAGTGATGGTTTTTATGTGAATTTCGATTAGGATATGAATTTTGAATAGGGATATGTATTTTCTTAGTACATAAGACAAGATGATTAGGTTATTTTTGGACACTTTATATTCTATGAGTTTTTTGGTTTTTTGGATTATTTTAATGTTTTTAGGTCTTTTTGGGAATATGTATGTATAAAAGGAGTTTACTAGCAAAGAGAAAACCAAGCCTAAAAACCAGGATGAGGGATAATGGTGGATATAATTATGTAAGGAATTTTCTAAATGCTTAAAGGGGATGAGAAATGATGAATATTGGATTAGGGATCTCTGTCAGCTATGACATAAGGAAACCAGATGTCTAGTCACCCAAATGCTACTTGGAGGATATGATAAGATGTTCCCAAAAAAAGTATCAATAATTATTTTTCTCCCATATAAAATTTAATATTTAATAAAATATGGATGAAATAGGATATAAGGATTCCAGGATAGATAAATTTGTCATTATATTCTTAGGATGGGTAGGGATGGTGGGTGGATAGATAAGACAGATAGGGATGGTTGGAAGTTGATGAATGTGACCCATATGGGATCGAAGACTGATGTTAGGATATGATTTGATGGATGAAGTGGATTTTACTCCCAAGTTGAGAGGTACCTACAGATAATGGATTATTTAAATATAACATTGGAAATCAATTTTCACCATTGGATGACTCATATATATATATATATATACTTATACTTTTTTATTTTTATTTTTAATTTTCTAG
The DNA here is from genome assembly GCA_037957365.1 of Torreya grandis. Lineage (NCBI taxonomy): Eukaryota > Viridiplantae > Streptophyta > Pinopsida > Cupressales > Taxaceae > Torreya > Torreya grandis. The sequence goes on along the minus strand of JARHVA010000398.1, from coordinate 4,585,256 downwards.
AATAAGAATATGTATAATAATATACAAAGATGGGGTGATTTGATGTCATATCTTCATGTTAGAATCGTAATAGATACATGATGCTGGTGATGTTTATTTTTTCAAGTGAAGCCAATCTTAGAGAACCATCATGACATTTTTGGAATCTTTATTTTTATTTCTCTAGACATCTTTGCTAGGTATCTTCATAGATCATACAAGAGCTAATGATGCTTGAGGATATGGGGATATTAGGGTATGGTTTTTGATATGAAGGTAGGATGGGTGATTGAGAGTTGGGACTAACAATCACACATGTTGAATATGATTTCTACATTGTTCTTGATTTGTGTAATATGATAAGACTTTTTAAATTATCTATTATTTGATTTGAATATTTGTAATATGATCAATCATATTAATTTTGATGTTGATTTATTTGAAAAGTGGTGATGTGGAGTCTTTTTCATATTTTGACTTTATTTAACTTTGACTTCCCTTGGTTCCTTAAGAGAAGTTTCACCAGAATAATTTGTATTTTTATTTTGTTTATTATGAATTTGAATACTCTTAGTGACTTAAATAAGTTTTCACTAGAGGAATTTGACTTTTGATATTGTTGATTATGAATTTGACTACCCCCTTGTGTCTCAAAGAAAGTTTCACTAGAGTAATTTGACTTGTGATTTTGCTAATTATGACTTCAAATTTGGTAGTCCCCTAGTTCCTTGAAAATGTTTTCACTAGGGAATGATGATTTTTGATTTCTCCAAGAATTTGAGTTATTTGAATTTGAATTGATGCTAGATAAAAATTGACTTGAATATTTATAGATCTTGATAGATTTGGCATGGGATCTATTATTTGAAAAGGATCTAAAAATGCATGCTCCTGTTTGTCCCTATTGAGGAGTGTGATAAAGTGACTATCAAGGGGAATTAAGGGATAAATAATGGATTAAGGTGAATGAAATGGATTGGTGAGGTTGATGAGTGGATAAAGGGTAGAATGATCCTCATAGAGGTTACTAGGAGACCTAATTTAAATGTTAAATAGTGCATCCACAATATTGGAAAAAAGATCACTAAGTTTCATCATAGGACATGTATCCAAATCTGGACCAAATCCATTTACATAGTCATCAACTAAGATCTCAACTTGAAGTGCCATTATTACTGTTATGACATTATCATCTTGACATAGATATAGAGACATGCCTTATTTTGGTTTGCTATTTGATTTGATTTTTAAAATAAAGACATAATCAAGTAGGTGAGCATTGTCATGATCTTAGACATATGTAAATTTGATGGTTTTGATGTGGAATCTGATATGGATTTGGATGTTGATGATAGATTTGATCTACGATAGATGACATTGATGTTATCTTTGACATTGATGTAGATGCAGTTGAGGATATGATAATGTTATTAGATGATGATTTGATCATGGCCAAAAGGAGTGCATGTTAGATAGTGTTTTTGACATGTATAATCTTCACTTTTTGTTTGGTGATGGAGGATTTGTGACAAAGTGACTCTTGGAAATGAGGGATATGATGTGGTGGATGGAGGGTGGATGGTTGGTGAATGATGGTTTTTATTAATATGGGCTTGGAAAAGATAGTTTTTTTATTAGAATTGGTTTAAAAATGAAAGATATTGATCATGATTAGGAAATGAATCTTGGTATATCCCATTTCCCTCATTCTTGGATCAGGATTCATATAATTCAATGTTTCTATGGTTGATTAGGTCTTGAATGTAATGTTTAAAGTGTGGCTTCTATTAATAGAATGACCTTGGGTTCTATGATTTTGAAAACATTGGATTTATCTATACCATGAGGTCTTAGGTTTGGTTAGATCCAAAGGCCTTATGTTGTGGTAGATGATCATGTTTGGAGTGGTTAGTCGATGAAAGATGGCTTCCAAGGATTTGGGTAGAGGATTATACTAGCTCTTTACATGGCTTTGATAAGACATAGATGCATTGGAATATATGTTAGATAATTTTTAAGGGTATATAAAATTATATGATGGTATTAAGTGTAGATTAAGGGGAAAATAGATATTGAATAGGTTTATTAGGATATAATTCCCTTTTGCTAGTATGATGGAGAATGTTATGACCAAGAGTATGCCTAGTAGATAAAAGGTTTAACTATGATAAGTAAGAAAAAAACTGAGTATATTGATGTTTATTTGGAAGGATGAAATACTCTTAACTTTGATTTAATTTAGGTTTTATGGAGTCAAAGTCTATAGGATGTTGGTACCCATTTATATGAGTCATAAAAGGATTACCTCCTTGTTGACAAAGATGTATTTTTTGATTAAAGTGACATGCAAATATATTTTAGAGGCCATGGATTAATATGGTAAATACAAATATATGACATGATTATGGAGGGTTTGGATTCAATTTAGATGTTCAAATACTTGACAAAGGATTGCTTTAGAATGGTTTCAAGTTTGATTTTTGGTTATGAGACGTATCATAAAATGTGATAGATTTCAAGTGGATGAAATTATGCAAATTTGATTAGGGGATCAGTTAGATAAAATTTATATAGTTATAGATTTTATTGATGTTTATATGATGATCTAACATAAGCTTTAGGATTTGACTAAGATGGGGAGGGTAGGTTTTATTATCCAAAAACACATGACTAGGTCATAAATGACCTTTTATGGGGTTGATTTGACTTGATTTAGACTAGCTCAAGTGATTAAATGGTGTGCTCAATTTGGAATTGAATGACTTAGATGATGACATTAGACTAAGTGGATGATAATACTAAATGGGGCATATGATTCAAACTTGAATAAATTTATATGCAAGAAAACTTGTCATGGTGACTATGACATGTGAAAAGGAGATGTTTCAAATGTGTACTAAGGTAAGTATATTTCAAACTCATCAAGATTAGATATGATTGATTATTGGGAATAATTTTAAACTTTATGTTAGTAGGGATGATTTGTTGAATACTATGGTTATGGACAAGTGTAGACTATAGGTGATGTTATTTGATGAGGTAATGATGAGGTTGGAATTTAGGTGGGTTTTTTTTGCTTGAAGGTTGGACTAAAGACATTAGTTTATGTTAAGGGATTCAAAGGAACATAATAAAAGGGGATGTTAGGTGGATTGGACATTTGGAATACAATTGAGGTAGAATTATAATTTGTTTGGGATGATGGAGGGAATGTATAGGTCTAGGGAAATTATGTGGACTAATGTTTTGGATATATGAATGGTATATTTGGCTTGCCTCTAGGTTGGTTGATTTGATGTGAAATATGACTAGGGTTAATATGATGTATGAGTTTGAGAAAATAGGTGTATAATATTTGAGATTAGTATGACTTATTTAAATGACAATAGGTTATGGATCCCTAAATTTCGACTAGGTTAGACTAGATTGATGTTTATTTGGGTTGACAATGGGTATTGGACTCAAAATCATAGAATGATGGGTGATATCAAGAGGATGAAAAATGAAAAAAATGGAATAATGATAAGTGATATAAAAATGATGATGGGTGACAAGTTCAAATCAATAAGGTGATAGGATAATGATAAGTGTAAGGTTCAAACCTACAGGTTGACATGATAATGATGGAAGCAAGGTTAAAACTAGTAGGGTGATGAGTATAGACAAAATATAAAATAAGGTATCCATAATGAAGGTGAATTTTGATAAGAATTAGATCAAGGTGATGGTGTATAAAAAAATTTCAAGTTAGACAAGGTGGACAAGATGGGTTTGATGAATGGAAAAGGATGGCTAAGTGGTAGATGGGTTTAGACTTTGTCAATAGGGATAAATAATAGGTATATGGATCATGGTTATCTTAAGATGAATGATTAACTATTGGTTATGATTTATATATGAAGGGCAAGAATATGATGATTAAGGAAGGCCTTTAGATATGGAGAGGGATGATAAATGATATTAGTATAAGATGAGATGATGATTAAGGCCATATTAGACAAGATGCATGATGTTATGAGATGATGATGTTTTTAAAAATTCAATATAGGAAAAGGTGATGAAGAGTGATAAGGTTGTGACTAGGACAATATCTAGCAATATGATGATGGTGGATAGGTGAATATTAGACCAATGATTAGACTTGTCCTAGATTTGATTTTTGACAAGGTAATTATTTTGTGTATGTAGAGATGGAATACAAAGTGATTTATATCATGTGTTAGTGAAGAAAATTTAAATAATCATATATAACATAACTCACAAAGCTAACTCCCTTAATGAGGTTTTGTAAATGAAAATTAATATATTTTTAAAGAAGGAATATACCAACAAACCTTCCCAAGAGCATCCCACATCTAAGTGTGGCTAAAAAACATGATTTTACCATGATTTGGTGCTCCAAGTCTTTATCAATGATGAGTTCCTTGCTCCTCCATCATCTCCAAATACACCAATGAAATAGGCTCATGATATGTGATCAAATATATGCCAATGGTTAAGATATATTATTGTAAATTAAGCATAATAATGCTACATAAAAATGACTTGTGAAGATAATTTTGCATAATAAGTTTACACCAAGAAAGCTTGAAAAGATGAGTGAAAACCCTTGTATTTATACATTTTTGGAAATGATCAGAATCAACCATGACTATCCATCTTAAAATCAATATGTATGGCTAAGGATGAATTCAATTTTGGAGGCTAAATCCATAAATATCCCCATTAATATTTGGAAGAAAGGGGCATTAAAGAGGTATGGGAGGGCTTAAACCAAATATTTGTTCCATTTATGGCTTATGGTGCCACCCCACAAATGATGTCACCTGATGATGTAGCTATTATAAATGAATTTCCAATTAATAAATCTTCAACAACTTCCATAGATTTTTCACTTAATTCCTAGATTTGGATTAATTTTCCTACATGAAGTAAATTAAATTTTATGCAATTCTTTGGAAATTGGGTGTCCACTTAATCAAACCAGTCAAAATGTCAAGTTATTGGGTCATATTTTGACTAGAGTATAATTTGAAGAAGGTGTTAGTTGTGTATATACCAATACCCCATTTAGGACATTATAGACATGAAATAACACATGCATGTTTTGTGTGCCTTTGAATTAGAAGAATTTAGTATTTTAGAGTGTTAAATTATGTTTTTGTCATTTTTACTTGAAATTGTTTAAAAAATGTTAATAATCACATAAAATGCATTGCCCCATCTATGGATACATTAGCCTAAATCAACACATGTATATGACAAGGTCTAAAATTTAGTGTAATTTAGTAATTTTGTCCCAAATTGTGTGTTTGAGTGAATTTCAAGTAAGATTGACAATTTCAACACAATGGTGGTAGGAATTGTATGTCTATATTTTGCCCTTGTTAGAGAACACATAGTGAGACATTCAGAAGAAGCAATGTCTTTTCAAAGAAAAAAGTCATCAATAAGAATTTTGGAAGGAAATGATTCATGATGTCCCATCAAGAGGGCATATGAGGATGAAAGAGATGGATAGACTCTTGAAAATAAAGAAAAAGAGTGAAATTAACCCATGGATGAGTGATGATCCCATAAAATGGCTCATTATATCCATAAAATAACATATGTTTTCTAGTATAAGAAGTGGATCTAAATGTAGTTTTTAAACTTATAGTTTACTTAGAATAAAATAGTAAGTATATATCATGGTTATGTCTCTAGAATTTATTACTATCTATTGGTTAGCTATTTCTTATGATTATTGGGAAAAAGTGTCAACGAGTGCATACACAGTTCATACTAAGCTGAGAATGATTCAAAGTGTGAATAGTAATCATTTAAGAATAATTTTATAGTAGTTTTAGAGTCTTCTACAATGGATCCAACATTCTAGTCGAGTTGTAGGCCTAATACAAATTCCCACAAGTTTGATACAATATCTACAGATTATAACAAGCTTGCCAAAATAGCTACAAATTACAAAAAGATTACTATAGTAGTTACATATTACATCAGACCAGATATAGACTAGCTATGGATTACATCAGACCAGCTAAAGACCAACTATAGATTACGTCAACCAGCTATGGATTTTAGCAGGCTTGCTATAGATTTTAGTAGGCTTTTTATGGATTTCAGTAGATTGCTATGGATTTCAAAATAACTACTATAGAATTCAACAAAACCACTAAAAACTTGTTTGAAAAGTATTTATAAATGTATTCTAATGTTTCATCTACCAAAAAATAATGCTTTCCATTTATATTCTTTCTATACATATATTCCTATGTATAGACTTTCCATTATAAATTGTATTCAAATATATTTTTATATAATTTTATTCCAATAAATAGCTCTCTCCATATTTGGTGGGGATCGAGATTATGTTATAGTATATTTTATTATTAAAATAAATATCTCTTTCCATATTTTTTGAATATTGAGATAGGATAGAGTATCATAGTTTTTAATCCTAAATCAGGTGTTGGTTGGAAGTATGAAATTATAAATACAACCTCTCACACCTGAATGAAATCAATAATAAATCAATACATTTTCATTTCCATTATTATAAGCAATCCATTTGAAACTTGTGTTCTGAATAGGTCCTCTTTTGAGGAATGAGTTGCCACTCATTCCAAGGAAGATGGATCAATGTATTTATGTTTATTTTTTATTTTTTAATTATTATTTTTGATGTAAATTATTATTCCATTTATTTTCTACTGTAATCATTTAATTTTTTGTATAGTTTGTGTGAACCTTTAGGTGTTTTGTTTGTTTGTGAATTCAACAATTTACTTTTTACAAGTGTGACTTACTTTCTGCAAGTGTACTTTGATTATTGCAAGTGTGATTTTTAATTCTTGTAAATGTGGAGTATGATAGGAGAAACTGTTTACCAAATATCTCTTTCTCCTATTACATACAACCTTTAGACACCAACCGTAGATTGATATTATTAAAGGAAGGGATTGACAACACCCATCAATGAGATTAAATCCCTATGAGTTAATGCTTGCATGTATTGATTCCAAATGATTAAAATATAATAGAGTATAATGGGCCCCAATGTGTGGGGGGAAGTGGGAAAAGTGTAATCCAAAAAAATAAGAGAGACACTTTGAATACACCCAAAAGAGGGTGAAAGATACGTGCTTAGAGAATGATCAATATTGAGACAAGTTATACACTTTAAAACTGCCATAATGAAGGCAAAATCTATAGAAATTATTATTAAAATAAACATTATAGCATTGATCCAAATAATTTATATAATAATGTACCCTAGTAGAGTGAATTTGATCGGTTGATACATTTATTTTTCCCTAATAGGGCTGATTTTGATAACTGATAATTAATTTTGCCCTAGAATGGTTGATTTAATCGAAGGTTATTCAAAATGTTATGCCCCAATAGGGAAAATTGGTAAGCATATCTCAAGGATATAACCTAATTCATAGATTAAAATATGAATGGGAAAAAACATATATGTGAGGGTCTAATGACTAAAGTAGCCACTAAAATCTAGGCATACGAGGATGCAGAAAGTGATGAATGAGATGAATAGAAGAATGAAGGTGGATGAGCTTAAGCAAGATACATCATGTATCCAAGGACTACCTAAATAGCTTGAATGGACCTCAATCCAATGTATTTAGCCCAAAAATGGGAGAAAATAGAATGAGAAATGAAGGACAGAAGAAAATGACCACTATTTGATTAATTTGCTTAAGTGAGGTTAATTAAATTTTATGCAATTCTTTGGAAATTAGTTGTCTAATTAATCAAACTAGTTGAAATTTCAAGTTACTAGGTCATAATTTAATTGGAGTATAATAATAACAAGGTTTTAGTTACATATTGACCAATACCCCATTTAGGACAGTGTCAATACAAAATAACACATACACATGTCTTAGCCTCTGAATTAGAAGAATTTAGTAGTTCAGAGTATCAAATTGTATTTTTGTAATTTTGAATCAAAATGCTTTAAGAAAATTTAATAATTAGATAAGATGCATTACCCCATTCAAGGATACATTAGCCTAAACCAAAACTTGTATATGATAAGCTCGAACATTTAGTGTGCTTTAATGATTTTGGCCCAAATTGTGCATTTGAGTGAATTTAGAGTAATATTAACAATTTTAGCACAATGGTGGTCAAAATTAGATGTCTAAATTTTCCCCTTGTTTGAGAAGGCATAGTGAGACATTCAGATGAAGTAACATATTTTCAAAGAAAAGAGTTGTCAAGAAGTTTGGAAGGAAATGACCCATGATGCCCCCTCAAGAGGACATATGAGGATGAAAGAGAGGGATGGACTCTCAAAAAGAGGGGGATGGACTCTCAAAAAGAGAGGGATAGACTCTCAAAAAGAGAAAGAAAGAATGAAATTAACCCATTGATGAGATTAAATCTCTATGATCTAATGCTTGCATGCGTTGATTCCCAATTATCAAAATATAATAGAATATAATGGGCCCCAAGGTAGGGGGAAGTTGGAAGAGTACAATCCCAAAACATAACTGATACTTTGAATACACCTAAAAGAGGGTGAAAGTTGAATGCTTAGGGAATGATCAATCCCAAGACATGTTGCACACTTTAAAACTACTCGAATGAGGGTAAAAGATAGAGAGCTTAGAATTATAATAAACATCAAAGCATTTCTCTAGAGAAAAAAAATAATAATGTGACCTGTTAGAGTGAATTTGATTGGTTGATAAATTTATCTACCCTAGTAGGGTTGATTTTGATCACTAATAATTAATTTTTCCCCAACAAGTCTAATTTTATTGATGGTTATTCAAAATTTTGTGCTCCAATAGGGAAAATTGGTAAGCATAAATCAAAGATATAACATACTACATATGTTAAAATATAAATGGGTGAAAACATAGATGCAAGGGTCTAATGATTGAAGCTGCCACAAAAAACTAGTTATACAAGGATGTACACAGTGATGAGTGAGATGAATGAAAGATTGAAGGTGGTCGAGCTAACCTAAGATACATCATATATCCAAGCACTACCTACATAATCTGAATGGACCTCAAACTGATGTAGCTCACCTAGAAGTAAGAGAAAATGAAATGAGAAATAAAGAATAGAAGAAAATGGACCACTATTCAATTAGACTCATAGTTATGCCAAAAAAATCATGCCTTACATAGAGTCTTGTGTTTAGTTCATTGGTGCATTGAGAGCTGATATTTAGAGCTACATTGAATTTTAGACTTGGAATCTAAAGCACTAGGTGATTACTATAGCAAAATGAAATTAGGCATCATAAGTATGCATGACTTATAATGACATGGTATTTTCATTGTGATGAGCTAGTTTAAATGTGAATATTTATAACTAAGGATAATGATAAAAAATACCAAGACCAAAGTTACAAGTATTTACATTTAAACAAAGACAAATATATAAAAAAAACATAAATTGAACCTAACTTAAAATGTAGATATGAACAATCAAGATTTAAGTAGGAACAAGAATATTTTAAAAACAAAGCAAGAACAATTTAATAAAAAACATGAAATTAAGATATGAGTAATCAAGATCCATGTGTACTAATCAAGATGTACTTTGAGAAAAAAACAATTCAAAAATAATGCTAAGCAAATTAAGTCTAACTAAAAACTAGACTAAAAGTGGTTGACAAATGTATTTGAAATCAAAAGAACAAAACAAGACAACACAAGACAAAATAACAACACAAAAAGACCAATAATAAATATGTAGAAACAATAAAAGAATAAAAATTAACAAAATAAGTGAAGAGACAAGAAATCACAATAGAACAACAATAAAAATCAACACACACAAATACGAACTAGTCACAATGTTAGTGGAAGCAGAAAAAAATTATTCATGTACGTATAGTAGAGGCATTACTTTCTACAACAGTGTAATAAGAACAAAGAACACAAAGTTACTTCTAAGTGATGGGGAAACAACACAAAAAAATGGGAAAAAGAAGAAAAATAAGGGATGGACGAGTTGACTCTAAATGTATGATACAAGTGGATATTGCCTACATAGTTTCATGGATGCAAGATCCAACATGAACTTCAGGCCAAATGTAGTTCTCCCAGGAAATGAGATAGAATAAAAGTGATGATAAGAAAACATGATTGATGGTGTAGAGGAAATCAGGAAAATAGACTCACAAAATGGTGAGAGTGTTCAAATAAGTACTCACAAAATGGTGAGATCATTCAAACTTGTAAATTCCTTGAAAATGGTAAGAATGTATGGTAAAGAGGGACTAAGATGACCTTAACATGAATAAAACATGACCTACGTAATACCATTAGGACCTCAAGTCACAATAGTTCTACCCACACAAAAAGGTGGTGAAAATTGACTAGGTTACAATAAGTTCCCAAATTAAGGCCAAACAACAAGGCAAATGAAAATAGTAATGGCAAGGAGATGCAACAATGCATGATAAAAAACCATTGTACCTAATTTTCCCATAGGTTGTTATAATTAGGAAATAATATCATAAATTTGTGTGACTAATTTTCCCATAGGCATTTATAATTAGTAGCACAAGATGGATACTAATTTACCCATAGGTGGTTATAATCAGTAACATAAAGTACAACACTAATTTGCCCATAGGTAGTTATAATCAATGGTATGATTCAATCATAAATGAAAGATAAATTTCCAAATCCACTGTCATACTACTTCTATAAATGACCATTTAAACACAAAATTCTAAAACTATTGAAATTAGATCGAAATCTCCCCATGAAAAGTGTAGGAAGAACCAAAGGAACCAAGATAAACAAAGAGTTGGGCAGGATGGCTAAAAAATAGGCTTTGGGAAATATTAAAGACATGTTATAATAAAAAGTTGTAAATCATGTTATAAATAAAATGATAAGATGGAAATTAGCTCTAATGGAAAAAGGGTTGTCCCCAAGAGATGATTAATCATAAAATGGAAAGGGTGTGGGCTTAGATTAGTCATAAAAATCCAAGAGCATGGCTTAGTTTTCTCATAAAATGGAGAGAGCATTCAAACTTAAAAATTTCTCATAAAATGATGATACCATGGCTAAGGTGACTGAGATGACCTCAATATAAATTGAGCACTGCCTATATAGTCCCCAGAAACCTCAAGTCAATGTAGTTAAAATAACATGATAAATGGGATATAATGGTAAATGATTATACTACTCTTGTTGACATGGAGATGCACATCCTAGTTAACATATGAGACAACTAGAATACTCAATTATAAAAATTTCTAGTCAACACCTTGTCTAAATAGCTTCTCTATCAAGAACATACTGAAGATTTGGACTCCAATTATGTTTTTTTCATATTCGTTAGTTGTTGATTTTATTTCCTTCAAACATCAAGACAAGATATCTTTGTAGCATTTGTGAAGGAAAGTGTTGCGAATATGGATAAATGATGTTAGACACAAGATAAATGGTATAATTTGGTGATGTAAATGTGGATGATAATGTAATGTATAATAGTTGGGAAGCAAATGAATATTGAGACTTTCAGTCATACATAATGTTGTTGATTCCATATTAAACATAATTTTGGTTATGGCAAGGCTGAAGACTTCTGAATATGATCTTGATAGGTCCACTAGATTTACCTATTATTTGATCTTGAGAGTAGATGAAATATGATTATGTTTTATATTGGAAGTTATAACGATTTCATATTTGATAATGTCTTCATCAAGTAATGAAGAATTGTTGTGCTCATCTATTTTCACCTCGATGAGGTTTTCACCAATGAATTTATTTAGATAGTTCTATAATGCCTCCAAAAAGGTTTCACTAACACTAAATTTTGATGTTGATTTTATTCCAGTTCCTCAAATAAGGTTTCATTATAAGATGTTGAGTTTAGACTTTGATTGTCTTGGCCCCCTGATATTCTCTATCTAATATGTCACCATGGATGTAGTTTAACAAATTGTGATTATGTTAGTCCCAATCGATGCTTGTGGGAGGTGAAATGTCAATATAATGGCTATGTTGGGTGGTGGTAATGGAATGATGAAAGGAATAATAATCCCCATAGAATATACTAAGATAACTTGTGTCAATGTTGAAGTAATCATACTCAAAAATTATAGAAGAATCACAAAGGTATTCAAATTGATCCACAAGGTAAGTGTAACCAATGTTGTAACAACCACAATTATATTCTAATTCTAAAGTTGGGTCTGAGTCAAGGGACTCTAAATCTGATCTTGAGATTTATAATTATTTTTCTTCTAATTTTAAATCCAATGTTGATTAAAAAATGGAACCTGACTCTAATGTTGATTATTCATCAATCTTGGATTATTCTATAATTATGTTTTGTTGAATGCTGAATTTTGGACAAATAATGGCCTATGATGGCATAATGGGCTCGATAAAAATAGATTCATCTAGGAAGGGTTCAACATAGACTAGTTCATCTAGGTGAATCCCCTCAAAGAGATGGAACCACTCAAGGGATGACTCGATAGAAACTTTCCTATCAAAATGAGACTCCTTAATGAGTGGAAAAAGATCAAAAGACAACTCTGTAGAGACCAGTTGGTCAAAGTGATGGGGCTCTTTAAAAATAGGACAATGGTCAAGGTAATTATTTTCCAAAAGGTGGTTATAATAATTAAGAAGTGACTCAGCAAAGACTAGCTCAACAAAGTGAGACTCCTTGACAATAGGTATAGTACTAAAGGGTGATTCATCATAGGTTGACTTGTCATAAATTGGGTAGTTCAACAAAAACATCATGTCCTTAGTTTACAGTTGGTTGTAAAATATCAAATTTTAACACATTTTTATCCTCACAAGATGGTTCTGGAAGAGGTTGTTTTTGTTGAGGCTCAAAGACTAACACATATTTTTCAAGTGGAGAATAGTTGGAACTAGATGAAAAATGGTTGTTGGTTCAATAATGGGATCTCCAAAAATTAGAATATTGAAGAAGGGATCAATAAAGACTGGTTCATCTAACTAAGACCCTTCAATAATAGTTTCAATAAATACTAGTGATGGGCCTAAAATGGTAATGACTAGGCATTATGAAGCTTGATTACTCTTACAATCCAGAGAATGAGGACCCAAAATAATTACCCTTGAGTACTATGGAGTTTGGTTGCTTGCACAGGCCAAAGGAAGGGAACCTAGAATGGTAACCTTCAAGCATTGCAGAGCTTCGTCACTTATACAAGCCAAAGGAGGATAACCTAAAAGGGTAACCTTTGAGCGATGTGAATCTTCGTTAGTAACATAGGCCTAAGGAGGATAGACTACAATGGTAACCTTCAATCATTTTGGAGCTTGATTGCTCACACAAGATAAAGGAAGATAGCCTAAAATGGTAACCTTTGAGCATTGTGGAGCTTGGTTGTTCGCACAAGCTAAAAGAGAAGGATAGCCTAAAATAGTAACCTTTGAGAATTATGGAGTTTGGTTGCTTATGAAATATGAAAGATAAGGATAACTTAAAATGGTAACCTTTGATCATTTTGGAGCTTAGTTTCTCATGCAAGCTAAAAGAGAAGGACAGGGTTGATGTACAAAAATTAGCATGTATTGGTTTGGTTTTTAAATACTAGGCCCAAAGAGGGTGATATCCTAAAAAATGATGGAGTGCTCACATCTATCATAAAATTTCTCTTCCTCATAACTAAAGCCATAAGAGACCCTATTGCAAGTATACCATTATGTCACGTTTAAAATTATGTTCTACATTTTCCAATATTTAAAATATGTTTTGAAAATATTAACAAGGTGTGTTTTGATTTTTTCCAAATAAATGACAAGGTAAAAAGAGACTATAATAAAAGAGAGGTGGTGTAGTACCACATAATTAGAATAAATGGTTATGAAATTACTCAACATTGGTGGGTTTAAATCATCAAGTTATAATAGGGTTTGATAACTCTAAAACCTAAAGTATAAGATGGCACAATAAACTTAGATCAAATATACATCAATACCATAAAATATAGATACAACTTCAATGAGTTACAACTATAAAATTAGAAGAGATTATTTCTGATGAGGAAGATGATAATATGAACTAAAAATCTTAAGATGTGAAAACACACAAGAACTCCTAAGTATAAAACTAAAACCAAATGGGTAGCACAATGTTGCCACATGGTAATAGGAAGTAGAATGGTTCTGAGACTTAAAATGCGAGTGAACATAAGATAAAATAAGTACACAATGATAAAAATGAAGATGAGTCTATGTAACGGCCTTCAATCCAAACATGATATAGTACCCAAGTTAACTCAAACCAAGTGCAAATGATGAACTGATTAACACATTAGCCTATAACTTAGAAAGGTGAGATTCTAAATTTGAATTAAAAATGAAGAACTTGAAGATTTTTGTAAAATTCTATAGACTCAAATGGGAAGCATAATAACATTATTTAGGAAAGACAAACACAATGTTTCAAATGATGAATTGAATAAGGCAAAAGGTGATTTTGATTTGGTTAGTGTAACAACTCCTTGTTCAAATAAAATGGTGGTTAAGAAAGGCATTTAGTTGATGCATTTTGGTTTTCAAACAAGTTTTAAACTCAATATGACCAATAAAGTAAAGGATAAAAATACAAAATACAACTAAGTATAATGTCCAAAGTCCTAAAACTAAAAAGGTTGCATCATATTATTGATTTTTTTCTATATACATGCTCTTGGGAGGATTTTACATGTTAATCTAAAAATAAAATTGCATGAATAAGTAGGGGTTTTACACTCCCCTTCTCCCAAGATATTTTATGGCAACATGGAACTTAGGGCTACTCACCTTGCATTAATAATATGTTTGCGACAAATTGGGTTATTTTAAAAGTAAATTATTGTACATCTAGATGGTCTCAAGTATGGTTAACACTAGTGATGGGTCATGTCAATTAGCTTGCTGTAAAAATTTATTGTCCTTTTCATAACCACTACATCCATCATTTATTTAATGTAGTTTGATGTTGAAATTTCTCCTATAGACTGAGTTAGAGTACCACTAACAAATTTTGTTTAACCACTCAAACAAACATCCTAGTGGGTCACCCTTGATTTGTATACCCCACCATGGAGTGGCATTGAAATGATGTCAAGAGATGAATTCTTGAGTCAACACTTCCCTATAGAACTCATGAGGAGTCTATGAACTCCCTCTCATAAGCCAAGTTGCATAAAAATGAAACATATAATGAAAAGACATTAAGGTTGTGTTTTAAGTCACCCAAACCATACAAATTTTAGGAGATCCCTGACAACATTATTTTCACACTTTTTAACAAGGAAAAAATGCAAAGAAATAGTGTTTTTGGTCACCCAAGTTCCCTAAAGGGGATAGGGGGAGAGCATACACACGTCCTTCATTTTGTGAAAAATAACCAAGTATAAAAGATCTAGCATAAAACAAAACACTTTTAATATTTTCAATCTAAGTGAGTGTTTATTTTAATGCACCAAATGAAATGTTTATGAAATTTTTGGCTCCTTGTCTTTAGTTGAAAACTTGTAAAAACTTTCACAAAATAATTAAACCTAAAACCTCTCAATTCCTTGTAAGCACCCAAATGAAAAATTCAAGACATAACCATTCTCAAATTTGGCACTTTTTCCAACTTGTGTCCTAAAATATTTATAGTGTTTATATCTTCCTTGGATCCTAAATATAAAATATAAAAAAATATTTTAAAACTTTCTCTTGGGTTTCTCTTTTTTCTAGATACAAAGACTGATGTTGGTCCATAAGGACCGATGTTGGTTACAAGAAAACCGATGTTGGTTAAAATAAAATCAATGCCAGTTGACTAGAATCAATGTCAGTTACCTATAAAAATGTAGGAAAAACATAATTATTTTTAAAAAAAGGGTCATTAGCAAAAAAAACACAAAAAAACTAAGTCTCTAGATCGTGCAAGAAAATGACCAAACAGAGACTTTAAAAGCTTCTAAAACCCAGAATAAAAAATAATGATTTCAAAAAAAAACCAAAAAATTTCCTTCTTGTTGTGTTTTTCCCTTCACATAGGGACTGATGTTGGTTAGGATAGGATCAATGTGGGTTATTTTAAACTGATGTTGGTCACTATGTAAACTATATGTCTTCAAAAGAACAAAAACACAAAATAAAAGACAACTTGATTTTTAGAGACTTTTAAGCATCTTTTAGAAGATACAAGAGTGCCAAATCAATATCCTTACTTTTATGGGATGTGTGGTCCCACCAGGCATGCCAAGATATAGAGATAGATTCTAAAGTGAGTTAGAACGTGCATTAGTGAAGAAAACTTAAATAAACATAAATATCATATTTCATAAAGACAACTCCCTTAATGGGGTTTTGAAAATGAAAATTAATATCTTTTGAATGAAATAGTATACTATCAAACATTCCCAAGAGCATCCCACCTCCAAGTGTGGGTCAAAAATGTGATTGTCCCCTGATTTGGTGCTCCAAATTTTTAGTAATGATGAGTGGTTTGCTCCCCCATCATCTCTCAATGACTCAATGAACTAGGCTCATGATATTTGATCAAATGTATTCTAATGGTGAAGTTATCATATTGAAAATTAAGCATAATAACACTACACAAAAATGACTTGTGAAGATAATTTTGCCTACTAAGTTTACACTATAGAAGCTTGAAAATATGAGTGAGAACCCTTGTATTTATAGATTTTTAAAAATGATCAGAATCAACCATGACCATCCATCTTGATATCAATATGTGTTTCCATTGATAAATTTAATTTTGGAGGTTTAATCCATAAATATCCCCATTAATATTTGGAATAAAGGGGCATTAAAAAGGCATGGGAGGGCTTAAACTAGATATTTGTTCCATTTATGGCTTATGGATGCCACCCCACAAATGATGTCACTTGATGATGTAGATGTTAGAAATTAGTTTTTAATTAGTGTATATTCAATAAATTCCATGGATTTTACACTTAAGCCCTTGATTTAGATTAATTTTCCTAAGTGAGGTTAATTAAAATTTATGCAATTCTTTGGAAATTGATTGTCTACTTAATCAAATTGGTCAAAATGTCAAGTTACTAAGTCATAATTTTATTGGATCATAAATATAAGAAGGTGTCATTTGCCTATGAACCAATATCCCATTTAGGACATTGTTGACATGAAATAACACATGCACATATTGTGTTCTGTCGAATTAGAATATCTCAATAGTTCAGAGCATCAAGTTATGTTTTTGTTATTTTGACTTGAAATTCTTTGAGAATAGTTAATAATAACATAAAATTCATCACCCCATTCATGTATATATTATCCTAAATTGAAACTTGTATATGACAAGCTCAGATATTTAGTGCTCTTTAGTGATTTAGGCCCAAATTGTGTGTTTAAGTGAATTTTGAGTAAGATTGACAATTTCAACACCCTGGTGGTATGAATTAGATGTATATAACATGTATGGTATAAGTTTTTTAAATATTATTTGTCTTAAAAAACACAAAAAAGAGAAAGAAACTCACAAAACCTATGCTACTGACTAACATAGGATTACAACTTGACACCCAGCCCACTAAATGACTCATAATGAGAGGTGACTAGATTGGTCTTCCACCTCTCTCTCTCTCTCTCTCTCTACACACACACACACACACACACACACACACACACACACACACACACACACACAGAGTGAGTGATATTTAGGAATGTTATTTTCCTACCCTGGATACCTTTTATGGCTGAAGGGTATTATTCTAGGTTTGACTGGCTCTTTAAGGGAGTCCCCTAAATAGTTTTTGGTACATGAGGCTCAAGTTCATGTAGGGTGTTGTTTGATTATGTCATGTTGTAGTGTTACCTCTTCACCTCAAAGAATCTTGTATGGGGAATTATACCTAGTTTAGTGATAATAATCCTTGATATTTATATTTTATTATAACATGAAGTGTGATCTTTTGCATGGTGATGAAATCCACATCACAATTCCCATACTATGGCAAGTGTGTGGGGATCAATTCCACATCATGTTACCCCTTAAAAATAAAAAGTGGAGGTTTATCGATTGTTTCTTAACCTTGGGGAGCTATAAGTGCAATGGGATAACATACATAGTCTTAGCCCTGGGTGACAAATATGAAAGTTAAAAATTATGTTAAATTAATTGAAATTAAAAAAATAAAGTAATTTAATTAATTTTGATTAAGACATTATCAAAATATATCAAAATGGTTTCAAAATGTCAAATATTTTATAAATAGCATGCAAAATAGATTATTAGTAGTTTTTTAATGGCCTCTTTGGGGGATAGATTATGCAAAACAACTAACACTTAGATGAATTTTTAAAAAAAAATTAAATTACATATTTTTGAAAAAATGAATTTGCAAAAAACATAGACAAAAAATCCATGTATCAAATAGTCAATATCATATTTTCATAGCCTGATTTTGTAGCTACAGACATGAATTTTATAAAAATACTAAATTAGCCATAGATATATAAAATGTGAAATCATGGAACAAAGACTCAATGCCATGGTTATAATATGCAAAATCATGGAATCAAAAACATGAAATTGAAACATATAAACAAAAAATACTCTTGAATGATGTCATGGCTAGAACTTATGATGTCATATTTCCTTTTGATGATGTCATAGTTTGTGAAACATGAGTTCACACTTGGGAACACAAGTAAAGACAAGATGATGTCTCATATTACAAAAATAATGTCATGGGTTAGTGATTAGATGTTACAGGTCGATGTCCTCAAATTCATTTAGATTCACAAGGATATTCAAAAGGATACAATTGTTTGTATATCTATGTCCTAACACATTACCACACAAAATATTACTAACAAGCCAAGGTCCATTATAATTTATAATTAAAATATATAGGATAATTATATACAATATTCTTGGTTAAAAAATGATTATGCTATAATGAATTATTGACCATAAAGATTTGATAGATTAGAATCACAAAAAATATCAAACTCATGCCTAATAGTAATGATTTTGATGTTTTCTGTTTATAATACCACAACTATAGAACCACAAGTTTATTATTATATAAAAAAATCACATAAACATAAAATCATTATTATAATTATTGAAATTATGTATTATAAATACAAACTGACTCATGTAAAGTGTGATATTGTAATACATAGATAAATAGTTAAGTAGACCATAATGATCACTATTAGTGGTTAGAATTATCTCATCTTGCAAAAATTAGTCATGAAGTCACATTTTTAGAGGATAAATTCACATTTTAAAATTGGAAGTAAAAATATCATGATTTTATAAAATCAGACCTCAAATTATTTCTCAACCCTATTCTACAAGCTCAATCTCACACAACATAATATCAATAGGGTTAAGTTAAATAAAGGTTCCTATTGTGGTCATCATTTAGGTATTAGGTAAATATTGGAATCAAGATTCAAATTCAAATTGAGAATTTCATCATGCCAAATTATTGAAAAATAATCCAAAGTCCAAGTAAACACCTTATTAGCCAATTTAGGCAAAGAGAATGCAAATAACAATTAAAATAAAATAATTATGCATAAATATTGTAATCCATTTTACCGCTGTTGATGCCTCTAAGTGTACCATGGGGTTTATTAGTGTTCAAAGAACACTTCTCATTTTAGAATTCAAAAGAATTTAGAGTATGAGTAGTAGGTTGTGGCAACTTGATGTCAACTATAGTGAAATAGCAGTAGAGATATGTATTGGTGTCACACAAATTTATAATGAGTGATGGTTGGGAGCCATCATGGTCCATTCTTTGTGAATTGTAGAAAATATATGTTAATGCTTAATGAATTATGGTCCTGATTTAAGCTACAAGTTAATCTAAGTGGATATTTATAATGTAGTTTAAACTAAAGTGGTCTGATGTAAAAAAAGAAAAAAGAGAAAGATAAGACATAAAATAAATGAGTGATTGCCAATTTTAGTTTTAAATATCATGACAAAGCATAAATTGAGATTGAATAAACATTCAACCAGTATATAATAAAACATATCCTAATCTCAAAATTTACTATATACTAGGCAAAATTCAAATGACAATGTAAAGAGTCACAAGTAAGAACCAAGTTTATTTTAAAGATTTACTACGTACTCAAATAGCATTTTCACATCTGAATATAAACTAAAATGAAATGAATCATAACCTAAGATCCTCCAACTAATATAGCATATGCACAAATTAGAAACCCTATAACTATAAAATGCAACCCAAAAGTTAAAGAAACTATTCAAATTCGAGACATAAAACTAGATATTAAGAGAAACACTATATTAGCAATTGAGATATCAAATGTGGAAAATCTTTTCAGAACTCCTTGATTAAATTAATTGCTTCAAGTATAAAAATTTTTCTCAAAACTTCTCACCCTTAAAAGATGGCGATACATGCCTTTTATAGAAAGATAAGTCAATGCATCCGTCAGTTACAATATACATGTGTATAAATAGATAAGGACAAATGTCCTTACAAGTTCTAAAATACACTTATTCTTCATAGTTAGATTGACCTAGGGGAAATAACCTAACAGACTAGAATATTCCTTACAAAAGAATATTCATATCTTAGATATTATAATGTTTATTAAAAAGGAATATTACCTATTTGGTGGGCCCATCACTGAATGATCCCCTTATTGAATTTTTATAAGCTTCATTGCTTTATGTGGTTATTCCTTAATGAGCTCCATGTCCACAACTAGCTACATTCAATAGACTTCTTCCTAGTAAACCAATTCATCCAATTCTTAGTTATCTTGAGAAATGGATTCCTTTATGATCCTTCCCTCTATGATTTTCTCTTCTACTATGAAAATCATGTCTAGAATTCTCATATTGTCCTTACCAAACTAGCCCTGGATCTTGTTTCTAGTTGATTGCATGGCCAAAGTGACCCTATGTTTGAATTTAGCATCATCAATTATTCTAATTATAGTGGTCTTGGTAGGATTTAATAATATTGTTCCCAAGATTTTCTCAATTTTGATGATTAATCCCTTATCATCTACCAACAGCCTATTCAAATTTCTTGTCCAAGTACTTGGACCTTGGATCTTGTCTACTACTATTCCTAGTATGTTATTCAAATGAGCTAAGCTAATAGTCTTGAACTTAGCAATTTTATTCCTAATCATAATGTCAATGAGGTCCCTAACTTGGGTCTCTATCTTTTTCCACTTAGTGATTAATTCTCTGACTATCTCACCTTGCTGGCTTACATAATCTTGCCTTAGATTTATTTAATGTATCAAAGAATGAGGCCTCAAACATATCCATTATGGAGTCAAGGATTGACAAATGGACTAGGTTTGTTAGGTTGTGGAGCTCTAAGATTCACCTAGAGGCTAATCAGAAGTGTTATTGAGTGCAACCAGTAACCGGCATCAGCGGTATTACCGATGTCAGTTAGGCAGGGATGAAGGATCAGACGGCATCGGTTAGGAGCAGACCAATAGCAACCGACATTAGTCACCTGTGCGCGTGCATACTTTTGCATGAATTTCTAGAACTTGTTTCTAGAATTAGATTTGTCTAATTTAAGAGGTCCGAGTGAGTGTCTGCATGTTGAAGACTAATTTAAGTCTTGAGTCTGTGTTTTTAATTATTGTAATTAGGAGTCTAATTATTGTATGCATGGTATCCTATTTAAGAGACCCATGAGGCATGTATTGTAATTAAGGCAAGTAAAGCATTGAAGCAGAAAGCAAGGTCAAAGAGATCTACAGGTGTAAGGTCAAGGAGATCAACTGAAGCATTCAAGGAGGGGAGAGCAACTCAGGTTGTTGAGTTGGTTGTGGTTGAGCAAGAGAGAGAGGGAAGAAGGTCTTGAGGTGTGGCAAGCCTTTGAGGTGGAGGAAGAAGTGGCATCTTCCTTATTGTATTTTTTTCTAAGAGTATTTAATACAAGATTGTGTATTGTCTGTCAAATTCTTTGATGTCTCAAGTTTCTAGTTACTTAATCATTCTGGTATAATTCCATGTTTAATTGCTTATAAGAAAAGTAATCAATTGTGCTTCCATTGGATAAGGGTTCCTAACAGTTGGTATCAGAGCTAAGGTTGCAGGGAGCAAGTTTTGTGTTTGATTACAGGTCACTCTCAGGGGTTGTTGATTAAGTGGGAGTTCAGCAATGGCAGAAGAAAGTAAGCTACAAATGGAGAAGTTTAACGGTAAGAATTATCAACATTGGAGGATGTAGATAGAGAACTATCTGTATCAAAAGGATTTGTACTTACCATTGGGTGGGGTTGCATCCAAACCCACAGATATGAAGGATGAAGAATGGAACATTCTTGATTGGAAGGCTCTAGGATCTATAAGTTTGAGCCTTGCATCGTCTATGATTTCCAGCTTATCACAGTGTAAGACAATGGAAGAGTTGATAAAATCTTTGGGAAATCTATATGAAAAGCCCTCGACTTCTAATAAGGTATTTCTTATGAAGCAGCTATTTACTTTGTAGACGCAAGAAGGTGGATCGATATATACCCATCTTAGTGATTTCCATGGTTTGGTAAACCAATTAAATTCAGTCAATATTGTTTTTGATGATGAAATAAAGGCTCTCTTAATCTTATGCTCATTACCAAAAAGTTGGGAGAGTTTGGTCATGGCAGTAAGTAATATTGCGTCTGCTTCTAAAATCTTAAAAGTTGATGATGTAGTTAGTGTAATCTTGAATGAAGATATTCATAGGAAAAGCATAGGTGAATCATCAGGGAATGCTTTGAGCGCTGAAAGCAGGGGGAGGCAAAGAGAGAAGATGGAGTAAGGGAAATCAAGGTCAAAGATGGAAAGAGGATCCAAGTCCAGAAGTGGAGGTGTCACCTATTGGTATTGTGGAAAGAAAGGACACACAAAGAAAGAGTGTTGGTTGAGGGATAAAGAGAATCAACATGAAGGTAATGAAGAAGCAAAGGATGCAAATATTGTGGTACAAGATGCTCTCATACTTTCTTTGGATATTCAGGTAGGATCATGGGTTTTAGATTCTGGTTCTTCTTTTCATGCATCCCCAAATAGAGATTTGTTCCACGAGTATGTCCAGGGAGACTTTGGAGTGCTTTATTTAGGGGATGGTATGCCTTGTCAAACAGTTGGCAAAGGGAACGTGCAGTTGAGATTGCAGATGGACAACACATAGGTGTTGAAGGAGGTCATGCATGTCCCAGTTCTGAAGTAGAGTTTGGTTTCTTTAGGAAGATTGGGTGATGAGGGATGCACAGTAACCCTCACAGTGGATTCTTGGAAGGTTACCAAGGGTGCACTTGTTTTAGCAAGAGGTAATAAAGTAGGTACGCTTTACCTATCTACTTGTATTACTAATTATTCTTTTGGTTTATCTACTTCAGCTATAGATTCAGAGATGTGGCTTAATAGGCTTGGTCACATGAATAAGGAGGAGATGCATGTTTTGGAGTCAAAAGGTATGAGTTCAGATTTTAAGGGCATAGATCAAATTAATTATAGTAAAAGGAAATTTGATGCTTTTGAAAAGAACAGGGAAGCCTTGGCGTTTATGGAGGAGATGATGGACAGAGATCAGTCATAGGGGCTGAATAATTTTGAGCAGGGTAGTATGGATAGGGGTTTGATCCAAGATGAGCTCACGGATGAAGAATTCATCACTTATAGGAACACACAGACACTGATGTCAGTCACTTGGAATCAACGTCAGTCAAGAAGATACCAACATCAGTCATGTGCAGACCAGCAAGGTCGGTAGAGTTGGGTAAGAAAAGTCTGACGTCGATTAGCAAGAACCAACATTGGTAGATGGGACACCGGCGTTGGCTAAGGAAATGATGTCGGTAGTTAGGGTCAGTGTAGGGAACTGACATCGATCGGTTGCAGACTGGGAGATGGCCGAGATCGGTCACTGGAACGGATGATGGGCAGACAACAAGCTATCAAGGAGTCTCAAATGCTCATGTGGAGGTTAGAAATGGTAAGTGATCCTCATATTCATTGTTCACCTTCTTTATTGTTGCTTACTGATGGTTGAGAACCAGGAAGATGTGAAGAGGCAATGTAGGTAGAATCTAGAAATAGTGGGAGCATGGCATGAAATCTTCAGAAGAGAACCAAGCAGGAGATTTGGTAGAGTTGTCAGCAGGGATTCCCATTTTAGAGAAGAGAGTGGATGGATATGTGAGACAAAAGGCCAAGGTGTATGGTCTTGAGTAAGCTACAGAACAATGGAGATTTAACCATTGTGTTTTATTTTTACTAGGTTGGGTAATATTAGCTACATTATCTTGTTATTGTATTGTGTGCTTTTTACAGGGTTACACACACAGGGAGTTGACTAAATTAAAAGGTAAAGTTAGTTCAGAGGTATGTCATGAAGAATTGAGAGCAGCAAAATTCTTTGGCATAAGAGACATGGAAGATCACTGGTTGATTTTGTCTCCAGTGGGAGTTGTCAAAAAGTTTAGATGTGGTAGGGGACTTTGGATGTCAGGTATAGCATCATAGATGTCTGGTGGTTGGTCTTCATATTGAGGTTGAAGATGGAGGTGCCTAAGATGGTTAGTAGAGGATGTTGTATAGGTGCAGCTATTTATCTCCAAGTGGGAGATTGTTAGGTTGTGGAGCTAAAAGCTTCACCTAGAGGCTAATCAGAAGTGTTACTGAGTGCAACCAGTAACTGGCATCGGCAGTATTGTCGATGTTGGTCAGGCAGGGATGAAGGATTAGCCAGCGTCAGTCAGGAGTAGACCAACAACAATCGATGTTGGTCACCTGTGCACATGCATACTTCTTCATGAATTTCTAGAATGTATTTCCAGAATTAGATGCGTCTAATTTAAGAGGTCTGAGTGAGTGTTTGCATATTGAAGACTAATTTAAGTCTTGAGTCTGTGTTTCTAATTATTGTAATTAGGAGTCTAATTATTGTATGCATGGGATCCTATTTAAGAGACCCATGAGGCATCTATTGTAATTAAGGCAAGTAAAGCATTGAAGCAAAAAGTAAGGTCAAGGAGATCAGCTGAAGCATTCAAGGAGGGGATAGCAACTCAGGTTGTTGAGTTGGTTGTGGTTGAGCAAGAGAGAGAGGGAAGAAGGTCTTGAGGTGTGGCAAGCCTTTGAGGTGGAGGAAGAAGTGGCATCTTCCTTATTGTATTTTCTTCTAAGAGTATTTAATACAAGATTGTGTATTGTCTCTCAAATTCTTTGATGTCTCAAGTTTCTAGTTAATCATTCTGGTATAATTCTGTGTTTAATTCCTTATAAGAAAAGTAATCAATTGTGCTTCCATTGGATAGGGGTTCCTAACAAGGTTTCTATATTTTCCTTTTCTCTTTCCAAATTTTGGATTCTCTATTTCATCCCTTGGACCCCATATTTTGTTTGAGCTTTGAGTCTAAATCAAGCTCTCAACATTATTTTCATGTATAGTAGCCTCACCAAGTTATTGACCTCCCATTAGGGTCAGACCTACAAAAAGATCCACCTTTTGGAAGGTTAATTCCTTAGCTCCCATCATGGATGTCCTAGTGATGACCCTTTCTAATCCATCTATTTTTGGATTAAATTATATAGTGGTAGATGAGATTGTGAATTTTAAGGGTTTTGGGACCTCTACACCTATGTTTCTTGATGTTTCAAGTGCATCCATCTTCTTGATTTTTTGTCCTAGAGTGACCACAATTCTCCTTTCTTATTTTTCATTTATCATAGCCTTAATCCATGTCTTCATGTTATCTTGCACTTCAACATTGATAACTTTTATCATGGCCCATGAATGGGAAAGAGAAGGAATATTTTACAATTTTCCATAAATGAACCAGTCAGGGATGATTAGTCCATGAATCGGGAATTCATCACTAAATAAGTTGATCTCACTAGTTGGGTGTGTGAGAGTTAACTTTGGTCTTTTGGGTCTGAGAAGGACTAGTGCCATTTCTACTTCTATCTTCTACCTGAGAGCCAATGTAATGGCAATAAGATTAAACTCCTTTCCTTCATCCTCCCTAGGCTCTCCTTCTTGGACTAGAGCTTCTTCAAACTATTCTTTTTTCCTTATCAGTGTCATATGCCTCTACAAGTTATTTGAGATCACCCTCAAGTATCTCTTCTGGTTCTAGGGCAATCATATCAATATATTGAATTGGGGAAGGTGGTCTTTATGAGAGTGTTGAAGACGAGAACCCATCCCTAGGTCTTTCTTCCAATTTCACCTCTCCTAATTTCTCTTTTCCACATACTTTTTCATCATGATTTTGAATAATTTGCCCTTGAGGCTATGGTTGTGGTTATTCTACTTAGGGTTATTCTTAGGTTGTCCCAAATGGTCCAGGTAGTAAGTGATACTATAAAAGATGCATTTTCCATGCCTCTCTAGATGGCTTATCATCCTTGGTCAATCTATGTTCAACCCTGATGTTGTACCCTTGGATCCTAGCCAACACCTCTTCACAATTCTTGGTCTTAATGTAAATGGCATCATAAACACTGAGTTAATGCACATACATAGGCTTGGAGATATTCTTCTCCTTCAAATGATTAGTCATTATGTTCTTAGGATCCCACATCTTGAGTTCATCAAGATGAAACCCAAATGAATCCCTCTACTTGGCCATGGTATCAACTTGTTTCCAATCTTGAAGTATAGTTCTTCCAGCAGTCAAAGTAAAAGGGTGGAGAAGACCCTTCCTTTTCTCTTTGAAAACTCCATCAATGCCATGGATGAGCTGGGAGGCAATTTATTTCTCAATCAACTTATTAAGAACATACAAAATAAATATGTAAAGATGGAACATGATCCCCTCAATATTGATAATTGTACATTAGGGTAGAACTATATGTCACCCATCATTTCTACATACTTCTTTATTAGTGGATGGACCCTAGGAATGGGAAAACCTATGAAAGCCTCCACTATGGTTGGGTAGACATAGTCATAAATAAATTGTATATGATTACTGTACTTAAAGATATGCAATTTGGAGTAATGGTGGGGAATGGTAATTTTTTCTCAGGAGATTAATTTCTAATCCCAAGGAAGTTCATAGGGGCAAGTAGGGCATATAGTATGTATGAAATCATATAAAACTACTTAGATGTGTTTATTTTAATGTTAGTGAACTGCTTAGCCAAGAAGACACTGATCAAATCTCCAATTGGAGGGGTGAGAATTTATTCCACCATGAAATGCACATAGGGAACCCATATTTTGGTTACATAGGTGGTTAAAGGGGATCTAAAGGCTCAGTTTAACAATGTCATTATAACTCTCATGCCCTCCCTAAATTAGACTATTAGGATTTTGCCTTCAAAGTCCCTAATGATATTGGGTACTTGGTCCAGCCAGGTCTAAGGATAGAGTCTGGGTCATGCATGCTAGACCATTCCTTGATTTTGGACAAGTATACATGGGGAAGAGGGAGCTTATAATATTTTTCAAAGGCTATAGGGGAAATATAAGTTATCTTCTTGGAATTTCCCTCATAGATGATCCATTCATTATCAATTATACAATCAACAAAGATAGGGGCTAGGACATCTATACATTATAGTACATTATGTTTTGTAACAACATGTTAAAGGATAATCATCTAGATAACAACCCATTAATTGTGTCTCTAGATCACTTTGATAATTCTTTACTCCTTTATAATGGGATTTAGCTCCTCCACCATGAATAAGAGTTTAAACCAATTCTTAATGCCTAGAGAATTTAGGGTTGTAATGTCTAATTTAGTGTCCTTGAAGATTCACCCCTTATTATCTATCAATAAGTAGATCTTTATTTCCTCCTTTAATTTCTATCTGAAAGCTACCATGGTCTCTACTTTTTTGAATTGCTTAGACTTAATTTTAAATGATCTTTGTGAAATCCCTTTTGTGCTCAAAAACACAATCAAGTTCTCTTTGGATCAAATTATAACCAATTAAGTTGATTTGGGTCACTTTTATGTAGGTTTTAGGGTTTTGGAGATTTAATGGTAGGATATATCTAGACTCTGGCCTATACGTGCCTTGTATTTGATTTGGTCCTTTGCCTTTATACTTTCACATTTCTCAACCCACTAGATCTTTCATTTTATCGTTTTCAACTTATGTGGTGCCTATGTGGCATACCTTTCACAACATTTTTCATTAATGCTTTTTTAGTACTATCCATTGTCATTTAAAAATTCCCTTTTTATTTAACACCATGAGATCAAAATCCTAGATTAGTCTAAAACATTGATTGTAATCTAGGCCCTTACCTATGAGTGGCTCCTTTCTTCTCCAAGCCCCATGGTGGTGACACTTGGTATCTTTGTGTGCCTTCCCATGCTTTGTATGCTATGTTAGTCCTTTGTTGAATGAACATTAGCCATGTGGTGAGCTTGTGGGCCTTTGAAAATTCATTGGTACTGTTGGGTGAATATTTTGTCGTCAACTAACTGATGACAAAATGGGTATATCAGCCACAGCATAGGGAGATTTACACCATGAAAAGTATGGGTTTACCAGATCTAAACGAAGTAAATCCCTCCTCTCATCAACGGGAGGTTCCCTATCAATACTTACGTGCTGGATATATAATTAAGCAAAAAATAACACATGAGGGTGGTATAACATCATCTACCTCTCTTCTTTCAGAGGTAATGTATAAAGAACAAAAGAGAAAAAATCTTGGTCTTAAGCTAACAACACTCCTCTTCTTTCAGGAATGGTATCAAACGAATGAGCAAGAGATCACCTAAAGTAGCAAAGTCCACAAGAACGCTCATGCAAGGACAAAGTCTTCTGTAGCTTCTTTCACCGATTTGAAATAAGTACAACCGTAGAGTAAAGTGAAGCACAAAGTCTTCACCTGAAACTACAAAGGATAACAGAATCTCAAAGATAAAAGAAACACAAAGTCTATCCTCTACCTTCCAAAAACACCCTTAGATAATATAAACACACCCACTTGCTTATTAAATCAGATAAACAAGATATTAGCAGGAAAAAGACATAAGAACTATTTCCTAAATAACACAGATAATTTCAACACAAAGTCTGAAATAAACCTGCTTCTCATTTATTCAATCAAAATATGATTTACAAGTTTGAGCACAAAGTCTCAAAAGTTGCTTCAATTTCAGCAGTGTTTGCTATTAATTTTTCCAAGATTATTTACAAATGAGGTCTCCACTATATATAGGGAGAAAATCCTCAAAAATAGAAAATAATAAAATATACAAAATATCTTGGTCAAAGATGACTCATCTTTGACTTTTAGATATTTTTCCAAACTTTTTACACGTAATTACATTTTTCAAAACTACATGCACTTTGCACAAAATAGAAGTGCATAAGGATAGAGGAAGAAAGAAGGAGAGAGAGAATCAGTTTTGGCTGCTAGGGTTCTTTAGATAAACATCATACATGGCAATAGATGCTTGAATTTCTATGACGTCTGGCGCAGCTGCATTCTGGGAGATGATTCTTGCTTTGATCAGCACATCCTTTAATGTTGTGATGGCTTTAGCATGGCCAGTTAACCTAGATTTTAGATTCTCCAAAGTTAACTGAGCATCTAGAATGCTGTCCATCAAAGACATTGAGAAGGATTTTTTCTCAAAATCTCTCTGAATCATTTCCTTGAAACTCTGAATCATCTCTTTTGGATTCTGAAGATCAGTTTCTCCTTGATCTCAACATAGGATTCCTTACTGGAGATGGCACCAACAGACATCAGAGTACTCTTCTTGGGATTTTTCATTTCTTTCCCTCTGTCGAGATCTTTCTCCAAACTGTTAGTCTTTATTTTCAGTCTTCTTCATGGTCTTGGACTGCTTCAGGGAAACTTCAGTGACCTAGAAGAACTTTTGCTAAAAAGACATCGATGAAGAGGGACCCTTCACAAAAACTACAGCAGGAACCATGATTGTGCAATCAGAGGAAGAAAGTAGCGATCTAGGAGAACTGCACATTCGCTAGTCGCGATCAGGGAAATGCGTTTGAAAGGAATGAGACACGAGCAGGTTGAAAAGTAGAAGAAAAGGGGAGCGGGCATAGAAAATAGGAAGAAGAGACCTTGAGCAGATGCAGTCAGTGGCAAAATTGATGCTAACAACACAGGCGGCAGTTCAGAGATGGCAAACACGACTGACGTCGGCATACCTGTTGAGCATAGCAGACAAAACCATCGACATCAGTAGACAACACTATTGACATCGGCAAACCTGCTGAGCACAGCAGACATATCGGCCGACGTCGGTAATACTTGCCTTAAATAGCCCACGACAGTCGGTGGTAAATTTACTGCCCACAACACAGGCGGCAAAAAGGGGACATAGAACACAAGTAAAGGCAGCAAAATTTTTTGCCCTTGCAGGCAAAAGTGTAGGGGTGACAAATTTAGCCACTCTTGCACCAAAAATGAAGGAAAATGTAGAGGCAGCGAAAAAGCCGCCTTTACACTGAAAATGAAAAGAGACCAACTCTAGAAGGAGAGTCTGGGGAAGGGAAAACTTGGCTTGGATGAGATGGTAACCACTTCTCGTTCTGAGGCCAAGATGAAAATGAATTTTGAAATTCGTCTCAAAAAATGAACTTAGAGCGATGAAAAATGAAACAGACAGGTTTCGTAAGGGGTTGCTCTAAAAATAAGCACAGCTGATTTTGGGAACAACAGCTGGCTCCTGTTAGGGAACTACCTTCTTTTATGAAAAATAATTGAAGGAACTAGAATCTAGAATCTCCAGTGCCTTAGATGCGTGCCATTGGGCCATGGAGTCAAGCTACTCAAAAAGAAAGGCTCCAAAAAAAATTAAAAAGAAACGAATAAAACAAATTTAAAGACTATACAAATGTACAGGGAAATTTATTTGGTACTTCAAGCATCAAAGCACCTCAGATGCTACCCCTTTAGAGGCAGTGGTGATGATGCTTTGTCTTGATACACCAGTAAGAGGCCATTTTCCCCCTAGAATTGATGATGTGTAAATGGAAACCTCCACCAGAAAACTAACTTCATGTGCCATCCCTTTAGTTTTCTCCTCTTGCCCCACAACAAGATTTGTCTTTTGACCCAAAAACCATGAATCTTTGTTTTCTTGGTGAAGAGTTCTTTTTCGTGATCATGATGTGCATCGATATGGTCAGATACCATAATTGGTTGCTCTTCTGGCTCTATCCAGCACCTGATTTGATTGTCCTCATTTGACACCCACCACTGATTGGCACTATCAGGTCCACTTGTCATTATCTTAGTTGAACCAATTTTTTGGTTGGCATTCTCAAGGGCTTTAACAGGTTCTTCATGAACCTCTTCTGTGGTCAGAAGATAATTACCCCTGCCAAAGGACTCAAACAAAATCTGAGCCATAGGAGATGACGTTTGGGTGACCATGTACTTTGCCTCTCTCTCAGGGAGCAACCTTTGCATCACGCCTTTCATAGGGATCCTTGCCTGGGATAAGTCCATGCTCAATTCTCCTTCAAAATCTTTGCAAAAGTTCCACCCAAGAAAAATGCCATATGAGGCTGGGATGTCAGCTACCAGCACTGTCATCTTAATCCTCTTATCAGGGAACGCTGCAAATGCAAATTGGGCATCTTTGATTTGCCCCAATAGTGGTACTTGTTTGTTCTCCATGGAGAAACATCTCCCAAAAGTTTTAGTCAATGTGAGACCAAGAGATTCTGCCACTCTAGCAGGCATGACATTGTTAGATGCACCAGAATTGATGATGTAGTTGCTCAGCTTGTGACTATTTATTAATAGAGAAACATAGAAAGGTTCTATTTTCTCAAGAGTAACTGGAGGAGTCACAACAAGATTATTCTGGGTGGATACATCCTTTGGGAGATCATGAGTTACCCTCAAAATTTATTGTCTTGCGGGGACGGTTGTACCTTTCACACATTTCGCCAATCTATCCAACTATTTAGGATGGGCTTGTAGAAATTCAAATTTAGACATTTGAATTTTAGTCTTTTTGACATGCTCAATTATGTTAAATGTCAAAATTAGACTAGGCACAGAGGATGGGAGTTCACTCTTTTGGCTTTTGGGATGGGAAGGGCTGGTTTGTGAAGTTGAAGTAAAGGGTGTAGAGATGCTTGGGGTACGTACCTTTTCAATAGTCATCAGGTCCTTTGGTTGGAAGGGTAGAGTGGTTCCCCGCTTGGCAATTGAAATTGTTGGCTGAGGTTGCTCCTCTATCTTTTCTTTATCAGCTTGTTAGACTGACTATTTTTGGGACCAGGTGAATATGGCATATGATCCCTTAGCTACATTCCCCTCACTTCTGGGTTCATCCTGATAATTCAGGTAACTAATGACGGAGTCACCAGCTAATTCTTCTTCTTGCTCTTCAAAGAGATTAGCGTCATATTGTTGGTCCAACTCAGGTTGGAAAGGGGGAGCACATTCTATTTCCAGATATCCAACCACTGAGTTGGTTGGAAGGGCTTCAAGGGTGAGGTTCTTCTATGGGGGAGGAAGATGATTTGGCTGCCCTTGATTCCTAGCAACATTACCTTGGTACGCTTGATTTTGAAATGTCCTTGGCAAATCCTGATTAGGAGAAGCAGACATAACTTGGGCCATCTGTCTTCTGAGAGCTAGCATTTCATTTGCTAACTTTTGTACCATAGGATCTATAGTAGCTGTAGAAGAGCTTTCAGCAGATGAAGGGAATTTATTTTTACTTGGGTCTTTTCTGATCTTACCTGCCAGGATAAGATCATCTTCGATCTCAGTAGCCAAACTTTGAGCCAATGCTAAATCCATAGGTCCAGCTCACCTTAACAAGAAACTTACTTCGGGAAGCTGTGAGTTGATGAAAAAGCACTTGAGATTTTCCAGTGTGGGCTGAGCCACAGTTGGAATCCAGTTTCTCAACTTGTTGAATTTGGTTATGAAATCCCTCATGGGTTCCTGGGATTATTTTTTCATCTGTGTTAGTTGTGCTAACAAGGTGTGTGCATCTTCAACGGGTTTAAATATAGCCTCAAATATGGACTTTAGTGTATTCCAGTTGGTTACTGACCTGGCCTGCAAGTGATAGAACCAATCTGCAGTAGCACCTTGCAAAGTCTCCACAAAAAGTCTAACTGCTACATCTTCGAATTCCACGCCGATCATGCCACATGCTATGGAGAAAGCAGCAATATGCTCATCGGGATGAACCTTTCCATCTCCAAAAAACTTAAGAAAATTTTTCCTAGAACTACGAGGTAGTTCATGCAAAGGTGGGGTCAAGTTAAGAGGGCCGAAAGAATTACCCCACGGGCCTTGAGCCATTATGATAAGAGGATTAAATTGTGGGAAAACAAACCCTGGTGGAGTGTTTAGAGGTAGGCAGCGATTAACAGTGGGAAAAGAAGTTCTTCCTTGTGTTGGTGACCTAACAAGGCTAGAAGGAAAACTCCTAGACCATTGAAGAGAAGCTGATGGAGGAAACAGATCAAAATTACTCTGTTGCGCCAACTCAAACACAGGGTCAACAACACCCTTAGATCTCTGACTTCTGGTGTAGCGTGGAGTTGCCAGATTTTAAAATGAAAAGGGACCAAAATTGCTTCAAGTTGAAGCTTGAGGCTTCAAAATGCACATTCTTCCCAGCGGCTCTAGTTTTGCAGACCAGATAATGTAACAAAGATGGAGGGCGATGGTAAGGCTATAATGATAATGGGTAAGACATGAAATGGAGTCGCTAGACTATGTAATGGATAAGGATAGGGACTGCTTCAATTTGAAACTTGAGGTTTCAAAATGTGCACTCTCTTCCCCAGCGGAGTCGCCAAAAAATTGTTGGGTGAATATTTTGTCATCAACTAACTGATGACAAAATGGGTATATCAGCCACAGCATAAGGAGATTTACACCACAAAAAGTATGGATTTACCAGATTTGAATGAATTAAATCTCTCCTCTCATCAAGGGGAGGTTCCCTATCAATACTTACATGTTGGATATATAATTAAGCAAAAAATAACACATGAGGGTGGTATAACAGCATCTACCTCTCTTCTTTCAGAGGTAATGTATAAAGAACAAAAGAGGAAAAATCTTGGTCTTAAGCTAACAACACTCCTCTTCTTTCAGGAATGGTATCAAATGAATGAGCAAGAGATCACCTGAAGTAGCAAAGTCCACAAGAACGCTCACGCAAGCACAAAGTCTTCCATAGCTTCTTTCACCGATTCAGAATAAGTACAACCATAGAGTAAAGTGAAGCACAAAGTCTTCACCTGAAACTACAAAGGATAACAGAATCTCAAAGATAAAAGCAGCATAAAGTCTATCCTCTACCTTCCAAAAATGCCCTTAGATAATATAAACACACCCACTTGCTTATTAAATCAGATAAATAAGATATTACTAGGAAAAAGACATAAGAACTATTTCCTAAATAACACAGATAATTTTAACACAAAGTCTGAAATAAACTTGCTTCTCATTTATTCAATCAAAATATGATTTACAAGTTTGAGCACAAAGTCTCAAAAGTTGCTTCAATTTCAGTAGTGTTTGCTATTAATTTTTCCAAGATTATTTACAAATGAGGTCTCCACTATATATAGGGAGAAAATCCTCAAAAATAGAAAATAATAAAATATACAAAATATCTTGGTCAAAGATGACTCATCTTTGACTTTTAGATATTTTTCCAAACTTTTTACATGTAATTACATTTTTCAAAACTGCATGTACTTTGAACAAAATAGAAGTGCATAAGGATAGAGGAAGAAAGAAGGAGAGAGAGAGAATCAGTTTTGGCTACCAGGGTTCTTCAGATAAGCATCATACATGGCAATAGACGCTTGAATTTCTATGACGTCTGGTGCAGCTACATTTTGGGAGATGATTCTTGCTCTGATCAGTGCATCCTTCAATGTTGTGATGGCTTTAGCATGGCCAATTAACCTGGATTTTAGATTCTCCAAAGTTAACTGAGCATCTAGAATGCTGTCCACCAAAGGCATTGAGAAGGATTTTTCCTCAAAATCTCCCTGAATCATTTCCTTGAAATTCTGAATCATCTCTTCTGGAATCTGAAGATCAGTGACTCCTTGATCTCAACATAGGAGTCCTTACTGGAGATGGCACCAATAGACATCAGAGTGCTCTTCTTAGGATTTTTCATTTCTTTCCCTCTGCCGAGATCTTTCTCCAAACTGTCAATCTTTATTTTCAGTCTTCTTCATGGTCTTGGACTACTTCAAAGAAACTTCAGTGACCTAGAAGAACTTCTATTGAAAAGACGTCGATGAAGAGGGACCCTTCACAGAAACTGCAGTAGGAACCATGATTATGTAATTAGAGGAAGAAAGTAGCGATTTAGGAGAACTGCACATTTTCTGGTCACGATCAGGGAAATGCGTTTGAAAGGAATGAGATGCGAGCAGGTCAAAAAGTGGAAGAAAAGGGGAGTGGGCACGAAAAATAGGAAGAAGAGACCTTGAGCAGATGTAGTCAGCGGCAAAATTGCTGCTCATAACACAGGCAACAGTTCAGAGACGACGAACACGACCGACGTTAGCATACCTGCCGAGCACGACAAACAAAACCACCGATGTCGATAGACAACACCACCGACATCAGCAAACCTGTCGAGCATGGTAGACATATCAGTCGATGTCGGCAATACTTGTCTTAAACATCCCACGGCAGTCGGTGGCAAATTTACCACCCATAACACAGGCGGCAAAAAGGGGACGCAAAACACAGGTAAAGGCGGTAAACTTTGCTGCCCTTGTAGGTAAAAGTGTAGGGGCAGAAAATTTAGCCACCCTTGCACCAAAAACAAAGGAAAATGTAGAGGCAGCAAAAAATGCCGCCTTTACACTGAAAATGAAAAGAGACCAACTCTGGAAGGAGAGTCTGGGGAAGGGAAAACTTGGCTTGGACGAGATGGTAACCACTTCTTGTTTCAAGGCCAAGATGAAAATGAATTTTGAAATTCGTCTCAAAAAATGAACTTAGAGCGACGAAAAATGAAACAGACAGGTTTTGTAAGGGGTTGCTCTGAAAATAAGCACAGCGAATTTTGGGAACAACAGGTATGCTCACACTATTATATCATCCTCCAACAACAAAGCACGAATTGTCGATATAAAAAGATGCCTAAGCTTTAAGTTAACACATTATTAAAGTGGAAATTAGGCTTAAATTTCTTAGGCTAAGTTTTATTTCATGTTTATTAAACACAAAATAAATTTTAGGCTAATAATTTTACATCTAAGTTTTTTGAATCCATATGAAGGGGACCAAGGTTAAATATTTTACGCCAAATTTTGTGTTGTGTTTAAAAAACACAATGTATACTTTGGGCCAAAATATTATGCCAAGCCTTATAAATCATGCTCAAAATGGGTTCAAAATGATATAAAGGTCTAATGTTTGATAGGTTTTTAATGTATTAACAAATACAAAAAAAACTTTTGGTTAGATGCATTTAGTCTAAGTTCTACATTTTCAAAAATATTTTAAAATGAGCCTTAGCATAAGTCTTTAATCTAAGGTTCACAGTATTCAAACAAAATACAGTGGGGACATTATGATATATAATTAATCTAAATTCATTTCTTATATACTTAGACTAGATGAATATTTCATTCTTTACAGATTGAAGCTTTATAATGTTTGAGCATATTTTGAGCACTTAGCTTGTAAAGCAATTCTCAAGCCTTTTAGCAAGATTTTGGAGTGTATTTTGATCATGAACAAAATAATTCAATAGATTAAATTTTATGGTCTAAAAGATGTCAAATACATCATCATGAGCATCAAATGGCAGTCGTGTGAACGCCAATTTTAAGCTAGTGAAGCTTTTAATTTGATGGGATTAAATTTGATGGGCATGTGAAATTCAAATACATCCTCAAAGACATCAAATGCTATTCATGTGAATGTCAATTTTAACCTCATCAAATTATTGTTACCTAATACAAGAGTTCCAGTTGGATCCTCTATGGTACTTCCTAGGATCTTTGACTTGATTTGCTCCATCGAATCAAAATCGATGATGAAGCGACAGTCAAAGGATCATGATCTAAGAGATTTTTCATGATTGGCTACTTTGGTTGGGTGGGACCCTTTGATTTTAATCTTTAAATGTGAGGGTGACACATGTTGATCATTTAGGCCTTTCATAATCCTTTGACCTTTCAACTATGTTTCAATTCATCCAATCGGGTCTTTATGATGAAGCGAGAACTATT
The DNA here is from genome assembly GCA_037957365.1 of Torreya grandis. Lineage (NCBI taxonomy): Eukaryota > Viridiplantae > Streptophyta > Pinopsida > Cupressales > Taxaceae > Torreya > Torreya grandis. The sequence continues at coordinate 4,548,086 of JARHVA010000398.1, read as the reverse complement.
GATCATGATCTGAGATCTTGAATGTGATTGGTTTGAGGGGTTATGTGTAGGATTATGTCAAGGTTTCCTTACACCATCTAATCATAAGGTTACAAGGAAGTGTGAACTATTAGATCATCTGAGATTCATGTTGTTTAAGTTTAAGCTTGGGCTTTCCTCACTCTATTCAATCAAATACCATGATAAAGTGAGGGTCGTTGGATCCTATAAGATCCAAGAAAGTTAAGTTAGGACAACAGTGATATAAAAGACTTAGTCTAAGGTGTTAAGGCTAAGGTCCTATTTGTATTGATACATATATTGGGGCTTAGTATTAAAATCTTAGGCTAAGGTATAATCAAAGGACCGAGCTAACATAAAATTAGACTTGGGGAGCCAGAACTTAAGCTAAGGTGTTAAGAATAAGGTCTCATTTGTATTAATAAATACAATGGGGCTTTAGGGTTAAAATAATAGGCTAAGATAGGAAATATTGAAAAGACCCTGTAGAACAAATATTAGTTAGGCATACAGGGAACTTTAAAGGGGAAATAAAGGGGACCAAGCATTTTATTCTAAGTTTTAGTCATGTTAAAAAAACATGACTAAGATTAAAACATGAACTTTATAATTAGGTCTAAAAATATATTTCCTTTTTAAAAGGGTTCCTACTAATTTATTTCCCTCCAATATTCAAATTTGAATTGAGGGTTTTTCCAGGGTTTTAAAACATGAATTTCTTAAGGACAAACAGTAGGGAACCTACAACTAAAAGAAATAAAGACCATTTATTAGCATTGTTAAACAAAATTGAAGAAAAACATAACTAAGATTGATTTTGATAAATTAGATGATCTTTGAATTCTTAAAATGACCTTAACATGACAAATTTTCATATTTAATGTAAGGATTTATTAAGGGTCCCAATTTTCAAAAAATGGTGTTATGTTGGCCCCAAAAAATGGAGACACATGGGGGAAACATATAAATATTTTATAACCTAGAGAATTTGATATAGATAAATAATTAGGTCATACACTCCACTTGATCAATATCATCATCTGGATTGGGTCATGGTTGAAACAAACCTTGCACTTGCAAACTTAGGGTCAAACATCAAAACATAGCCATACTATGTGTGTGTTTTTATTCCACTTCCTATTTACCATGGGGTTCAAGAAATAAATTATACATTTCTTATCCTTAATCACTAACACTTGACATGGAAAATGTTTAGATATCCATTAAGAACCATTATTTTAGCTTAGGGAAGGCTTGGGCATTGCTCTACTACTAGCCACGCATCCATAACCTTGACAGAGATGCCTTTGGATCCACTCAAGGCCTTGCTCGACTACCATCTAGTCATCCATAGCCCCAATGGAGATTACTAGAATCACCTATGCTTATAAATATTTTGATTTTGCATTGAATTATTCCTTTTTTTGTATTTTCTCTAGACTTTTATGCTTTCATCAATGTTGGGAATCATGGTATCTAGGTTTTAGGATTTGGTCAAATGTTTGATCTTTGGAAAGTCACCTATGGTTTCAACCATTATCTTAGGCAAGGATGTTGATTAAGTGCTAGTATGACTATACCATTATAGTTTGAGTCCTCACCTTACAAGTGTAAGTCTTCTTAAAACCAATGTGGGGTCAAGATAATGGTCAAGTTCTCATGAAGTGATTAACTTATTCTATTGGTCCTTACCAATTTCTACAAATTATAACATTATGCTTATAGTTCAGGGCCATAGTCATTATATGCATGAGGTACACATATTCATTTATGAACTTTGGGTATTTCTAGGCAAGCTTTATAATGTTGAGCTTAGTATTATCCAAAAGGACTTATTGGAATCAAGGAACAAAGCAACAAGAAATAAAAAGACATAATAGAAAGCAAGAAATCAAGGGGAAGAAAATAAATATATGCATGCTTATACATAAACAAGGGATGGGAAGGAAATAAATGAAATGAAATTAGATAGCCTATGTAAATTAAATCTAAACATCTTATAGTTTACTCCATGAAGACTTCAGTAGGAGTAGTAGAGAAGTAGTGCTTGAGGTAATACCCATTAGTGGGCAATGTAAACTCTTCTCCTTGTAGATATTTGATTTTAAAGGTGTTGTTCCTCAATGTTTCAACAATCTGGTATGGGCCAATCCACAAAGGTGTGAATTTTCCATGCTTACCTTTAGGCTTAGTTGCTTTGTCCCAGAGGAGAACTAGGTCTCCTTCTCTGAACACCTTGATCTTTGATATTTTGTCAAACCATATTTTCACTATGATTTGATGCCTAGTAAAATTATCAAAGGCTTTTCCCTTGCATCTTCCATCTGAATTATGTCTAATAATCTTGAGTTGGCAAGTTTTTGGCTCTCTTCCATGAATTCATGCATAAATCTATATGTGGGTAACTTGAGAGTGATAGGAAAGATAGGTTCTTGTCCATATACTAATATAAATGCCGAGGCTCTTAAGGCTTGATTGAATTTTATCTTATCAGCCCAAAGTGCAAATTTAAGGAGCTTATGCCAAGTCTTGGGCTTGTCTATAGTGGAATTTTTTATTGTCTTCATTAGGTTTTTATTTGTAGACTCAAAGACTCCAATTCCTTAGGGATAATGGTTGGATACAAATTTGAGAGTAATGCCATTATCATAGTCCCATTTAGTCATCTCTATAGATATGAATGTAGATCTATTGTCACACACTAGAGATACTAGAGTTATCAACCTAGTACAAATGTTTTCCTCCAAAAATTTAATCACTACTTTAGTCTTGCATTATTTAGTGGTTGCAGCTTTAGTCCACCTTGTATAATAGTTGGTGGTAGTCAGGACATATTTGTGATATTCAAATGAATTTAGGTTTATTACCCCAACAAATTATAACCCCTAATGAGTAAAGGGTTTATCAATCATGACTGATTATAGAGGCATTGTTGCCTTTGGTTCCTTGGTGATAAAAATCTAACATGAGTGACATTCCATCACATGCTTGTGAGCATCCTTAAAAATATTTGGCCAATAATAACTAGCTCTAAGAATTTTATGGGTTATGGCTCTCCCAGATGGATACCCACTACCCAAATTTATATGGAAGGTGCTCATTATTTGGGTGGCCTCTTCTTGTGAGACACATCTCAAGAAAACTCCTTCAAAATTTCTTCTATACAAAACCCCATCTTTCATCAAGTAATGGGTTACTTTCAACCTTAAGGTCTCTTTTTCTCCCTACATAATCCTCTAGAACATGTACCATTAATTATAAAATGTATGATTGAATCATACCACTCACTGGCTTGAAATTTGTGTTTACCTACTTACATAATACGTAGTTTGGGGTTAGTATTTGTAATCATCTAGATTAGGCCTTGGAACCTTACCAATTTTGTTATTTTTATATCCAAATCATACTCCTACAAGAATGACATCCACTTACCTCTAAATTCTACCAGCTCATTCTGACTTAACATAAGTTTAGTGGTAGGTTCAGGTAAGATAATATGTACCTTATTTTTAAGGATATAATGCATGAATTTCTTAACTACCTTAACCAATGCATATGTTTTATTATTAATAAATGAATAATATAACTCAATATTCTTAAAATTAGGGCTCATAAAATCTATTAGGTGATCAAACCCTTGAATCTTTTGAGTCAACATATTAGCCATAGTGTGGTCAGATGCAAAGGAATAAAGGTAGAAGTCCCTTGAGAAGTGATGGCTTATGAGGACTGGAGCCTAGATAATGGCCTCCTTGATATCACTAAATTCCCTTCTATATTTTTCATTTCATGTGACCTTGGCATCCTTCTTCATCATGTCATTCAATGGCTTGACAATCTTTGCAAAGATAGAAATAAACTTTCTTATAAAATTTATCTTACCAGAGAATGACTTTAGCTCTTTTTTATTATTTGGAGCTTCTATTCTAGATAAGAACTCCACTCTTTTAGGATCTATAGAGATCCCATCTTTGGTTATAACATGACCCAATAATTTTCCTTATGTGACATATAAGATACTCTTCATAGGGTTTAAGGATATTCCATACCTATTGCATCTCTCAAAAACTTGTTGTAAATGCATGAAGTGATCTTCCCTATTTTTAGGAAAAACTATTAGATCATCCATATATATAATAATACACTTACCAATCAAGCCCTAGAAGGCATGGTCCATATCTCTTTGAAAAGTATCTCTTGCATTGATTATCCCAAAGGGCATCCTCTTGCAATCAAAGATTCCCTATTTTGTTGTGAAATCTATTTTCATCCTATCATCTTTGTCAACCAACACCTAGTTATAACTTGAATATCCATCAAGAAAAGACATCATAGCTAAACCTAAAATAGCTTGTATCACTTTTTCTAAAGAGGGAAGGGGATAGTTATCCTTTTCAGATGCTTTGTTTATGTTTTTGAAGTCAATACAAATTCTAATGTCACCACTCTTCTTCCTGATTGGCACTAAGTTAGCCACCCAAGTATAATGTCTAATGGGAAAGACTGTTCTAGCATCTAGTAATCTTTTGACCTCTTTGAATATCATGGGCTCTAGAATAGGGATTACAGGCCTTTGCTTCTACCTAAATGGTTTGCAACTTTACTTAAGGGGTATAATATGGGTAATGACTCTTGGTTCAAATATCTTTAATTCATCATAATACCATGTTATGACATCCCTGTATTGGGAAAGGTGATATCTAGATTTTTTGTTCTCAATATTTGTATAGGATGTTCTAATATTCACTAGATGGGGTTGATCTTGGATACCGAGATCAAAAACATTATAATCTTTCCCACTTACCTTGGGAATTTTAGAAACTTTAGCTAGTTTGACTTGATCAAATAGTCTTTCTAAAGCAATCATCCCCTTGGGGATCTTATTATCATTCAACTAAATGACTTTATCATTAAACTTGTCTTCCTTACATGAATTTTCATTAGTCTCATCAATAATATGAGCATAAAATGCTCCTAAATTGATTATGAAATCTAATATCTATTGATCATCATTGAAAACTTGAAAGTGTTTAACATTATTAGGTACTTAAGGACAAGGAAACAACTCAATGTTGAAATTAGGGGAATCTTGGTTGGGCATGAGGTTGGCTACAATAGATGCCAACTCATCAGTAGATTGGTTTTATTATCTCAAGATGAAAATGATGCTAACGCATCAAAGGATTCAATCAAATCCCAAACTTTGAACTTATACAATTTTAGGTATGAGAGCTTGCATTGGTATTTGCTTCTTACTTGGTTGACCACTAGTTCTAAATCCCCATAAACTAGTAGTTATTTGACCTCATTCTTTATATAAAATTATAAACCTAAGATAAGGGTTTCATATTAATCAAGGTTGATAGTGCAAGGGAATTAGATTATATAGGAACCATGATATTCCTTACCTTCAGGGTTAATAAGTACAATGCCTAATCCAAATCTAGCTTGACACCTAGCACCATCAAAATACAATATCCAAAGTCTAGGAACAACATGAGTATTCTTGGGATCACATACCTTATAACAAATTTTATTAGAATAAATAGGGATCTCAACAATGGGTTTAGAAGTACTCCCTTTAGGTGGCTCAAAATTTTTGCTTGAAGAAGTCTCTAGAGGAGTTCTAAAATTATTTGGGGATGTTAAGGTAGTCAGTGGTTGTCTAGGTTCCCTATTTCTCAAGGGATAGGTCTTCTTCAAGATATGTTGAAAGGATTGGATCTCCTTAGGTATATCATTAGGTTCATTCTCCTCTTGAAATGGAAAATCAAAAGTATCTACCATGAGGCTTGATCAAATGACTTGGATATATAAGCACCTACACCACTTTATTTGTTGGGGACCACTTTTAATGTATCTAATTCCTCTTGGAAAGACTCGAAGGCTTTGCAGAACTCAATGATATTAATTTCACCATGCTTGGCTATGTAATGTACCATACAATAATTAGGTAATGTAATATTAATGAGGTTAATGTCCATGGTCTTCTTTTTATAAGATGGATCATTATTCCAACTATTATGAAAACTATCATTCAAAAATCTATTATTTGGCCTATTATAAATTTGAAATGAGAAGATCCTCCTTGAGATTTCAATACTATTTCCAACTTGATTTTGTAGTTGAATAAAATAAGTGCTCAACTTTTGGACCATTTTTAAGATAGATTCATTCTCATTTTTAGGACTTTCAAAATTATGTACCTAGTTAATATTAGCACCAATAACTAGTACCAAATCTCTTTGATCATTTTTATTGAAGATATAAGTAGGATGATTTAAGAATCCTAATTTTTGATTAGGAACAACATTACTTAATGGCAACTAATTTAAGTTTGGAAGTTGGTTTAATGCTAAGATATTCTAATTTTTGTTGGGGAATAAGTTCATCACAAGCATATGTGGGTTAATGTTTGGAATACAATATTAAATTTACCCTTGGGGTTGCATCTGATCATTGATGGTGACTACCTCAAAATAGGATCTTTCTAATGAAGTTATAACTAGCATTGATCTCTTCAAAAATACAAAGGTCATGGGATCCACTACATCTTTATAGATTTCTAAATTTAAGAATCATCAGGATTATAGGGTTTTATGGTCTTGCTACACATTTCATAAAATATAGCATTAAAAGACATAATAGGCTCACTTACATCTCTTCTAATAGCGGTGAACTGATGGTAAATAACACAAGGACTGACAATATTGTCAAATTGATGTATAAAAATATCAGTGAAACCATCCCAACTAGTGATGTAATTATTAGGCAAGTTTAAGAACCATTCATAAGTAGTCTCCTTAAAGGTTGATAAGAATATCCTAAAAGCCACATCTTTATTCACAACATTCAATAATCTTAAGGTAGCTTTAAAAGACTTGATGTGCTCTTCAATAGTTATAATACTGATTGGATTGAATGTAGGCAAATACTTCTCAGGGTTATGTAGATCATGAACCACACTTGGTATATTGATTGAATATTATCCCAACCAAGCCATACTTGGATGAAGGTTGAAGGCAAAGGTACCTTAGAGAGGTGAATTTGGTAGAGATTTAGATCTCTTACATCTACTTTTCTCACGTCTAGCCTATATGTGAACCTCAAGCTCAAGCAAAGGCTCCCTAATTTCAGAGTGTGATCTTGTTCTAATCCTAGGCAATTCTTTTTGAAACTTTAATATCCTACCTAAAATATGATGTATCAATTTAAATTTTATAAATAATAAGAGTTAGACCTACACATTGAGTTTATTTTGGAAAGGTTGTATGAAAAAATACAAAAGACACTGATCTTTGACTGAATTAGCTCAAAGATGCGTTAAATTACATAAATATGATCTATCTTTATAAGTATAAGCCTAAAGGATCCCAAACATATGGAATATATGCCAAACTTTGATCACAATGAGCCATCCTAACCTCAAATATTGTGGACATTCAAAGCTTAAGTTAAATTTAACAAAAACATGCATCAAATCTCAAAGAAATTCAATATTTATATAAGGAAGCACAAAGATGTGTTGAAAACATCAATGATCATTGATATTTATACTTTTAAGAAAATAATTTACTAAAAAACACAAAGATACACTAATAATAGATCAAACAGACTAAGATCAACAAAGATTTGAATAATTCACAAAGATCTCAGCTTTCCTTCTAGCACTAGTAGGAATTGTTTTACTGATGTCTCTAAGTGTACCACAAGGTTTCTTAGTCTTCAAAGAACACTTCTCATTTTATAATTCAAATAAATTCATAACATGAGTATTAGGTTATGGTAACTTGATGTCACCTATGGTGAAATAGCAACATAGATATGCATTGGTGTCCCACAAATTTATAATAATTGATGGTTGGGAGCCATCATGGTCTATTATTTGTGAATTACAAAAAATATAAGTTAATTATTAGTGAATTATGGTCCATATTTAAGCTACAAGCCAACCTAAGTGGATATTTATAATGTATTTTAAACTAAAGTGGTCTGGTGTAAAAAAGGAGCAAAGAGAAAGATAAGGCAAAAAATAAACAAGTGGTTGCCAATTTTAGTTTCAAATATCATGACAAAGCATAAATTACAAATAAGTAAACATTTAACCAATATATAATGAAACATATCATAAGCTCAAATTTCACTATATACTAGGTAAACATCAAAGGATAATGTAAAGAGTAACAAGTAAGAACTAGGTCTACTTTAAGGATTTACTACTATAATCAAATAACATTTTCACATCTAAATATAGAGTAAAATTAAATGAAGTAGAACCTAAGAACCTCCAACTTATCTATCATATGCAAAAATTAGGAACCCTATGATTAGAAAATGCAATCCAAAATTTAAATAAACTATTCAAATTCAAGACATAAAACTAGCAATCGAGAAAAAAGCTATATTAGTAATTGACATATCAAATGTGGACAATCTTTTTAGAAATCCTTGATTATATTAATCTCTTCAAGTGTACAAAATTTTCTAAAACATTATCTCCTTTACAAGATGGTGATACATGCCTTTTATTGAAAGACAAGAAAGTGCATCGATCAACTACAATATATAGGTGTACAAAAGGATATGGACAACTATCCTTACAAATTCTAAAATACACTTGTTCCTCACAATTAGATTGACCTAGGGGCAATATTATAATAAACTAGAATATTTCTTACAAAATAATACTACTATCCTAGATATTACAATGTTTATACAAAAGGAATATTAGCTACTAGGTGGGACCATCACTAAAGGGTCACCTTGTTGATTTTATTGAAGTTACATTGCCTTCTAGTGTTGGTCCTTGATGAGATATATGTCCAAAGATAGCTTCATTAGGTAGAATTCTTCCTATTTATCCAAGCCTTCCATGTCTTAGTGATCCCAAGCCATGGTTTCCTTTATGATCCTTGCCTCTACAATTTTCTCTTTTGCTATGAAAATCATGTCTAGAATTTTCCTATTGTCCCTACCAGACTGGCCCTAGATCTTACTTCTAACTGACTGCATGACCAAATTTACCCTATGTTTGAATTTAACATCATCAAAGATTATAATTACATTGGTCTTTGTAAGATTTAATAATATTATTCCCAAGAGCTTCTCAACTTTGATGATTAATCCCTTATGATCTGCCAATAGCATATTCAAATTTATTGTCCATGTACTTAGACCCTGGACCTTGTCTACTATTATTCATAGTATGTTATTCAAATGAGCCAAGGCAATAGTCTTGAACTTAGGAATCTTATTCCTAATCACAATGTCAATGAGGTCCCTAGCTTGGGTCTCTACATTTTGAAACTCAATTATTAATTCCATGGTTGTATCGCCTTTTTGGCTTAAAGAATCCTACATTAACTTTATTAATCTCAAATAATTGAAAATATCAAAGAATGAGGCCTCAAACATGTCCATTATGGATTTAAGGATTGAAAAAATGGATTAGGTTTATAGATTCTCATTTTTTCTTTCCATGTTTTGGATTTTCTATTTCATCCCTTAGACCCCATCCTTTGCTTGAGCTGATTGATCCTCAATTAGGCTCTCAACATCCTCTTCATTTATAGTGGCCTCACTAACCTATTGACCTCTCACCAACGTTAGACCTACAAAGGGATCCACCTTCCAGAAGGTGAATTCCTTAGCTCCCACCATGGCTATTTTAGTGATGACCCTTTCCAATCCATCTATTTTTGGATTAAATTGGACAGTGGTAGACGAGTTTGTGAATTTAAATGGTTCTATAACATCTACACTTATTTTGTTTGATGTTCCAATAATATCTATTTTCTTCCTTTGTGGTCCTAGAGTGACCATAATTCTCCTTTCTTGTTGATCCTTTATTATATCTATAATCCATGGTTTCAAGTCATATTTCACTTCAACATTAGTAACTTTTGTCATGTCCCATGAATGGGAAAGAGAAGGAATATTTTACAAATTTCCATAAATGAACCAGTCAGGAATGAATAGTCCATGAATGGGGAATTCATTACTAAATTAAGTTGATCTCAATAATTATGTGTGTGAGAGTCAACCTTGGTCTTTTAGATATGAGAGGGACCAATGCCATTTATTCTTTTTTATTATCCCTAGGAACCAATGGGATGGTAGTAAGAGCAAGATTCTTTCTTTCATTCTCCCCAAGCTCTCCTACTTGGACTTGATCTTCTTCAAACTATTCTTCTTCCTTATCAATGTTATATGCCTTTTCAAGTTCTTTGAGAGCACCTTCAAGTGTCTCTTTTAGTTCCAAGGCATTTATATCAATATATTGAACTAGGAAAGGTTGCCTTTGTCAGAGTGTTAAGATGAGGACCACTTCCTAGGTCTTTCTTCCAATTTCACCTCTCCCAATTTATCTTTTCCATAGCCTTGTTCATCATGCTTTTGTACAATTTTCCCTTAAGGTTGTCATTGTGGCTATTATACTTGGGGTTGTTCTTGAGATATCCCAAATGTTATATGTATCAAGTGATACTATAAAGGATGCATTTCCATGCCTCTCCAGATGGCTTGCCATTTTTCATCAATCTATGTTCAAGCTTGATGTTGTGTCATTGGATCCTAGGTAACACCTCTTCATAATTATTGGATTTAATGTAAATGGTTTCATAAACACCAAGGTGATGGACATAATCAGGCTTGGGGACCTTATTATCCTTTAAATGATTAATTACTATGTTCTTAGGATCCCACATCTTGAGGTCATCAAGATGAAACCCAAATGAATCCCTCTGCTTGGCCATGGTATCAACTTGTTTCTAATATTGAAGTATAGTTCTTATAATAGTTAGAGGGAATGGGTGGAGAAGACCCTTCTTCTTCTCTTTGTAAACACATCAATGCCATGGATGATCTAGGAGGCAATTGTTTACTCAACCAATTTGTTGGGAACATACACTGATAATTTGTAAGGCTAGGACAGATCTCCTCAATTTTGATAACTATACAATCAGAGTAAAACTAGATGTCACCCATCATTTATAAATACTTCTTGATTAATGTATGTACCCTAGGCATGGTAACACCTATGATATACTCTAATAAGGTTAGGTAGACATAATCATAAATAAAATACATATTGTTCCTGTACTTAAAGATATGCAATTTGGAGTAATGGTGGGAAATGGTAATTTTTCCATCAAGAGATCAATTTCTAATCCCAAGGAAGTTGATAGAGGCAAAGAGGGCATACATTAGGTATGACATCATATAAAACTACTTAGATGTCTTCCTTTTTATGGCAGTGAACTGCTTGGCCAAGAAGACACTGATCAAATCTCCAATTGGAAGAGTGAGCTTTTCTTCTATCATGAAATGCACATAGGAAACCCATATTTTATTTATGTGGGTGGTTTAATAGGGTCATTATAACTCTGATGTCCTTCCTAAATTGTATTTTTGGGATTTTGACTTCAATTTCCATAAAGATATGACGTCCTTGGTGTAGCTAGGGTCTAAGGATAGAGTCTAGGTCATGTGTACTACTCCATTCCTTGATTTTGGACAAGTCTACATGGGGGAAAGGGAGCTTATAGTATTTTTCAAAGGCTACAAGGGAAATATAGGATATATTCTTTGAATTACCTTCATAGATGATCCAATCATTATCAATTCTACAATAAACAAAGATAGGGGCTAGGACATCTATACAATGTAGTACCTCAGGTTTTATAGTAGCATGGTGAAGGCTAGTCATGCAGACAATGACCAAATCATAGTGTCTCTAACTCATCGTGGAAATTATCTACTCCTTTGTAATGGGATTTAGCTCCTCTACCATGAAGAAGAGTTTAAACCAATTCTTAATACTTGTGGAATTTAGGGCCACAACATCTAATTCGATGTCCTTGAAGATTTGCCCCTCATTATCTTTTGATAAGAAGAGCTTGGTTTCCTCCTTTAATTTCTATCTTTGAGCTACCATGGTATCTAATTTTATGAATTTCTCACATCAGATTGCAAATGATCTCTTTGAAATCTCTTTTGTGCTAAACAAACATAATCAAGTTCTCTTTGGATCAAATTATAACCAGTTAAGTTTGTTTGGGTCACTTTTATGTAGGGTTTAGGGTTTTATAGATTTAATGGAAGGATATATCTAAACCTTGGCCTATACATGCCCTAGATTTTATTTGGACCTTTTCCTTTATACTTTATACTTTTTCATTTTCAATCCCAAAATATCTTTCATTTTATTCTTTTCTACTTTCATGGTGCCTATGTGGCATTGGTATGGGCCTTTTGTGGAATTTTTCATAAATGTATTTTTAGCACTATCCATTGACATTTAAAAATACCCCTTTTATTTTTCATCATCAAATCAAAACCTTGGATTAGTACAATCCATTTATTTTAATTTGAGCCCTTGCCTGTGATTGGCTCCTTTCTTCTCTAAGCCCCATGGTTGTGACACTTGTCATCTTTATGCACCTTCCTTGCTTCATATCCTATGTCAGTCTTTATTGAATGAGAATTGGCCATGCGGTGAGCTCACAGGCATTTTAAAATTCATGGGCACCCTTGTGCCATTGGATCACCCTTAAGTGATAAAGCATGAACCATTGATCTAAAAAGATGCCCAAGCTTTAAGTTAGCACATTATTAAAGTGGGACTTAGGCTTAAATTTCTTAGGCTAAGGTTTATTTCATGTTTATTAAAAATAAAATAAATATTAGGCCAATAAATTTACACCTAAGTTTTCTAAATTCATATGAAGGGGACCAAGGTTAAATATTTTAGGCCAAAGTTTGGTTTGTGTTTAACAAACACAATGTATACTTTGGGCCAAAATATTTATGTCATGCTTTATAAATCATACTCAAAATGGGTTCAAAATGATATAGTGGTCTAAAATTTGATAGGGTGTTAATGTAATAATAAATGCATGAAAACCTTTGGTTAGATGCATTTATCATAAGTTCTACATCTTGAAAGATCTTTTAAAATGAGCCTTAGAATAAGTCTTTAGTCTAAGGTTCATGGCATTTATACAACATGCCATGGGGACCTTAGGATATAAACTTAGGATAAATTCATTTTGAATATACTTAAGCCATAAGACTATTTCAATCTTTGAAAATTGAAGATTTCCAATGTTTGAGGATTTTTTGAGCACTTCCCTTAGCTTATAAAGCAATTTTTGAGCCTTTCAGCAAGATTTTGGAGTGTATTTTGATCCTGAGAAGAATAATTCACTAGATTAAATTTAATAGTCTTACATACATCAAATTCATCCTCACAAGCATTAAATGATGATTGTGTGAGCATCAATTTTAAGCTGGTCATGCAAACATCAAATACATCCTCACAGACATTGAATGATGGTTGTACGAACATCAATTTTAAGCTCATTAAATTATTGTGACCCAATGTGAGAGTACCACTTGGAACCTCGTAGGGATTCCCAAGATCTTGGACTTGATTCACTCCATTGGATTAAAATTAGTGATAAAGTGATAGCTATAAGATCATTATCTAAGATCTTGTTTATGATTGGTTGCTTTGGTTAGGTGGGCCCATTTGATTTTAATCTTTGAATGTGAGGGTGTCACATGTCTATCATTTGGGACTTTCATAATCCTTTGACCTTTCAACTATGCTTTATTCCATCTGATTGGGTCTTTATGATGAAATGAGAACCATTTATCATGATTTGAGAGATTGAATGTGATTGGTCTGAGGGGTTATATGTGGGATTATGTTAGGCTTTCCTCATGCCATCTGATCATAAGTCCATGACGAAGTGTGAATCATTAGATCATCCAAGATGCATGTTGTTTAAGTTAAATTTGGGGCTTTCCACACTCCATTAGATCAAATATCATGATAAATTGAGGGCCATTGGATCCTACAAGATGCAAGGAAGTTAAGTTAGGACCATGGTGATATAAAATACTTAGGCTAAGGTGTTAAGGCTAAGGTCCTATTTTTATTAATAAATATTTTTTGGCATCAGGATTAAAATCTTAGGCTAAGGTATAAATCAAAGGACTAAGCTAACATAAAATTGGACTTGGGGAGCCAGAACTTAAGCTAAGGTGTTAAGACTAAGGTCCCATTTGTATTAATAAATACAATGGGGACTTAGGGTTAAAATCTTAGGCTAAGCTAGGAAATATTAAAAGGACCCTATAGAACAAATATTAGTTAGGCATATAAAGAAATTTAAAGGGAAATAAAGGGGACCAAGCATTTTAGGTTAAGTTTTAGTCATGTTAAAAAACATGACTAAGCTTAAAACATGAACTTTATACTTAGGTCTAAAAATAGATTTCCTTTTTAAAAGGGTTCCCACCACTTTATTTCCCTCTAATATTCAAATTTCAATAGAGGGTTTTACTAGGTTTTGAAACATGAATTTCTTAGGGATAAACACTAAGGAACCTACAACTAAAATAAATAAAGACCATTTATTAGCACTGCTAGACAAAATTAAATTAAAACATAACTAAGCTTACTTTTGATAAAGTGGATGATCTTCAAATTCTACAAATAACCTTAACATGTCAAATTTTCATATTCAATATGAGGGTTTCTCAAGGGTTGTAATTTTCAAAAAAATGGGGGTATGTTGGCCCCAACAACCTCCAAATGCAAATTTTGTTCCCCAAATTTGACAAAATGATTACAATTGATAACTTTAATTTTGGATTGTCTTGTGACTCAAGACTTGGAAAATATTTAAGATTAAAATATTGACATGAAATCCCTAAATATTAAAAGATGGCTATTTTCATGGGGTGGGGTTCATTATATAGAAGAGGATGAGGAATTTTCAAGCAATTTAAAATTCCTTGGATATTTACAGAGAGGAATTATCTAGAGATTATAGAGGATTCTAGAGTGTAAAAGACTCTAGATTCAATTAGAGGTGTCTAATGAGGATTAGTGAATGATTAGATGATGATTAGAAGTATGATTAGTAGGATAAAGTGGGGATACTTTGAGTTAGATGGGGATGAATTTTTAAATTACAAGATAATATATAAGTAGGATTAGTGAAAAATATAATGGTAATAGAAGAATTGCTTGAGACATAGGAGTTATATAGTTGATGTATGACAAGAAAATTGTTAGAAATGATAGACTAGTGACTAGGGGACTAAATTAGATTAGTGTTAGGATAATTATGGACAAAATTAGTAGTTATGGAGGAGTGAAAAATATAGATGTATACACATACATTCCTCATAAAATATAAATAAACAACATAAAGACCATGTTCGTTGCACAAACTCTATCCAAATGGAGGAACATTGGTGATACTTCCAAAAAATGTAACACTAATTCAAAAAACACTAACACTAATTCAAATATGGTATTTGAAATTGAAAATTATTATAAAAATAATTAAGCCTTTGTTGGGGTCAAAAAATGTAAGAAGGGTTACGAGGGTATTGATCTTTGGAATTTAAAAATATAATATATTTTATAAAGTTAATGTTATAACTTATGAATGTGAAAAAATATTTGTTTTCATATTTTTTAATATAAACTAATGAGAAAAATGAATACACACCCCATTGGCAAAGCCATATTTTATCTCATTTTGTGAACCATATCAAAAGACAAAACAAGAGAAATTAAATTAAAAAAATCCTTTTCATGTCAATTTCATTTTCATAAAAATTTAATGTCCATTTCACAATTGAAAACTAGTTTTTGTTTTGTTTAAAATTATTTGGTCACACAATACTCTTGAAAAAAATTAACCTTGTCTATGGCCACATTCACATAATAAAACTTAAAAGGTTGATACTTTATTCATAATATTTGACCCTCATGATAAATGTATATGGTCATTGTATAGAATTAAATAGATATATTGACACATCTGTGAATGCTAGCTTATACTTCAAAGTTTAAATTATGTTTTTGGAAATGCATGTCTTTGTAACTACATTTTTATTACCACATGTCCTCTTTAATATTGCAGGTGTTATTAAAGTTATGTGAGCATAATATTTAACTTTGAGATGTGATCTTGTGTATTTATTATTAATTTTGGAAAAGAGGATTCCAATGAAGAATAAGTGGATTTAATATTTGGACACATCCATACAATTCAATTGGATACATTTAGAACAAAAGATAATCCCATGACTTCATGGTCTTTGGATGATTTCCCCCTGTCATCTTGATATTACAGTTTTTTAAAATTAATATATGTGATTTATAAATATTATTGATGATCAATGTGGAATATTTATTCATTGTCCATGTAAGGTGTGGGTATAAATGAAAATAAATTGAGATCAATGTTTTAATGCATCTATGGACTCCACAATCAAACATTTGGAAGCTTGGAAAAATCTATGAGACTGTGACTATAATTGATCATAAACTATCACATATTTAGATTCCATTATACACATTAAAGGACAAAAGGTGACAAACACTTAGATTTTAATGACAATTCATTTAAAAGTATTTTTCCACATGGAAATAAGATATGTAAAATATTGAAGATACTTAGAAAAATAAAGATATAAAGTAGAATTAATGAATAACACATTTTCACATTATAAATATGTCACTAAAAATACTCATATGGACTTTTTGGATCCATTATTGTGACCCAATAAAAATAGACATGTGTATCACTCTAATTGGATATGTTGAAGTGAAAATATAATGATGATTCACATCTTAACAAGACACACTGCATGGTTATGCCCCTTGATAATGATAAATGTAAGTTCAAAAGTTATTTAAGTTTAAATACTCATAAATGGAAAAATAATTATAAAATGGATCCATAGACCTCACCTATGTCCCCCAAAATTTGTAATGCCTCACTCTTATGATTGATAAAAAGTCTTGGTAACTTTTTCATCTATTTATACTAATTTAAAAAAGCGTCCCTTTTGGAAATCACATAGTTAAAACACCAAAAAACATCAATGTTGGTCATGAGATTCAATTGGTTGAAATAAATAATACTCGAGTATTGAATCAATAAATTCAATATCCTTTTTACATCCTTCATTTTATTTCAAAGTGTAAGAATATTTTCTGTATTAGACTGATTGCCTACCCTAGATAACTTGATGTTGTACACAATATTATACAACTTAGTGGGTACACTCTGAACATCAATAATAACTACCTAAGGGGCTTGTGTAATTTACATTTACTTCCATATTTTTAATGCCTCCTTAGTAATTTGATGCATTTATTTAATTTTCACCCTTTTTTAATCCATAAAAGTGTTGAAATCCTTAATATATTTAGTAGTGTCATTGGGATTTCTCTTGGGATTAATTGTTAAAGATAACAAGTTCTCTCTTTGTTCAAACTCAACTTCACCATTTGTTTTTAGGTTCACCATCGTCCTCTTCCTCACTTTCTAAATAATCCCACTCTCCTTATTAAACTAAGTGGAGATTATGGGGAGATCAGTTAATACCAAATTATCTCTTTCATCCATGATATTATACATCTCTCTCACCCATTGGGGAACAATAAGTTTTCCTATTTTAACTTCTTGAGTAGGGTCTGAAGATGTAGAGGGTGGAGTGATCATTATAAAGGATGTAATAAAATTGGTTGGTATGGATTCAATTATTTGAATATGAAGTCAAGGAATGTTTTGGCCAACCTTCTCCCATGTATATGTTTCTTTCATAGGGGTAACTTCAGCCAAGAATCTAGAAAGACCTATGATTACTCCCAAAGTCAATGTTATTTTTGGCATGGTCAATGGAGAGTGCATATAGAGATCTATTTGTGTCAACTATTTCTTGGGAATCAGTGGATTCTTAGGATTGATAATAGAAACTATGATCAAGTTATCAAAATAGACTAACTTGAGAGTCCTTATTAGTTTAGGAAAAGAAATATTATCAAAATTAACAATAGTATTAATATAAATACATAAAACAACCCTAGGAACAAATGAGGGTAAACTCACAAATGGGATATCAACATTAGAAATTGAATAAATAATGGAAGAGACTGACTTATCAATTCTTTGACTTTTCTCTTGTGTGAGTCCAACTAAGGTTTCTTCCATTTCTTACTCAACTATACTCAAAGTTTTGGTTTTTATAGCTCAGCCTCTTCATCACCTAGTTGTTCAATGTCCATTTCTTGGTCTTCCTCCTTGAAAGGATAGTAAACCAAAGATATTACTAATTCATCTTAATTTTATTATTTTATACATCCTCTTGTAACCTCTACATCCTTTTCCTCTTCCACTTCACTAACTTCCTCTATAATGAAGAGACTAAGGGATGGCCTCTCTTCTATTTTCTTATCTTGGGAAGGAGTAGGGGAATCCTTGTGCTTATTTTCATTGGTGTATATCAATGGGGTGTAATGTGAATGAGATGGTAGAGATGTTGTACCCAACATAACCCCATTCCTTTTTTTAGAATAGGGACCCACTATCTTTCAAAAATGGTCTAACCCTATCTTGAAAATATTCTAAATAGGAAACTTTTTGTATTTAAATAACCTCACTATTTGGGAAGCCTATGAACATTTTTGTTTAAGGACTAACCTATTGATGTTCTTTAGAAGTTGTGTATATATAGGTCTTAGCTCATCATGGTCTTTGGCAAAATTATTTGGTGAACTCATTTGGTAAAATTGTTCTAAATTATGCTTAACAAGAATTAATTATTAAGAAATTTTTTTCAAAGGAATTGTTTAGGACATATGTTTAGAATTAATATTTATAGGGCCTCTAAAAATTTATTCACCCCCTTTCAAAGACTTCAACATTTATTCTTTAGGACTTGCTCTTCAAGAACCAAATCTTTGGATGTTTTACACTTGAGCTTATCTGGGTATTGGAAGGATTTGTTCGATAAGACCCTTCAGATAAATTACTTGACACAAAATTAATATTAAAAAAAAGTGTTTAGAACATTAATTTAAGGAGTTTATTTGGTTCATTCTTGGTATTTAGTGATTTTGTTTAGTAAAATTATTTGCTAGGAACATTTTACATTTTAGTCTTTGACAAATGTGGTTGGCTCATCAAGGTCATTAGAAAAATTAGTCGAGGATTTTATATGACTCATTTTGGTCTTTGGAAAAAGTGTTCATAGATTTTGTTCAAGAGACTCATCTGCCTTGCAAACACTATTATCTCTTTACTCCCGACGAACAAGAGCCTCATGGCATGGTAACCAAAGTGAAAGAAGTGATAAAATAACACTTGGCAAAAGGAAATGGTGTGGAAATCATACTAATAATCCATAAATCCTAGATGGAATACCTACCAAAATGAAGGAAAAATTTAGAATTGAACAAACAAATCAAAGTTATAGACATTAGACATTAATGGTGCATGAATTATAAATGAATGCTAAAGCTATATCAAAGCATTGTGAATGATTACATGCTCATTGATCTCAAGATACCTTGCTAACTTAATTGATTCTCTATTATAAAAACATAAGTACTAGAATTTTGAGCCTAATAGTATACTCAAGAGAGTCAATCTATTAACTTACAAACTAGACCAATATTAACACATTCAAATAATAATGGCATCCTCATCCAAAGCATTCTAAGGGAATCTACCCCTACAATTTTTTATCTCAAATATTTGACTGAATATAAATATACTTTATTCAAGAATATTTTATTTAACAATGATTATAAAAACTATTCATCACTATGGGAGGTGATACACCAAGTTGACATGTACACCCATGAAGAAAACTTGACTCTAGCTCAAAAGAAATTGGATATAGACGTCATCTTATTAAAACATCAAGGGATACACTTTTTAATAATAAATTTGGAGGTCAAGCCATGCATTAAACTCCTATGAGATCTAATATTCACTAGGAAGATAATTGAAGGTGTGTTTATGCACTATTTGGAGCACAAAATAGTCATTATGTGCATCTCAAGTGATGTGTTTCAAATGCACCTCTCCCTTCCCATTTTAGATGCCACTAATGATTTTCATAGGGTATTAGCATGGAATAAATAAAAATCAATTGAGAAGACAATCAATAATTAGATATTACCTGGGGAGACTATCAACTTGAAGGATAAGCAGTCGATGATAGTGATCAAATTTAGGATGGGAATCCTAATTGGGGTGACACTCTTAAATAGGTTATTTGGCTATTCAATCATAAAATTCCTCCACCATGAGTGGGTTTAATTTATCCTCTTGCTATTTACTTAAAATTAGAAATTCACTATGGGTGAATTAATCAATGCAATGTTGTGAGAGAAAATATTAGACAAGGACAAGAGGCCTCAAGCAGGTCATTTGTACATGATGTCCTACCTCCTTAATGCTTTCCTTAGCATAGTATATGTTCATAATGGGTAAATATAGAGCCCAAATCCAAGATATATAAATAATTATATATGTGATTCTTATTATTTCATGTATACATATGCATATACTTGGAACATTGTAGTATTATAGAAGATGTCTACTTCTAGGTATTGATGGCTATCCATGAGTTCCCCTACCTAGGATATCTAAAATTATTACATATACATCATTTATTATGGTATAAAATTATTTATACCTATATTACACTATCATCATGGTCATAGACCATAAAGTATCACCCTTACACCTCCCCATGTATGTCCCTGACAAATTGGTGGAGAAAGAAATTGCCTACCAGTTATGGTGGGGTATTGATGAAGACATGCACAAGATAAAGATGAGTTACTTTAATGGATCTCACCTCATAAATGGGAGAATGTGATATGTAAACCATAAGCATTTATATGAAGTAGATAGATACCAAGAGTATTATTCATTGGCCACATTACTAAATAGAGATTTGGATCCATAAGGTCAAGTGTAAAAACACATCAAGGTACTTGGCATTGTTTATTAGCATAAGCCCTATGACCATGATTTATTATTAGTTAATGATAAGGATGATGCCTAGGTTAAGGAATGAGCATAACCAAATAATATGAAAGAAGACCTCTTGAAAATAATTCAAGTGTAGCCTTATATCATAATAACAGATGCACAAACTAGATTCAAACTAGTTAGGGGATGGGATTCATTAGAATTTTTAGTTAATAGTCCCTCTCATCTAGTAAGATATAAATGGAAACCCTCATAGACACCCCTTATGGTATTCAAATAAGTAAAGAAGGAGCTAGGTGTACCTAATACCTCACTTGGTTGAGTATAAGATGAACCTGTTTGTCTTGAATTTTTAGATTCTAAAGGACCTACCAAACTATATGTTGAATCATTACCAAAGGTTTCTATTGTGTTTACTTCAACCATAGCCACATAAGAGGCACCTTATACAACATGGAAGAAAACCATTTTATATATGAGAAAATAGAGGGATCAACCCCCTCCACAGAGCCTAGTCATTAAAGCACCATCACAATAGGTAGTTGTAGATGAATCCATTGATGAGGAGGCATAAATTCAAAAAGATAAGATTTTGAGCCTCTAAGACACTAAGGGGAAATCACTACTACATGACCAACCATTAGGTGAAAAAATAACCTCCTCAATTTCCACTACTCCTACTATGTCTAATATTTTTCCTCTTACCATTAGTAAATTTTATTTTATTTCACTTAATCTTGGTGGTCCCCCTCCCCTCTTGGTGCCAAAAGTGGAGGTTGTTCCTAAAAAACCAAGTGCCCAACCAACCTTTCTTGTTACAAAGGTCGAGGATTTTTCCTCTACCCTTGTTGTTCCTAATCCCCCAGTTAATCTACCCCAAATTGCATCTTTTGTATCCATACCTACAATTCCTACTATGATTCCTTACACTATTATATTATCCCCTACAAAGACAAATAAAATGGCAAAAAATAAGGCTAGGGGATTAGTAGTAATTATTCATCTCCATGTTTCATCTACTCATTTGGTTTTACCATTGCTTCCACTAGTTCATCTTAGGATACTACTATGATAACAATGAAGAATGTTAAGAATAATAAGCTAGTTTATAATGTTCACCCACTACCTAAATATGGTGAAGTGGAATATGTTTACACAAAAATTTTAAACTTTTATCAGTTATTGATGATATTTATCTTGCAAGAACTTGTTGAGTCTCAATCTCTCTGTGTTCACTCCAGAAGGGGTGCACCAGGAAAGGGGTGGGTAGATCATTCTAATTTCATAAGATTGATGTCCCTTTTATCACTTTTTATTTACACACTTGTCTCCTAAAAACCATTCCCTTAAGCTTTTTTTATTTATTTTACACTCCTCAAGCAATTTACCACATTTCATCCCCATTTTCCTAACCTAAACCCCATTTCAATAGTTTATATTACTAGGTCAACTGGGTGAACCCTATATTCTTATGGGTGAAATTAATTTAGGGTTTACATCAGCTCTTGGCCAACCTAGCACATGACCTAGTGAATTTTTGTCCATAATAGTACTAGGTCAACTAGGTCCACCTTATCAATCAAAAAATTAAAAATGGATTAGGTTTAAATCCACCTATATATACAATATCATTTTACCATTATTTAGAAAAGAGAAAAAAAATAAAAGCTATTGTGCATCTATTTATACGCCATTCTACTTAAGGAACAAGCTTAGGGTTTCATTTTGGAGATATGAATCTTGTCTTATGGAGAGGTATTTTAGATGCATTGATAGCTTTTGTAGCCTAGAACTGATTTATCCTTGTCATCCTTAAATACCACATCAACCTCTTGCAAAGCATCCTGGCCAAGGGAGAGATTGTGGCTCGGTAGATTTGTCTTCAAAAATGAGTATTCCTAAATTTGTTTCTCATTTGTAAGAGTGGATAAATATGTATTTTTACTTATATTACATGCATTAGGATTCTATATACATTGACATAAGTATATATATCTTATGCATGCTTACCTTTATTGTTTCTTACCCCCACTTTGTGCCACAAGCTTTGGTGAACACTAGATTAGACATTAATTTACTTGTTATTAGTTTAGTGAATATGAAAACATAGGGATTAGTTAGGATTATTACTTTATTTTGCTTGAATAGAGGCTTTAGAAATATCCCTAGTATTATTTTTGTGATAAGATATCCCATAATTAGGAGTAGTAGATCCACATATTAGTCATGTTCTTGATTATCTAATGTATCCTCAATCAGAAGTGTAAGTAAGATCTATCTTCTTCGAGTTAGGATCGATTTATAGACTTGATGAGTTTTTGATTGCATAAATTATGGCGAACTTGACATGAATCTAACCCTTTCAGGTTTTCTTTCATGTTTTTCATTTTCTATCATTTTATTTATTATTTTTCTATATTTACAATACTAGGTCGAGAGGGCTGATATAGTTTCTAACTTTTGTGTATAGGTTTAACACACAGTCACATCAAAAATAATTCTATTCTATTTTTGTTAATCTTCATTACATATAGGTTACTAGGTTGAACAAGTCAACATAGTACTCTTGCATGCTTCCAAAAAACATACTAAGTTGACTCGGTTGGTATAGTCATCTTCATAAGTTTTATCAAATAGGGAACTGCAGAACTAGGTCAACCTAGTTGACACAATTGTCATAATTTAAAAGTAACATTCAAGGAAATTTAACAAAAATATCACATTCTTCTACATATTCCAACCCACCAAGGTTCATTTCTCTCTTTCTCTTTCATTTCAATTATTCCTTATAGTTCTAGTTTGCATAGTTTGTAGTCTGACTGCCCTCATATAGTAAACTCGGTCGATCTAGTCAACCTAGTTCTCTATTCTATCTTATGTCTTAAATTTTAGGTCGACACTAATGACATAGTTCTTAAAGACCCTTGCTTCAATAATACAATAGTGATACTATCAACTCTTTATTATAATGTTTGCATATACTATCATTTGAACTGACACTGTACTATGTTTCAAAGCTGGAATTAACATTTATATACTAGTGATTTCTTCATACTTTCAATTTAAGTTTTTTGTATGCTTAGAATAAATCACATAGTCTAATTAGGTGGTTTTCAATATACCATTTATTTGCACTATTTTTTTCTTTCTTGCACACACTACCAAATCACATAATCTTAAAACACATTTAAATAATTATCTACCCAAGGCCTACCTACTTAGATATAATTATCAAGGGGGAAATTGACTTGGTTAATGGTATATATTGGAAAAACACTCTACACCCTTATCATTGTGAGATTGTGAAGTGAGGGGATAGGCCCCAATACCAAGCTAGTACCATTACCAACATATATCTTTTTTAGACTAAATGTCTTAAAACCATCCATAGATTACTTTCTAGTTCCCTATTTCAGCTAACTTCCCTATCACACTTAAAATAACACTCTAATAATATAACAACATTCAGGATAACCACTTAGTTAGCATTTACAATTCAAGTTAACTATTGCTCTTTGGTTATTGTATATTGTATTCCAAAAACATTCATTAGCTAACATTGGTGAAAAGTTTTATGTTATGTGCCTCAATTAGATCATCCTCATTGACCCAATTGATTGTGTGTTTCCTCCCATTTTTGGATTTAAAAGTATATTACAATATATTTTTTTATTTTAGTACACTATCATTCTGCTCAACATAGTCTCTTATAGACTATCCATTTTCCCTACCTACAGTACTGAGTCAACCTAGTCAACCCAATATTATTTTATTCCCCTTAGGATACAATACTAAGTCTACCATATCGACTCTATATTTTTTTTTGAAAAAATAGGGGTAAAAACTTTATTAAATCATAGAAAACTAGAGTACAAAATAGCCTGAGGCCAATGCCTAAGGAACTAACAAAACTTTAGAAAACCACAAGTTTAAGAAAATTACTCTCTAGTACTGCTCTCATCTTCAACAATAATCCTCTCCAAAATTTGACATAATGCACAAGGCATGTGCTCCTAGCCATCAATATTTCATCTTTCAAAATCTTCTAAAGCCCATCTTGCCAGGTAATTCGCTGCCCTATTCCATTCCCTTGGAATATGGGCAAAAGTCACTAAATCCATACAAGAACTAACCTAAAGAATCTACTGAACTAATAGTGACAGCTATTAGCTAACATTGGAGGTCTTCCTCTCAAGAAGTAGATTGACCAAAACTTGAGAGTCAGCCTCACAAATCACTTTCCTCCATCCTAGATCATAAGCTCACCTTAAAGCATATAAGATATCCAAGCCTTCCATCTGATTAATGGTCTACACTCCTTTGTTAACCATGAAAATCAAAACCATTGAACCAGTAGAATCCCTACCAATCCCACTGATCCCAGCTAATCTTGGATTACCTCAATAAGAATCATTCGTATTAAGTTTCAAAAAACCAGCAGGAGGTGGCATCCATTTCCCCACCCTTTGCACTCTCTATTTCACTTGTCTACCTCTCTTGATGCATGCTGAGACTGGAGAAATCCCCTGTATGCCTAGTCTATCTGCTATCTCAGCATCACTCTTCGCCATCGACAAGGTAATCTCACTCTTAGCTCCAATGGTTTCCTGGACCATGCCCAAGATTCTAGTCTATACTTGTTGAATTCCCAAATTTTCTCCCTAAAAAATTATGTGATTCCTTTCTATCTAGACTTGCCATAAAAGAAATATAGGATGAGCATACCACACATCCTATAAGAATAAGGCTGATGAGGGAGGTCTCCCCAATCTCACCCAAAAATCAGCCAGTGAGGATGCATGAACACACTGGCATTTCCATGCCTCCCACCAAAAGTGCCATAATTGCACTAAAAAGGGGTAGCAAAAGAATAAATGCTGAGAATATTCCTCCCCACTACTGTATAGAGCACACTTTGAAGGGCTAGCAAATCCTCACTTCCAGATATTATCCCATGTCAAGCATTTATTCCAAGCCAAAGTCCAAATGAAACAGTTACACTTTGGCCAAGAGAAGATATTCTAGACTTTTTTCCACCAAGGAACTTCCCTCACCCCATCTAACTATTGAGAGATCAACTCTTGGTAACCCAAAGACACCGTGTATGATCCCTTTAGATTGGGGGCCCACACCAAAACATCACTCTCTAAAAGGGTGCTATAACTATGTCCAACAAGAATGGATTGGAGTTTGACACACTCAGCCTCCAACCCCCAAATCAACCACTCCTCTAGTGTTTTCCATCTCACTTCCACCACTTGCCCTTAACAGGATAGCACCTTAAAATTGCCTACCATCATCCAGCCAGCTTCATAAAATCTCTGAGCTAATATATTTAACTAAGGAAATTGATTTACTAAGGGCAAAAAGCCATCCCACGAGTCTTTCCAAAACCGTGCCTCCGTCCCATTTTTGCATATCTAGAACAATCCATGCTTAATGAGTGCAACCCCTTTCTTGAGTGTAGACCAAATCACTGACCCTTTCCCTATCAAGATATGCCAAGGGGTATCTCTCTAGGGAATCCCAAACATGTACTTATGGGATAAGATTCTGGCCCACACTTGGTCCTATTTAACACACCACTACCAATACAATTTCACTGCCAAAGCCGTACTAGAGAGTAGCGACTGTCTTAACCCAAGACCTCCCAGCCTTTTTGGACTACAAACTACCTCCCATTTAATGAGGCTCCACTTAGTCACTAATAAATTGCCAGCCCATAGAAACTGCCTTGCTAAGGAATCAAGGTCTCTCACAAAACTCACCAGTGCCACTTATATCATACACCTATATAAAGGAAGCACCTACACAACTAATTGAATTAGCTAAAATCGACTAGCAAAGGACAGCGAGTGATGGGTCTAATGATTTGTCTTATCCCAAAACTTGTCTAGAAGGCCCTACCACATCTCCCTAGACTGCCTCCCAGTCGAGATAGGAATCCCAAGGTATAGCAGTGGAAGACTTCCAATTTGGAACCTGAAGATATTAACAATTCTCCATTGAATTGGAAGTGGGGTGTTGAAGAAGAAAATTGAAGACTTACCCTCATTAATTAATTGACTTGAAGCCTCAAGTTAAACATCCAAGCCTTTGTGCATATTAGAAGCCTCCCTAATAGTCACCGTGCCCATCAAAGCCACATCATCCACAAACTATAGGTGAGATAGTACCGGAAGACCTCTTCCCCATTACCAACCCTAAATACATCCCCCTTCCACATTCCATTTGATCAAATGTCCTAGCCCTTCCACCAAAAGAAGAAATAGATAAGGAGAGAGGGGGTCACCTTGCCACAAGCCTTGAGAGGCCCCAAATAAATTAGAGTGCTCTCCAATAATCAAAACTGAGAAGGAAGTTGAATTTGCACAACTCATAACCTATCAAATCCATTCCTCATCAAATCCAAAAGCACCCAAAACCTTCTAAAGGAAGGACCACCAAACTCTGTCATAAGCTTTGCTCATATCCAGCTTGATGAACATAGCCTTTTCTTTGGACTTGGCCATGGAATGGATAGTCTCTATAGCCACAACCATGCCATCTAAGATTTGATGCCCTTCCACAACGCCACTTTTCTCTTTATAAATAAGCACTGTAAGCCACCTTTTTAACCTCTCAGCAATCAACTTAGAAATAATTTTATAAATCATATTACAAAGGGAAATGGGATGAAATTGATTTAACCTATCAGCTCTCTCTTCTTTAGGAATAAGAGCTAGGAAAGTTGAGTTTAGGGCCCTAAGCATCTACTTATTCATCTATGATTCATGAACAATAGCCAATAGATCAACTTTAATAATGTCCCAAAACTCCTTGAAAAATTCAATCAAAAATCCATTCAGTTTAGGTGCTTTACCTTTTTACATCTGGAAAATAGTCCTCTCTAACTCCTCCATAGATATGGCACTCATTAGATGATCATTCATTTCCAAAGAAACTAAAGAAGGAATACAAGAGAGAACTTGAACCTCAGTAGTTGAGTCCCCCTGCGCTTCCCCCTGAAATAAAGAAGCAAAATACTACTCTGCCTCATTACAAATACCCTGGGTGGAATGGATAATCTCCCCCTATCCATCACCAAAGAGGGTATAGAGCTACCATGTTGTCCAACTTTCACTAAATTAAAGAAGAATTCAATATTCCTATCCCCCTTTTGAAGCCATACATTCTATGCTTTCTGCTTCCAAAAGATTTCCTCTCTGAGTTCCCATTCCTCCACAATTTTTAGAGCTTTAGCTTCCTCCCGTAACAGATATTTAGATGCCCCCTCTTCCCTAATCATCCAAGTAACATCATTAAATTAGATTTGTGCCACATTTTTCTCCTGGTAAATGTTCCAAAAGCATTGTCTATTCCAGTGTTTGAGCTGATACTCAACAAATTGTAAGAGCTTGGTAAAAATATACATTGCTAAACCAAAACTAGGTCTGGCTCTTTTCCACCAGTTGGCAACACATCCATAAAGGTCTAGGTCCCTAAGCCACATGAGATAGAATATAAAAGGTGGCCTCTAAGGCACCCTAGCTAAGGAAATAGTGAGCTTTATGGGCCAGTGATCTGAACCTTGCCAATCTAGTATCTCAGAGCTAGAAGACCATGACCCCCTACCCAAAAACATGACACCATGAATCAGTCAAGGCACTTGGAAATGCTCTTGTCTCCCACCCTTCTATTGTTTCATGTGAAGCAGCCATTGCTAGGCTTAATGTCTACTAGATTAAGTGTTGAGATATTGTCTCTAAGCAAAATTGAGGAGGGCTCTATTCTCATAATACCTCCCCATTTCTCAGATAAATCAAGGATGGCATTAAAGTCCCCAACAATAATCCATGGCAAATAAGGAAATAATATATGCACCACATGAATATTATTCCATACCAAGAGTTTACCTTGGAAATCTGTTGGAGCATAGAATTAGAAAAGATAACAGTTTCCCTTGATTCAATGCACAAAGAAACCATGGATAAGGAGGACCTGAATGAAATCCAGGACATAGGATGGATCTTACGCAGGTTCCATAGACATGCCACACCCCCCAAAGATTCCTGAGCTCTAATGCACTAACATTGACCTTGCCTCCATATCTTAGCCATGATACTCATCATACATTCCACAAAAACCTTAGTCTCCTGAAGAAAGAGAACATCAAGAGAATGCCTATGAACTAATTCCCGAACAACTTTTTGTCTAGGGCCACTATTCAAGCCCCTTGCATTCCAAGAGATGATGATCATTTGGGAGGAGTCAAGAAGTGGGATTCCAAGGTCTTAATATATCCTGGCTCCACCAAGGTCTCCCAATCATCTTAATCTTCTCTAGGTCTTCCTTTCATCCTATCTTAGAATTTTTCTCTGAAGCCCCTTTCTTCCCATCCTTTTGAAAGATGCCCAGATGAGGAGAAGATTTACCTCTTTTATCCATTTTTGAAGCCACAATCTGTGCTAGAGGCACTACTTCCTCTACTTCTTGACCCATATCAGCATTTGGATCTACCATCACCTACAGCCCTGGTTATGCATCTATGAGCATAGGCATGGCAAATTCCTCCTAATAGCATAGGGAGGATTAGCAGAGCTAATCTCCAATCCTAAATCCACCTCAAGTTGGTCAGCATTGTTCACTCCTATATTAATTACTTGCTACCCCAACTCATCCAAAACCTCAAACCTATTGAAAGTATCCTCCTCCTATCTCTCCCTTAAAGTTCTTTTCAATCCTCTTCTACGATTTTAGGCTTTTAGTTGAACAAAGCCCTCAGCATCCTTACCCTCCCCAGCCATAGGCTTCTTCCCTTTGTCAGTGCTAGGAATATTACTAGGAGGAGGTGTAGGTTGTTGTTCCACTGGCTTGGCTATCAGACATCTTCACACTAGGTGGCCATATTCATGACAAAGGTGGCAATAGAATGGAAGAGTCTCATAGTTTAGTTGCTGCACCTAGGAATATGAGCCTACACACATCTCTACTCCATCTAGCAGTGGTTTACTTAGATCAATTTTCATGCAAATACAAGTAAAAGTCATCACCTTCTTACTCAAGGTGTGTGTTGAAGATCTTATAGGTCTTCCAAGCATCGATGCAAGCATATGAAGAATGTCCTCACGACAACATTCTATTGGAAATCTAGGCAATCAAACCCACATTGGCACTCTATTTGGGAGCTCCTCAAAAGGGTTAAAGCTTGCATGCCATTGTTTGACAAATAGTCCCACCTGATTATAAAAATGGCCCCCCTTCAAAGACCCTATTATGGTTAGCTAGGTAGAGAAATGTCACCATGAAGTAGTTGTTTGCAAGCATCGTGACCTCCATTTCTCCCTCTAGTTCCCATATTCTCTGAGCCTAACTCTCTAGGAATTAAAGGGAGACTTTTAAACCTAATAAATTGAAAAACAAGGAATGCTTAGAATAGTATTCTACATCCTTAGCAATCATTTCAAAAGGAATTACCAGTTTGGGTCTTTCTTTGCATCACTCAAGGCATCCATTAATCTTCGTGATCCTAGATCCTCCAAGCAAGCTCGATTCCTTGACACCTGTATTCTAAGAAAAGAGGGCATTTTATACCCCTTCACTTTCTATCCTAGAAAATTCAAGCCCACCACTTTATTGAAACTAATACCAGCTTCATTCCTAAAAGGTGCACTCTTAGCCATGACTACACCTGCCAAAGGACACACTCTAGTAGTGGATTCACGCCAAGCAGCTCCATCAGCCCATTCATAGGGCATTGAATAGAGGGATCTCATAGTGTAAAGTTTCAGTCAAAAAAAGGTTAAATAGAGAAAAAGTAGCCAAGGCCGTAGCAGCCCACCCCTACTAACAAATAGACCCCCTCCCCCTCCAGTGCGAACACAAATACAGTGAAAAATGAGCTAGGGCATGGCTGCCCTAGCTCGGTGATGGACTACAGACCACCATTTTCATTTTTCTAATTCTCCCTTCATTCACTAACCATCGACTCTATATCTTTACCATATTATTTTTTATCCCAATTTATAGTATTAGGTCAACCTTGTTGACTCTGTATGCTTATTATCCTAGTTTTTAGTCCCTATTTCTAGTACTAGCCCAACCCACTTGACTTTGTACTCTTATTTTCCACTTTATATTTCCTTACTTTTGCATCACCTTTGCCTTTCCTAATAATTCTTCATCAATAAATTCTTGTTTGAAGACAAAAGTGATTTAAATTCAATGGATATGATGAGTCTTACCAACTCGAATAGGTTTTCCCATACGCAACTTGTGGCTCCTATCCTAGATGAAAGAAATGTTCATATATTCACTCTCACAACAAATGATGGGACCCTTCCTCATTAATCTTCACCTTTTAATCCCCTCTTCTCACTTGAATATTACCTTGAAATAGAGTATACACCTAAAATGCTTTTCTTCATCTCTAAAATTCCTCAACATCAAGGAAAGAATCCTTCTACCATTTACCATCTCATGATTAGTGGTCAAGATGAGGGTCCTCTTTCACATTTTCCCACATTATCACATAGATTTGGGGATACTAGCTTCTTTTTTTCTCAACCACTTCCACATATTTTGACCCCTTATTATACCATGACTTATTATTCTTTGACTCCCTCTACCTCCATACCTAGTATCTCTACTATCATTATAGGTTCTACATCTCATGGGCCCCTTCTAAGACCCACTCTTCTCAATTATTCCACTAGTTCATCATTTTTTGTCCATGTTAATCATGCTTATAGTGTTATTAATTTTCATCCCTCTACTATTCCATCTTTTTCCACATAAACAAATTATGCCACTAGTGCCTCACTTACCAATAGTTCTTCTCAAACTCCTACCAAAACTCATAGTGGTACCCAAGCCAATACTACAAATTCCAATGCTTTAAACAATGATAACAATGTAACTCAAACCCATCAACTCCTATTAAAATTTATTATTCAAATGAATACTTTTCAAGATAACAATGAAAATTCAAAATCACCTTATCCATATTCAAACCCACCCTCAACATATGCCATGGGGCACGCATAGTCAAAATGTTCCCTCATTTCCTCTTAGGGATGACTATGGTAATATTATCCCATAACCTCATCTTGTCAATAATATAATGAATCATCTTCAAAATTATCCTCTTACATCTCAAATTTATAATATTGATATAGTAGGTATCACCCCTACCATTTCTTACAATGGGTCAATTGATCCTACTCTTAATTTAAAAACATTTGGAAATCTATATAAAGATTGGGTTAAACTAAATACCTTTGCCACTACCAATATATTATCCAAAAATATCATAGGTGATGCTTTATATTGGTAAAACCAACTTAAAACACATTCTATTACTAGTTTGGAAGATTTAGTAAATGTTGTAATCCAAGAGTTCCAAACTAGTAATCTTCCTAAAAATAGCTTGGTGCATTTTATAAAATGTAAGCAACTTGAGACTGAAACTACACAATATTTCATTAAATTATGGAATACCTTGTCCAAAAAGTGTGAACATAATATGGTAGATGACAAACTTTTCCATCTCTTTACCAATGCTCTTTTTCCCAAGTTGTAATATTAGGTCTAGACTCTCTGTCCATGTACTTTGAAGGGGCTATTGACCAAGCTGAGTGTCAAGATTTTCTTATTCATAAATTATATCCATTACAACCTTCTATGAGTACTCATTTATTAATTAAAAACAAGAATAATCATGCTACTAGTGATGGTGTCATGGACTCTTATGATACCATTCATACTATTCAAGTTGTTGTTCCTAAAAAATCTTTGGAATAAGCTTCCCCTCTTAGTCAACTCACCAATCCTCATTTATCTTCAACTAACAACATCAATGTTCACAAAAAATTATCCTTATTAAAATTATTAAATTTTATATCAAGGCCTCTTCCATGAGAACTTGATTCCACTTGTCTTATGAAATCTTAGTATGATCCCAATAATTTTTGTTGGTTTCACACTAGTTGGGGTCATTCTCATGAGACCTATAGGAAACTTCATAATTTGGCTATGGATTTCCTTCTTGGTCTGAATTTCTACCATGATTATATCATTAATCAATGCCAACAAACCTATGACATCATTTTCAAGGCCCATGAAACACATACTAAATCTCAAGCTTTAAATCAAGCTAATGCTCATTTGGCCATCTATAAAGATCCTCATCCAAATCACCAAGATACCCAAGAAAAACTACCCCTTCTACTAATAATTTTGATAGTATTCTTGACCCCACTCCTAAAGATAATGTGGTTAATATGACTAATATATGAACACTGGTTGATTTTATTGATCCTCAACCTATCTACACCCCTCCATTGTCTCACATATTTTGTGTTATCCAAGATTCTTCTCCAACTCACTTAAATGATTTGGGTCAAGATGACCTTATAAATTTTTATGAACCAATTCTAACTCATCCCTTAAATAACACTTCCCATTATATTTATACCATCCCTCTATCTTTTTTAACTAACACCAAGGATACTCAAGCTTCTATTAACACTTCTTCTAATCTACCTCAATCCACACCTATATCAACTGCTCTATATTATCAACATAATCTACAACCTTTCCCTCCTACTAAACCTTCCACATATTATCAAAATAAATTCACATGTACTTTGGCTCCTCCTTCTAAGGACCTCTTTCAACATTATGCACCTCTTTCCATCATATTCTTATAGGTTATGATGAATGGGATCTTATAATGGAACTCACTAATATCCCATCCTAAATCTAATTTATCTAACTTACAATGATGTTTTCACATCATCCTAACCATCTTATGAAACTTGTATTCTAAATGAACATCCCTTGTCCTCCCCTAGAAAGACATGAAGTAACCTTATCTAGATTTAAAGATACCATATTGAAATGACATTAAGAGATGTCTATATACATTGATGAAACAATAGACACTTCTCTTTCCCTCAAATTACCAATTACTTCCATGATCCCCAATGAGATTCTAATTCATGTATATGATTCTCCTCTTTTCATTAGTGTTCAAATTGATGATATATAAGTCAAGCATGCCTTGATTGACAAGGGTTCTGACACTCATGTTGCCTCTCTCAATTTTATCAAAACCCTTGGATATTTTGAATGCAATCTTAAATACACATGAATCACATGTTAAAGCTATGATCAAAGGTAAAATCCTCTTTTAGGTTATGTGTAGCTCCTCATTATCATCCTACCTATCACTGTTCACATGAAGGTGATGATATTTAACTTTCCTTTATCTTATAACATCTTGCTTGGTAGGCCACGAACTAATTATATGAGAGAAGTTTCTTCTTATACCTACCAATGTGTCAATTTTCCTCACAAATGAGCCATATATAGGATTTAAGGTGATACCAATCCTTGTAATTTTAAACATTTCCAATACCAGGGTGTATTCAAGATTCCTACCCTTGAAACCTTGTCAAGCATTCCATTTCATGAATCTCAACAGTTTAACTTTACTATCAATTCCACCCAAGGTTACAATGGTCACCCTAAAATAATTGGGAATATACCCCCTAACCTCATATATTATAATGATGATGAGCCTAACGAGATTAATCTAAAGACTAAAACTTTTGATCTCTAACCTCATCTCATCTCTTAGCTTCCCACTTCTTTACAACCCCATTCTCATCAACCACCTTGTGGTGACATCCTTGTTATATTAACTAAGAATAAATATTTCATTCATCACACCACCTTAGATGAAAAGGTCATCCCTACTTGCACCATTAATCTTCATACACTTCATTATGATGATGGCTATACCTTACACAATCCATTCTTAGGAGGTCTTGTTCAGGCCCAAGATGTTCAGATTATTTGTTATCATTCCTCTTTTATTTAGTCTTTTAGTATATATTCTAGCATTCCATCCTATATTTTTCTTAATTTCACTATATTACTCTTTATCATAGGGTAGAGATAGTGCACACCTCCCTAGTTTTCTAAAGAACCTCATAGGAGTATGCTTATAGATCATGATATGACTTGTCCTTATCACTTTCCTAGGTACCATGACCCTTTTAACATACTTATCCTTGAGATGTGTGTGACTCTCCTTGAGCCTTCTATAGACCCCACCCCTCCCTCATTAGAGCCTAGTTCAAATCTTTTTCTTACTCTTTCTTTAACTAAGTCTATTCTTGCTTCTGATCCTATCAGTCTTATAGTCAAGCCTTGTCTCATCTCTCCACAAACCCCACCTTCTCCTAGTGATGGTTTGATCCATTTACCATAATGAACTCCTTCACCCACTAAATGGGCCGATCATCCTTATTATGACATTCATAAATTTGTTGGTCATTGGACTAGAGATTATTCCCTATACAAAACTCCTTTAGCTTTTGTTACACCTCCTCCTATGATTACACCTCCCAAAACTACTCATATGCATATTTGTTGCTTCCATGGCATAGATAACCATTCATCCATGAATTATCAAAATTTACAATAATATATCAATACCTTACATCCCACCCCTCCTCAACCCTCAAACAAGTATATACCTCCATTGAAAGTGTTACCTGAGTATTTTCCTAAGCATTGAGAGGTATATTATTTTTGGTTATAATGTGGCACACATCACATTTATTATTTTTGTATCCTTAAATAACATCTTAGGGATCACCTCCTAGCCATTCTTTCACCTTCTACCATTCCTCTCATAGGTTGTTCTCACAAGAAGGCTCCCCCTTCTTCCCCCATGGTTCCACCTCCCATGGATCCATATCCTCTTGTGGTCTATTCTTCACCTCATATTCCTCCTCCAACGAATCCTTAATTTGTGGACCTTTCCTCATTTATGGATCCTTATCCACTCATGAGTCCTTCATCCATGTCTCCTCCCCCACTGGTGACCCCTCAATCTCCTATAAAAACTATTCCCATGAATTATCTTAAGAATCCCTTGCCCGATAGTCCTCCTTAGCATGATCCTTCAATCATTCCTACCTTTTTTTTATGATATTTAATGTGAAGTATTTTACCAACATTTTTTCATGACTAATGAGACATTAGTTATAGTTCATATTCAACTTCATAGAGACTTATCAGATGTTATGGATAATGTGTATGGCCAAATATATCAATACTTATGATCACATGCACGGTGTTCTTACATTTTCATTCAGATTGGACATGTGCTCCAACTTTATATTTATCTAATTTTTTATATCATTTGACATTGTGTCAAATTTTTATCTATCTTACATGATGACTTTGGTTTCTCACTTTATATTGATTATGATGTCATTATGTTTGCTTATGTATTTCTTCTTTATCATTACCTTTTTTTAATTCTTCTTGATTTTCTTTCTTAAGACTCTCTTATTCTCTTTTCATGATTGTTTGATATATTATATCTATAAACATGGATAATTGTTATTATGACTTGATTATACAAGCCTTGTAACCTTTAGTCATTCCTTATTTACCATGTGATTAGTTAGAAAATAATTCATCTCATTATAATCTCATATTATAAGTACACTTTGGATCTCCTCTATTCCCCTTTATTTACCTTTCAAAAACTAAGCATATACATGGTTGAGACTTGAGATAACATGTTGGTTCATATTTAAGGTTATGTGTTCTAGTGCATCTTGTATTTGGCTACTTAGCTTGCTTTAGCCAAATCCTAAAGCTCATTCATGTGTATCACTCTATCTCTCATGATGGGTCAGTCCAAGTCTGTATGGACAAGGAATCTTGAAAAAGGCATAAAAATCTTCAAAATCCAAATTGTTTAACAAAATATAATGATCTAAAAGTCAACATTCAAAATTATCAAAAGTCAAATCACACTAAAAGATGTGATTTTAAGCACATATATTCTTTCTATTTGAATCTCAAATTCCACAGGTGGCCTCACAATAGAGCTGACATCCATTAGGGTGTGGTAAGCCAATAGATTAGAAAAGGAGAAAAAAACTTTTAATGCTACCTACTCTCTCATGCAAGTACCTAATATTTGTAGTAGACCGACGGCTCTATAAGTGCTTCTAAGGAATGGGGAACACATCATGGGGAGTTAGGTCCATTTTAATTTTATTATTAAAAACTACCTACATGATTTGATCTTAGTATCACACTTATTTGCCTACATATATTTGTGTTTATGGTGAACATATATCTTTTGTATATTGATGGTCACTAATCACTTAGTGTCTTCTCATATATTTAGTGTGCCTCATTCTTGCTAAGTTATTCTCATAAGATGCCTATGTTATGATTTTTACATTCCCTTTTTTACTCCCTACAATCCTCATATTTCCCCTTGATAAATATTGTTTTGTTCACTGATCACTTCCCTAGGGATTCCATTTATGAGTTGCATTGTAAGACATGGATAGGACCTAGCCTTCCTTACAAATTACCACATTTTCACATTACCATTATCAACATCCCCTTTTACCATATTTTTCAAATTATTTCTACCTCATTGGTGATACCTTTGTGATTTGCAGTGTAAGACTATAGATAGGACATGGCCTTCTTCACAAAAAATTTCCAATATCCAAGTTACAACAAAATTACATGTGTCAAATATGAGATAAGATGTGATTGATTATGAGGTTACATATCATAGACATGATTCTCATCTTGATTTAGTTTTTTTTTTGATTAATTCATTACTCTTTCACTTTTACCTTCTT
Source organism: Torreya grandis (assembly GCA_037957365.1). NCBI lineage: Eukaryota > Viridiplantae > Streptophyta > Pinopsida > Cupressales > Taxaceae > Torreya > Torreya grandis. The sequence continues at coordinate 4,510,591 of JARHVA010000398.1, read as the reverse complement.
ATTTTTTGAGTGCATGTAAGAATCCAACAATTTCTTGACTTTTTCATATTTCCCAACTTGAATTAGTGTGGTTACTTTCAAACCCTTTTTGCCAATTTTGTTTTTATTTTATACTTCCCATTGTGATTTAGTATGATTGATTGACTTAATTGATTTGTTTTACCATTTAGTCTTTCACATGCTTTACATTTTATTAGATTATTTTCATACTTCCCAAAATGATTTAGTGTGATTTTATTTATTTTAATTTGGTACCTAAATATTTTTTATGGTTTAAAAACAAAACATTTTCCCCTTTTGTTTACCAATCTTTGGTTTCTTATACTTAGTCATATTTTATTATTACACATTTCCCAATGTGAAATAGTGTTTAGTACATTTGTTTTTGATTAATTATATTTTACCAATATCCTTTTTACTTTTTTTTAACCATGCATGTGTCCTACGTAATGCTAGAAAAGAAAGCACATCACATATATTTCTTATAGCATATACCACAAAATCTAAATACATGTGCTACAAAGAAATATATCCATACATCCACAACCATAATACAAACACATAAGATCGAAATCCAAATGTTATAATTAGATATCTCATATATCATGTGTTTTTGATACAAAGTACAAAAATACATCACTTTAGTTCTAAGGTTGGGCTCTATCATGTCTATATGTTGGCCTAGAGACACTATCCATAGATTCCTTAGATATTACCCTCTAAATATTACTCTATAAAGAGGTTTTTTGAGATCTTAAACCTATCACCTACCCCTATAGGTTGGCCACTTTGTTTTTAACCTATGTTAGCTAACTCAAGGTATCCATATGTATGGCTCTTTCCTAAGCTAAAGCGTACTATGCATTTGCCTCTCCCACTCCCACACCTATCGATAGTTGTCACTCATATTCACATGCCTATAATTTCCTCATGACCTCTCTTGCTAGTCTGAACTTACTCACCTAAGATGGGGTAGATAGTACAATATGATCATCTAATGTGGCAAGGTCTTATGGTGTCTACCTGAACTAAGATCTCTTGGAGTGATCCCTTCACCAGGGATCCCCATCTAGTTTCCTCCTCTAAAATATATACAAAATTCAAACTAGATATATATTATATTACATATATATCTCAAAATTTATTTATTTATAATCTATTGCAATGAACTTAAGCAGATTTCAACTATTTATTACCTATTTGAATATCACCTATCACCATCTCCCTGTATATGTGACTACCAAACATGGTATCTCCATCATATTGTCTCATAAGTACCTAATGTATGGGATGTCTCCCAACCAATGTAAACCCTGATGTCACCACCCATCCTTGTCTCAAGCCTCGCTTTAGTGGTGCCTTTATAGACTAACTCTTCCCTAGGCCAATTGATGGGTCATCCTAGATCATGACCCTATATACTTTCTCTCATGCTGGTGTCTCTATCAATGGTAAAAACCTCTTAATATGGTACCAAATGTGGTACATGTAACTCTCTTTAATCAACATCCATCTCCTCTCTAACTGCTAGTTATTATGCTCAACTTGTCCATGGTCTCTCATGCCATGGTCTGATGTCTAGTCTTATGACTGTTGGTACCTCTCCTCTTCTCCTCCTCAGATATCTTACATGTCTAAACCAAAATGTGGGAAATATTATAAGAATCACAAAGTGATAGAGTATTAACTATCTTGGTACATGTACCACTAGATGTGGCTCTATCAATTAGGTATAGTGACCTATAATCTATGCTTGTGCTAACTCTAGTGTCACCATCCTCCAAATTGGCCATACTATCATAATATGCCCATATTTATTCCATATTATGTCTACTCACATAACCATCTATAGTGATATCATGTGGGGTATGACTTTTGGCACCTGATCTTATCTCCATCTCTACACTTGAGGTAACCAGTCATCAACCAAATAAGACAACCCAACTAATCAGTACATTGAGAACCTCTTATATATCCAAGAACTCAATATTATCACTAGCCACATGGTCTTATACCCTTTTTAAAACATCCCATACATATCATTCATGAGCTAAACCTAGATCATATAGTGACCCCTACTTCAACATAGATTGGTATAAGGGTATCACAAATAGTGGTACCTTGCCATTTGACTTGTGACACAACACCTATGCTATCATAAGTCCTATTACCACTTTTTAGATATCTATAATCTAGGATATATACACATCAAATATGGTCATCGTCAACACTAGATATATCTTATCCAAGCATGTCACCCGTAGGGCTAATGTTCATCTCTCCTTCTATCCATCTAGTATCCCTGTGATTATCGATGTCCCTTTTATTAGTAGTCCAAGTATAACATGAAAACCTCTAGCATGATACCCACCTTGATGGTATCTCCATCCACCAACCACCTAAAGGTATAGGTCAAGCACTCTTAGAATCCTAGGAACATGACTACTAGATTTGTACTTAGTGGTACTCGACACATCTCTATGATACCTCCTAAGCCTAGTGTGACTAATCTAGCTCAATATTCCACTCTAAATCAATCCAATAGATATGGTAGCCAACAATCATCCAATAATTTCTAAAATATTCAATGCCCCTATAACCATAAAATAAAAAAATATGTATTAGACCTTCATGTCACTGATAATCAAATACATTCTTTTTTTTTTTTTACAAAAACAAACCTAATTTTCCTTAATCTATCCCTTTTCAACAAATTTCACCTATTCTTAGCCTACTTAGCCATTTTGGTGCTTACTCTATCAACTTGGGCATTACAAATACTATTTTAGCCAATTTCCACATTTTAGTGCTATATCGGCCACTTAGTCACATACTAAGTTGATCGAATAGTATTAGGTTGACCCTGTGGACTTACTCTACTAAGTTTACCCTTTCATTTTCCCTTTAATACTAAGTCAATAGAGTAGATTAACCTCCTAATTCAACATAGAGGTATTAATTCATCACTTTACCCAAATAAACTAAGTTGATCCATACCTAGTAAGTTAGCAATATGAAATTAGGATTTCCAAGCTACTAGGTCAACTGGGTAGACCTAGTTGGTTCAAATTGTTGACTCTTTACCCTACTTATAATAAATGCCTTCATCATTTATTACTTTTATTCCTTACATCCTATTTCCCTTTTTAGCCTCTAGTACCCTTATCAACCTTCAAGGGTTCTTTTAGTTTTTAGAAATAGTATAAATTATAAATTTATCCAAAACACTTAATTTTCAATAAAATACTCAAAACAAGTTTGAAATTCTTAATTGCCTAACTATGTTGCACCCATTGTGGCCACTATGCATCATACTCATCTTAGCTATCATCTCCTCACCATCTTGGCTCTTTTGGCTTTCATTCAGTCTCTCAAAGCTCTATTTTTCTCTCCAAATAAGTCAAACAATAATAATTGACTTTATTTTCACCCTATTTAAAGTTACCATTTGTAATTCTTTACCTTTCAAATATTTACTGTTAGATTTATTGTTTTGTTCATATCTTTGTTTTTACTAACTCATTTTTTGAACCGTAAAAATTTAGGTAATTTTGATGTCATAGATAATCATTTCCACTACTATATGCATATATTCCAAAAATTTCATTTTTTCACTCTTTGTTGCACTAATCTCTATAGGCTCACCTAATGATCTTCACATTTTATGCCTTCACTTATTTTGCAATCTTTTTATTTACCTACAACACTAAGGTAAGTAATGGTATGTGCTTTTAAATTTTGTCCTTTCATTTATCTTATTTTATCCTTACTACATTTTACTTAGCATCAACATTATGTTTCATCATGTTCTATTCTTGAAACACCATCCCATATTGCACTTATGTGACACATGGTGAGCTTCAAATGAGGTATATGTATACACATAATATTTTAAACCTTTTATCAATTATTGATGATATTTATCTTGAATGAACCCATTTAGTCTCAATCTATCTAGGTGCATGCCCAAAAGGGTGCACTGGGAAAGGGGTGGGAAGACTATTAGTGCTTTAAAAGATTATTGTCCCTTTTTCCACTTGTTATCTATACTCTTGTCTCTTGAAAACAATTCCCCTAATCTTATTCTTTTATGTTTCACACTACTCAAATAATTTCCCACATTTCATCCCCATTTTCCTAACTTGAAACCCCTTTCAATAGTTTACAGTATTAGATCGACTGGGTTGACCCTATACACTTATGGGTGCAATTTATTTAGGGTCTAGGTTGGCTCTTCGCTAACCTAGCTCATGACCTAGTGAATTTTTGTCCATAATAGTACTAGGTCAATTGGGTTAGCCTTATCAATCAAATTTTTTGAAAGGGCTTAGGTTTAAATTTGCCTATATATACAAGATCATTTCACCATTATTTTGAGAAGAAAAGAAGAAGTAAAAGCTATTATACATCTACTTATCTACCATTATACTTAAGGAGCAAGCTTAGGGTTTCATAATTTCTTTAGAGATATGGATATTGTCTTGTGGAGAAGTGTTTTGGATGCATTTATAGGTTGTGAGTATATGTTTCTTATACACTTTTACTTTTATTGTTTATTACCCCTACTTTGTGCCACACGATTTGGTGAGAACTAGATTAGAATTTACTTTACTTATTAATTTAGTGATTATGAAAACATAGGGATTAATTAGGGTTATTGCTTGATTGTGATTAACTGGAGGCTTTGAAACCCTCTCTAGTATGATTCTTGTGATAAGATATCCATTAATTGGGTCTAGCAAATCCATATATTGGTCATGTTCTTGATTATCTAATATATCCCCAATCAAAAGTGTAAGTAGGATCTATCTTATTCGAGTTAGGATTGATTTATAGACTTGATGTATTTTTTATTACATACAAACTAGTCTAAAACTATTTATCCTTAACTTCCTAATCCCCCACTAATATAGATTTTGTGGAAGACATCAAGATAATTATTGGGTGAGAGTACAGTTTAAGATACTCAACCCATAAATCCATTCCAGGTAGTCCCCATATAGTGTGTAAGAAATATATAGTTAAGGGATTCTTAGTGGCCTAATATTGTAATAAAATAATTTCCTAGTATAAGTTCTATATTTTAAAAATCTATAGGGAGTGTGCAAAGGGTAAGGAAGAAGAAGCTGAAAGATGAGATTGAGAGAGGGGTCATATTAGAAGAAAGACAAGAAATATTTACATTATCCAAAAGGAAGGGGAAAAAAAATAGGGTAGTCCCCATACATAGAGGATTTTAAATCCTATTTTGAAATTCATAAGGATGTTTTAGTAGAAATACATGAAGGAATTGAGATGACAAGAAAAGAGCTAGATCAAGAATTAAACAAATAAGGGAACACCAAAAAATTGTGCATGTTTACATACATACATAAATAGATGTACACAATGTTTCCTTTAGATTTTACAATATCTTAGAGGCTATCAATTCAATGAGGGAATAATTGGCACCTCATATAGTATAAATCACTAAATTGTATAATTCTTTGAAATTGGATGAAAATAAATTGAAATTTATTATTCTTTATACAACTAGTAAGGCATATGCCCACCTAAATTTTATGGCACAATTTGAGGATACCAATGCCCTCAATTTGGTATTCATCAAGACACATGAGGCCAAAGAGTGAATCAATGCAACCAAAGTAGTAATGCCTAATTATGCAGAGCATGAAACTCTAATTTTGCAGATTTTGGATGAGTTAAAGCTCTCATGGGCTAAGGATTCCATAGATATGCTTATCAATAGGGAAATTTTTGATTAAATCCTACAACAAGATTAAAAATGAACTTGAAAATAAAGACATTAGAAGAAATAGAATATAATCTGAATTTTGCTGGGAAAAAAGTCACAGAAGTTGAAATCTTTAGAACTAATTTTAAAAACACAAAGATTAAGCATGCAAGTCTCCTTGAAAAATTCAATAGGGTGAGTATAACTTTGTTTATTAATATGGACATCATCATGTACAAACATGATATTTTAAACAAGCATTATCAAGTGTTGGAATTAAAGAATAAAGTTGATGTTTTAACTTCTAGTTCAACACAAGCTACAAATTCAACACCTCTAATAACCTCTAGTTATATGCAAACATCCATTCATCCTTATGTTAAAGCCTAAAATTTTATGTACACATGAAGATGATAATTATATTTTTAATCAAGGTGTATTTAAACTTAGCACATAAATTTAAATTTATCTAAATTGTTTGTAAGCATACACAAGTTGTATTGCATTGTACATGCCAACTAATCTTGACATAGTTGTAGTTAACTATGATCATGCATACATGGAATTTTAATGTTAAAATTAGAACTAAAGTTTTAATTTTGTAATTTAACCTTGTTCACATGAAATTATAGGATGAACCATCCCCTTCCCAAGTCTATATATTTATGTAATTACACATTTGAAAGGGTTGGAAGTTTTATCAATATAGGAAGAAATCAGTTTTGATTGTTATGCAACTACATTGGTGTCCTTTCCTTCCATTTATATGTTATTAAGGTTTATATTTTCTTGTTTTTGTTGTTACTATAATTTTAAGTGTGTAAAATCTATAGATAATTCTAGTTATTTTCATTAATGTTTGCTAATCTTAGATGTGCATGAGTTGTTGAATGCTAGTAGATTTCATTGAGTATTGAGTAATTGGTTAAAACTATGTTAATATTATTAGTGTGAAGGAGTGTATTATATCTTGTATAGTATTCTAAGTGTGTGAAATAACTAAAATAGACACCTTCCTGGTCTGAGATGTAATCTCCCAATTAATGATGTGACATAGCAACTCTAAAGGGAGAAACCTTCAGTTGAGACCATTAAAATTCTTATACAATTTCTCTGCACTACATAAATATGCTTGCCTGTGATTGTGTAATAAATATAAACAACAATAATTAGTTTTAAAAGCACTTTTCCATGAATAAAATAGCCTAGGAAGTGGAATCGTGAGACCACATAACCTTTTTTATGTTCTACCTTTCCATCCTTTTAAAGCTTGTTTGATTAAGACCTAACCACTATAAATTAGGTACCACCCATACATCCCACTCACTTAGTTTTTATTTATTTACTAGGATTCATTTCACTACAATAAACTCTAGTTAACAACTTGCATGTTCTTGTTATTCCACCATAATGTTTTTTAATCCATACCTACAACTTGTTCCTTGTAGTAGAATTAACCTCAATTGAGATCCTGCAATGTTAGAGGCTACTTCATTCAATCTGGGGATGTGGACAAGACCCAAATCAATAGAAAATATGGCACTAAAAGGAAGTAAGATATGATGTGCCTTCCTTAGTGAGAGGTTATCCCCTATATTGATTTACACTAGATACACCTAAGAGAGTTACCAGGTCTAGGGCCCAAACTAGTCTTTTGGTTTCCCCCTTATAAGAAAATCAAAGGCCTAGATCTGTACCAGTTATTCCCAATAGGCATAGGGATAGAAAACTATATCTAATAAGAATTATCCATCCCATCAATCATATTATGTCTTAAAAACAACCTTGGTTGGTTATATCTACCATTATCATCTTAAGAGACATGCATAATTTGCCTAGGAATATAGAGAAATAATGACTTCCTCATCCCCTTCAAGAGGAATAAATGCAGAAGAGCACATCAAGTCTTTTAAGGTTGGTTTAGGATTAATGAATATTACTGATGAAGATGTTGCATGTAGGTTTTTTTATCTATCATGTAGGATGCTACCTATGATTGATACATCAACCTCAAATAAAACTTGATCACTTTTTAGAATGCATGTTAAATCATGTTTCTTGCCAAATTTAGACAAGTTAATAACCCTATATTAGTGTATCAACATTTTAACATCATGAAGAGGGAGCGTAATGATCCAATTTCAGGATTTCAACACTAAGTTTAGAAGATGTACACTTGGCTTGATCTGTAGTAAAGACCAAATGGAGCATTGGCATTGGAGATGTATAAAAACACCTTAGACCAAATCATTATAGTATTCTTGTGAAGATTTATCATTTCCTATACTATGGATTTATCTTATGAAGAGGATATCAATATTGATTTATAGTTGAACCCTCAAATACCAGGCACTCCCAACATCAATGCTATTTTTCCAACCCTAAATCTAGTCCCTCATGTTAATTAAAATATTTCTACCTTAAACTAGAATTAACTATATGCAATAGCTCCTCTAATGTAGAAAACTCCCAATCAAAATTATGGTTATATAAAAAAATAGGTAAAGATAAATAGTCATCAATAAAACCAACATTTAGTGACTTTTAATACTATAGTTATATAAAAAATCAATTCTACCAAAGCAGAACTTGATTCCATCTATATTATGGTCTAGAAATTAAGCAAAGACTTCCTAAACATGAAAATAAAGATAGGCAACACCACTAGATAGAATAGTAACCAAAATTATGGGTTTCAAAGATACAACAAACCCTTTAACTAGCTTGTGAATCATATAGAGAAACAACCCAACAAGTTACTAAAGATAAACCTAGTAGAAACAACTTTGCCCAATTGATGTAGAGTCTATAATACATCAAAAATGGTGAAATTTAATGTGTGGAATTATACGAAACATTTGAGATCTTATAGAGGGAGATGGTAAGGTAAAACTTAATAAATAATCCAGTACATTTCCACCCTAAAGTTGGCTCTTTGAACACCATAATGGTATTTGAAACACATGAGTCTTTCTTCCTAGAAGAAGGTGATAATGAGCTAGAGGATAAATCTAATGAAGTAAATGTTTTCCATTAATAAAAAAAAGGGTAATTATATTCTAAGGAATAAGTAATACTTCACAACATCTACTCCTTCAAATAATACTACTATTCCACTGGATCTAAGAGGTGACAATAATCCACCTCCCCCAAAAGGGAATGAACATATCAAAAATAAAGAGCAAGGAAAATGAGGATATAACATTGTTGAGGACACAAAAAAGATAAAAGACAACATTACTCTTCATGAATTGGCTCAGTTAAATTGAATAAAAGGAGATCATGTGGAGGTCTATTACTAAGAAGGAACCTGCAAAGAAGATAAAGGTTTCTCACACCAATGTCATATACAAAATCAAACTAGAAGTTTAACCTTTTTTATTAAATATTGAAGTGTTTGGAAAGAACATCCACAATTATTTATCTGATTCAAGAGCTTCAACCATAGTGATTCCTACTTTAATTTTTCAAAAGTTGGGTTTGACTCCAAACCCATCAAAGAGAATGGTTGCATAGTTGGATAAGACTATGGTCCCTGTAATAAGAGATTTGAATGATGTATGCATCTAAGTAACATCAAATCCATTATTACAAATGATAATTGACATATTGGTAGTAGATATTTTGGAAGAATATAGATTCCTCCTTAGTAGAGATTGGTCTAAAATTTTGAATGGGTATGTAGCAATAAACTTCTCTCACATTTGGTTACTATGAAGAGGTATCCCAAAACAGATATAAATTGATCGAGAGACAAGAATGAAGCACCCAATTACTAAATATTATAATAAGAATGAATAATTAAGTTATAAATATCCTAACCTTGGGATCTATAGATTTACTACTAAGCATGAGGTTTAAGAACTAGAAGTCTAAGGATCTTCCTAGTTATGGACTCTCCACTTTGACAACATAAGATACAAGAAAGGATAAGGTATTGAAATTGAATTTGGGGACCCAAAAGGAAAGAAATACTTGGTATAATACATATTATAGTTCCATTTCACCAATAATAGGGTGGAATATGAGGCACTAATTTTGGGGATGAATATTGCTCTAAAAAATAATGTCAAATAATTACTAATTTAAATAGACTCATAATTGGTAGTCAATCAGGGAAAGAACCAATACCATTACTAGCTATCATATCTAATAAGGTAAAAACATAGATATTTGGATTTGATTGAGTATTGTGAGGCATTCAATGTAGTAGTCATGCTTAGGGAATATAATCAATCTACTGATTCAATGACTACTTTAGCTACCAATTTGGCACCCCTAAAAAAATCCAAAGTATAGAGATTCTCCATTGAGATAGTGAATTATTCATATATTCTAGAAAATGTCTACAATTTCCAAGAATTTTATTATGAATATAAGGTCATCTATTGTTTGACTAATTTGGGATATTTTGAGTCTCAAATTATCAATGATAAAGAAATTAGTTACATATGCCAGAAGGAATTGGGGGAAGAAGGAATCATTCAACCGAAGGAAAACTACATCTCTTTAAGAATGGTTTCCTTAGAAATGACATTTGATTTGGATCCTCAAGATCAATAGTAAAGGTATACAAAATCAAATGAGTCTGAATTCAAAAGATAGAATCTAGGAGATGAGTATGACTTGTGTTATGTTAACATTGCTTTTTGATACAGTTTATAAGAAAGTCAAAAGGTGAAGAATCTACTCACTCAATATAAGGATGTGATTGCATGTACATATGAATACTTGAAGGTTTTCAACCCAAGGTTCATCACCTATACAATCCCACTAAATTTTGACCACAAACTATTTAGGTAAAGGCAAAGGCTAGTAAATCATATCTTGGAACCTCTTATTCAGAAGGAAGTGGAAAAGTTGTTGAGTGAAAAAAAGGTTTTTCCTATCAAAAATTCTACTTGGGTGGCTAATTTAGTTCCAATTAGGAAGGAGAGTGGGGAGATTAGGCTATGCATTGATTTTATAAACTTAAATAAAGATTATGAGAAAGACAATTATCCATTTCCTTCCCTAGATGAGGTCATCTAGATAGTGAGTGGTTCAGGAATGATATCTTTCTTGGATTAATTTTTAGGATATAACCAAGTACTATTAGAATCATAAGACAAAATTAATATTATATTTACCATGAATTGGGGTACTTATGCCTATAAAAGGTCTCCATTCATCCTAATAAATAGAGGTGACACCTTTTAACAAGATATAGACCATGATTTCCAAGCACTGATAGGTAAATGTATAATTATTTATATGTATGACCTCAAAGTTTTGTCAAAATCTACAATCGATCGTGTGGGTCATCTACAATCAATATTTGATAGACACAAAAGGTTTAGCATTTTGATGAACCCCAAGAAGAGAATATTTGGTGTCGTAGAAGGCAAGCTTTTAGGTTACATTATCACCAAAGACAAAATTACAATTGACCCTAATAATATTCAAGTGATATCAAAAAGTAGATTCCAAAATATCAAGGAACTCAAATCTTTGTTTGGGAAGATAAAATTCATAATAAAGTTTTTCTTAGGATTTGTAAAAATATTATGACCTCTAAATTCAATGCTTAAGCAAGATGTTAATGTGGAATGGATAGTAGAGGCTCCAAAGTCTTTTCAAGATATTAAAGATGCAATATTTTATTTCCCTATACTAATAATTCCAAGCTTCACTAAATACTTCTTGTATTCATTCACTTTAGAACATACCATTGCCACCTTGTTCACCTAGAATAAAGATGAAAGTGAGCATCCTATTACATTTATGAACACAAACTTGAAATAAATGTAACTTAGGTATTATATGATAGATAAGTAAATATTTTCCCTTGTCAGAGGGGTAAGGAAATTTTAACATTACATCTAGAGGAACAAGACCATCGCCATTGTAATAGATCCTACTATTAAGCTCACTTTAACACAAAATGAATTGGGAGAATGCAAAGGAAAGTATTAGTGTAGGTTTTTATTTTTCCCTATTTTTTAATTAGGGAAATTGTATTTCTTGTGCATACGTGGAGTTTTCCTACATTTGTGGGATAGGCTAGCTTATGTGGAGATGTGTGTCATAGATGTGTCATAGGTGTCATAAGAATGTCATAAGTAACTCCCTTGATGGGAGTTACTTCTCTATTCTTAGCACCTTGTCACCACATTTCATGGAGGAGTTATAGTCTATTCTTAGGGTGCCTTGGCCACCTTTTGTGGAGGAGTTACTTACATGCTCTCCTATATGTATTCTTCACTTTGGCTATCTCATGTTAATCAGATTTTGGTTTTTTCCATTTTGTCTTGTGTAGTTTATCTTCTTGTGTAATTTCAAATTGCTTTAGCATCTATGTGGTGTGCACTTGCTTCATCTCATGTGATCATGTCTCCATTGCATTTTCATTATCTAAATTCTAAAAACAACTCCAATATGGTATCAGAGCCACTCCAATAATAATGTGTCTAGTTATGCTATTAAGTTATTCTGAAATTCTTACTCTACTTCCTTAGTAGTTTTTTTTGTTTAACTCAGTTGCATTTGATAGCTTTGGTAGAGTTTTTTGAAAAATCATGCAAATCCATACAAAAACTTGTTAAAAAAATTACTTCTGAGTTAGAATTTTCCAAGACATCTTATAGATCTATTGTGGCTTTTGCAAAGGAAGTGGAATTTCTTTTTTTTTGGTCACTCTATAGGAAAAAGATAGATCTATGTAATTTAAATCTGCTTCTTAGACATTGGAGGGGCTGACTTTGTTGCAAGCTATTGGGTGCCATTGTTGTGTGTAGGGAAGAGCATCACTCCATGCAATCAGTCCAGGTATAACACTCCATGTAGTCAGTCTAGGTGCAGCACTCAACAATAGCCACACTAACCTTCTACATAGCCATGCCAAGCTTCCACAACACCATGCCAAGTCCTTCCTGCAATGCCTTTAGCAATAGTAAGGCATCAAGTGGCCATATGGTGTCCAGCATGTAGGTCTACAAATTTTTCTTTTGTTTTTTTTGCAAACAAAATTTGGACTGTGTTTTTTTGGTGCCCCTTCCTTGCTTGGCATCCCATGTGGGTCCTTGGACACTTGGCATCCATAAAATTGTCCTTTGGTTTATTTTTTAAGTTAAAAATTTACTTGTAAATAAAAACCTACACTAATACCACCCCCCACCGCCCCCACCCCACATAAGCATAGATTAGGTGGGTAGTGTGGAAATATAAAATGGGTCCCAACAACTAGACCTGATGAGGTACCCATGTACAAATGCAATCTCCCATAAGATAGAGAAAAGGAGAAAACTCGTAGGAAAAAACTCCCCCCCAAAAGAGAGACATAAAAGAAAGAAGAGGCTAGTGGGCCCCCTAAAGATGATGCTATTGTAGATGTGGAATGCACCCCAATAAGAGCTCATAGATGAATGAACTTGCTCTCAGTGAAAGGTTTGGTGAAGATGTCTACAACCTAACTCACCCACTTTTGGGCCACTTTGGGATAGATAGACACTTGAGAGTGCTGGAACTTGGGTAGGAGATCCCACAGATGATAGATGTACTAGGGGGATTTTTAGAGAGATCCACATGCCTTATTTACTTTAGTTTTAAATCCATAGACTTTTTGAGAGGCATCTGGGTTACCTGAGTGGGATAGTGCTATGGAGGAATAATATTCTTCCTTAATCAAAAATCACACTTGGGACTTGACTTTACTTCCTAAGGGAAGAAAGATGGTTCAATATAAGTGGATATATCAGACCAAATTTGTAGCAAATGGGTCAGTTGATAAGTACAAGGTGTGATTAGTCACCAAGGGTTTCTCACAGGTGGCAAGCATTGACTACTCAGAGACCTTTGGACCCATTGCAAAGATGAATTTTATTTGACTCACCTTGGCTATTACCATAGCACATGGTTGGGATGTGCACCAGATGGATGTGAAGAGTGCCTTTCTTCATGGAGACCTTGAGGAGGAAATCTGCATGGAGCAGCTGCCAAGATTTGTTCAAGATTCTTCTTTAGTATGCAGACTTAGTAAATCTATCTATGGCCTCAAATGGGCCCCTTAGGCTTGGTATGCCAAGATGGATTCCTTCCTTCTCACAACGGGTTTCACTAGGTGCTATTTTGATTCCAATGTCTACTTCTTGTGGCAAGATGATTCGCTCCTAATTTTGGTTCTCTATGTTGATGACCTTTTGATCACCAAGAGTTCTTCATCGGCTATTGCAGTAGTAAAGGTATCTCTCCAAGATAGATTTAACATGACAGACTTGGGTTTGTTGCACTACTTCCTTGGCATCAAGATCTCATAGTCAGATTTAGGGATTTCTCTTGCATAGCCTAAGTATGCTCTTGACTTATTGGCTTAGTTTCACATGGTTGATTGCAAGCCATCTCCAACTCCCTTTCTATCAGGATTCAAGCTTGAGGCTAATTGTTCTTCACCACTGGTTAATGCCACTCAGTATTGACAACTTATTGGTAGTCTCATCTACTTGACTCACACCAGGCCTGACATACCGTATACAGTGGGACTTGTCTCCAAATTTATGCAGGAACCTCATGAGTTACATTAGAAAGTAGCTAAGAGGATCTTGCATTACATACAAGGTTCACAGAGATATGGTATTCATTACAAATTTGGCATAGAGGTTGATTTGGTTGGATATACAGATTTAGATTGGGCTTGAAATTCACAGACTCGCAAGTCCACTTTTGGTTACAATTTCTCTCCAAGTTCTGGTCCTATCAATTGGTCTAGCAAGAAGCAGAATGTTATTGCTATATCATCCATAGAGGTAGAGTATAGGGGAGCTGTTAATGTAGCTACTGAGGCTATTTGGCTTTAAGGGATTCTTTTTGAGTTTGGCATTCCTATCAAGTAGCCCACCATCATTTATTATGATAACTAGAGTATTATTCAAATTTTCAAGAGTCTAATTCAACACCAAGGGACCAAGCACATTGAGATTCACATGTATTTCATTCGGGAGCTTATTCATAGGCAGGTCATTGACTTGATATTTTGCCAGTCTTCAAAGCAGGTTACAAACATCTTCACCAAACCTTTCATTGAGAGCAAGTTCATTCATCTATGAGCTCTTCTTTGGGTGCGGTCCACATTTACAACAACATCATCTTGGGGGTGCCACTAGCCTCTTCTTTCTTTTATGTCTCTCTTTTAGAGGGGAGTTTTTTCCTATGGGTTTTCTCCTTTTTCTATCTTATGGGAGATTGCATTTGTACATGGGTACCTCATCAGGCCTAGTTGTCGGGACCCATTTTATATTTCCACACTGCCCACCTAAGCTGTGCTTATGGGGGGGTATTAGTGTAGGTTTTTATTTTCCCCTATTTTTTAATTAGGAAAATTTTATTTCTTGTGCATACATGGAGTTTTCCTATATTTGTGGGATAGGCTAGCTTATGTGGAGATGTGTGTCATAGATGTGTCATAGGTGTCATAAGTAACTCCCTTGATGGGAGTTACTTCTCTATTCTTAGTACCTTGTCACCACCTTTCATGGAGGAGTTACAGTCTATTCTTGGGGTGCCTTGGCCACCTTTTGTGGAGGGGTTACTTATGTGCTCTCCTATATGTATTCTTCACTTTGGCCATCTCATGTTAATCAGATTTTGGTTTTCTCCATTTTTTCTTGTGCAATTTATCTTCTTGTGTAATTTCAAATTGCTTTAGCATCTATGTGGTGTTCACTTGCTTCATCTCATGTGATCACATCTCCATTGCATTTGCATTATCCAAATTTTGGAAACAACTCTGATAGAAAGTGGATGGAAAAACTAAATGATTTTAAAATAAAAATCAATCCTCAAAAGATTATTATAGGTTAAGGCACCATTCAACTCATCGCTAA